>OZ018321.1:4375297-4900297 GCA_963969495.1 Ceratothoa steindachneri | reverse complement strand
ACGTCGGATTTTACTCCAGAAGTACTTGGGTGACGCATCCTGATCGAGGCTCTGGATCGCATCGTAACAACACCTCCACTGCTGTTCAAGGGTCAACTGGTTGAGCTCTTCTTTGATCTCTTTACTTCGTTGTATTGAGTGAATTGATGCATTTCTTATGTTAGTTTCATACATTAATTTCAATTCATGGTACAAATCCTTCACGTATTATACCGGGACTTAGGGATACAAGCACTATCCGCGTTGATTAGGTGGTTATTAAGGTCGTCGAGTGCCTTATCAATCTCCTCGAGAATCGCTTCATCCAAGTTGGGCGGATGGTAGGCCTCGAGAAGGCGTGCGTACCGTTCCCAGTCTGTTCTTCTGTAGTCCTTCTTGGCTGCAGCTGGACTCGTATAGAGTTCCTGTTGATGATTAGCAGGATCCCTTTGTGGTCAGTACATCATACCTGGACTGGTTCCATGTAGTAATTAAACAGCAGCTGTCGGTTAACGAGACATATGTCTGATTTTGTGACACTCCCTACTCTTAGATAGGTGGGGAAGTCGGGGCCTATAAGCTGGACCATATTCCTTTCTAGCATGGTTTTAAGGCACCTTCCGGTCCCATTGTAGGTACTGTAACCGGATTCTTGACATCTGGCGTTCAGATCCACCATTAATATAATGAGGGTTCTTCTGCCAAAAAAGCTCAGCGAGAGAATTAATGGGCAAATATCCTCTTCTTGGCGGCTGGTATCCAGTGAAAACGACTAGATTCGCAATGACGAGTTTGACCTCAGATCTTCATCTCTGAAATACTTGTGTTGATTCCGTGCAAAAAAAATTAAGATGATATCTGCATCAATTTCTCTGAATACGTTATTTTGCCTTTTTATGTTCCTCTTCTTTCCTCTTGATTATTTCTTTACGTTTGTGGCAGTTAAGGGTCATGCTACTATGCACCCCCTTGCAATTTAGGCATTTCTTCCAGGAGCTTTCACATTTGTCGTGCCTGTGGCCTTCTTTCGCGCAATCACTGTACCATAGTTTCTATCGAATTCTTCTTATTCGATGTTGCTGCCTCGTATTCTCATATTGAATACTAGGATTCTGTCCATGGCCACTTTTCTTGCCATGTCCGTGGTTGCAAACGTGGGTATATTCGCAGAACTTGACTATTTCGCGAATTTTAGCCCATTGATTGTCGTTGAGTGTTTTCAAGCCCAGGATTCCACTTTGCGGCAAATGACGCTTCGATTCGCAGGCATTTGTGCAGGGGTTTTCGTCTCGAGTCCGACCTTCTTTAGTACCTCGGTTCTCTCCTCTGATAGGAACCAGTCGACGTCCTTAGTCTCAGCGCAAAGTGCTATGAAGCCCGAGGGAACTTCGATCAATTTCACAAGGGCCACTTTCAGGTTGATGAAGAGGGCTTCTCACAACTTGCTCTTGTCCAGGGCCTTTGCGCCTTAGATGGTCATCAGGGGGACCCTCTTAGTGAGGTCTCCATGTCTTCCTTATGTCCTTATCCTTGTAAGACCTCGTAGGGAAAAGAGTTCACGCTTTCGAGTTCGCTTACCCAAACTTTTACCTCATTTACCGAAAATGCACATTCAGAAGCGTGGCCCCTATCTGAACTCTGATTGAGTGCTTAAAGTTCGAAAACGTCTTACGTCTTGGAAAAGTTAGAAGTTAAAGGTATATAATTAGAGTAGAGTGGATAGTAGGTGCTAAGGTAAAGTGGTGAAAGGGAATGAGAATGAGATATTGTTGTTTGCTGGGTGACCAGCCATCTCTTGTTCGTTCTTTATTATCATTTTATTTCTTTTTTATTTGGTTTCTGTGCCAAGCCTCTCACACCTCTATTGTCATTTGTTGTTTTATCTTGTTTTTTTTTACTTGAGTTTAGTTTGCAGTATTTGTTTTTTTGTTTGTTTTTTTGTGATCAATCTTCTACGTAAACATTGGTGCGTGATTAACTCCGAATATCAATTTCCCTCTTTTAAAGTTTTCCCTATTGTTCCTCTGGTAATTCTTTTTTCTTCTTCGTTTAGAAGTTCTTCTAGTTTTACCTATATTTTCGTAGCCCTCTTGTGAAGTGTTGTGTTTATTGGTTCTAAGTTAATTTCTTGGTCTAGATCTTACTGTCTACGGTGTTCTCTTCGTCTCGTATTTGTAATTAATAATACTCCTTTGTTTTGTATCCTTTGAGGCTTGACGGTGTTGGTCTTATGTAGTTAATTAAGAGGTATTGTTGGATACAATAATATCGATCTGCATAATGCATTATAAATTTTAATTTTGTTTTTTGTGCTTAAACTTCTG
Organism: Ceratothoa steindachneri; assembly: GCA_963969495.1. Lineage (NCBI taxonomy): Eukaryota > Metazoa > Arthropoda > Malacostraca > Isopoda > Cymothoidae > Ceratothoa > Ceratothoa steindachneri. Next base: position 4,897,994 of record OZ018321.1, on the reverse strand, counting down.
AGTTGGAACAATTTTGTGAGATTGTATTTTGCTAGGTTTATTCTTTCAATGATATGTTTTTATATCCGTTAGAAGTTATTTCTAGCCTGAGGACCTTGCCCTCTTGTTTCTATCTATATCCCTTTTCTTCGATAAGTACTCGCGATGTTTTGCGTCTTTTCACTGGTACGATTATAAACTTGTCTAGATTAGTTCTGATTTTCCATTTCTTTTCATAGTTATTGATATTTGCGAATTTTGCTGCAGTTATTCTAGCCATCGTGGGTGTATGCCTATAAGGACTATTGGTAAGTATGGAGATATCATCCACGAATTGTATGTATATAGTAATTTCAACAATAGACTCTGGTAAATCCCTTGTGAATATGCAATATAGTAACGGACTAAGGCATCCCCCTTTGGGGACTTCCTAATATATCTCGAATTAAAGCTCGGAAAAGTTAGAGTTAAAGTTAAAAAAAGATTGGGGGACAAGGAAAGAGAGAAAAAGTGACGAAATTTAAATACAGGAGGAGGTAGAAAGTTTGCCCGGAGATCGGGCCATCTCAGTTTTTCGGTAACAATTTACACTTTACTACAAATTAACATTTGGAGCTAGAGGGAAAAATACTTGTGATATTTATATACAAAAATATTTAGGGCGCAAAAAAGTAAAAGATTATATACAACTAGAATAGAACAACACATCCAGTTTAGTCACAATAATAAAGGTGAATGGTAGTTAAATTACAAAAACATAATAATCATAGTGTCCAGAGTCAGAAATTTTAAAACAAGGTTTAATCGGTGCATTAGGCACTTTCGGTTAGATTTTGAATCACGATTATGATGTTACACTTAGAGAAATCAGTTTATAGTTAGTATGCGAGCTGGACGTAGGGTCACCTGTAGATTTCCGGTGTGGCTACCGTTTAGGCGAGAGGCATATACGAATTGTATCTCTCCCGGTCCTGTAGCCTGAACATGTGGTCTACAGTGCCTGGTGCGAGAGTAGCCTCCAGGCTGTCCCAGATGACAGTGCTGCGTGAATGCAGGAAGGCATTTACCGTCTCCAAACCGGTTATGCGATGAAGCTCCATCGACGTAACGAAATCATCCCCTTTCCCAAATGAGATGACTCCCCTTGATGTAACTGAAGGAGTAATATCCGGAAGGTACAAATGGGAAATTTTCTTCAGACGACTGCACGGATAAAGAAGTTGAGGAGGCTTTACTCCAAGGCTTAATTAAAATGGTGCCTGAAACCTTCAATACCCTCACAGACGGCGAATACAGGAAAAAACGCACTGCAAAAACGATTACGTCACCAAACTGTCTACAAGGGCCCAAGATCGTTAGAGAATAAACCCTAACAACAACATATACACAGGAATCTAACGTGAATAAGACAATGGACCGACTAAAAATACTACATTTTAATTCAAACAGTTGGACCGGGAAAAAGACTACTTTACGGTAACATAATACGACAAACTGACCCAGTTAGGGAACGGATCAATGAATTGAACCTCACTGGCCCCAACATCAATACACATAGACGAACACGACAAATACGTGATGTACTAATGACCCTCATTAGGGAACAGCAGAATGTACTTTGGGATAATTTAATAAGCAGACTTGACTTAGATAACGACTCACGTCATTCTGGCAGACTGTAAAAAGACAAAAAGGAGGACAGACACAGACGTAAATAAAACTCACACGAGAAAACACGAAAATTACTGAGACTGATAAAATCGAGCAAGAATTCAGATTCTTCTGGGCATCTATTTTTAAGATATCCCCGGAGGAGAATGACAACTTTGATTTAGACTTCAAAGACAGAATCATTGACGAACTAAACGACCAGATCCACAGGATCTATCCTCATCATTGCAAGACGCAAGAAAGAAATATAGAGGGACACTGCGGTAAAATTACTGCCCAGGAACTCTCAAAAACTTCAAAATCCTTTCGTCAACGAGCACCTGGGCGTACAGGACTGACACGGGAAAAATTTTTAAGAGCCCCACCTAACATCCTAATGGGAATTATGAATATCGTGAATGCTTGTCTGAACGTGGGCTGCTTTCCTGACCACTGTAAGGTAGCATAAATGATATTCATTCCCAAAGCCGGTGAGCCACCGGACAACCCAGCTAACTTCAGGACTATATCTCTCTTAGAATTTGCAGGCAAAGTCTTTGAGAATATAATGGCCAACAGGGTTAACTCCTTCCTCGAAAATAACGCATTGTAAAATTACCAACAACATGGCTTCCGAAGGAAGCGAGGAACGGCCACGGCTCTAGCCGTGATAACCGAGAAGTTAGCAAAAGTAAAAGCTGAAAGACGCCACGCAAATCTAGTACTCCGAGGCGTCCAAAAGGCCTTTGACAAAGAATGGAGAAGAGGCAACAATGCAAAATTTTACAACTGGGGCTTGACCCCATACTTGAAAGGATACTCTGCGATTACGTGATGGAGAGGAGAGCGTATGTGCACGTAAAAGGCTTCAATGTCCCTGAGTTCGAACTCGAGGCGGAGGTGCCACAAGGCGGGTATATAAGTCCCCTGCTTTATAATATAAATATATATATATATATATATATATATATATATATATACAATCGACCCTCCCCAACCTCTGACAGAAGGCTCGTTATACGTCCAATTTGCGGACGACATATCGATGATCTGCACAACACCTTATCGGAATGTGAATTATGTATATGGCGCAGAGTAGGCGGTAGAAATATAAAGCATTAACTCTTTCGAGAGAAGAGGTAAGATATCTATTATCTACCAATGCCCAAAAGTTTCAGATAATTCCACTATTCCAACGGACCCTCGCAGACATCCATGTGGGTTGGGAGGTGTACGCATCCCATACCGCACGGAGAGCACGGTTCTGGGACTCCGGATTACGACTGGTGGGTATGGGAGTCATGGGAAAAGGATCGCGGCGAATGCACGGAGGGACTTGAGTGAATTCTACCAATTCATGGACCTAAGTTCCTCCAACAAACTCAAAATCTACAATGCTTGCATCCTATCCAAACTCCTGTACCCTGCTCCATATAAACGCGAGTCCCAAGACCCAGATTCTAAAACTGCAAAGGGTTCAAAATAAGGCTGTCTTAATTATAACGAGAACCCGAAGGAGAGAGATGAGAAGGCAGAGTGAGCTCCAAAGTGAACTGGGGTTGACCCCCATAAACGTGGAGCTTCACAAAAGAGCACTAAAGATCTGGGACGCCGTACACCGGCACCTCCCTTTCGAGTTTATGCTCGAGCACATGAAATTTAATGACGCAAAACACGCAAAATAATTTACAAGTAGCAGAAGTCTCATCAACAATGACATAAACCCAACGTTCACGTAAAATTCCGATCACGAAACAAACGCAAACAAATTCAACGATAAAACCTATTTTCTTTTTCTTTTTTCCCCTTTGAATTAGTAAAATTCTAATTCCCCAAAGCGCGACAGGCTCGCTAAAAGACCTTTTTTTCTAAAAAAAAATAAATAAAATAAAGCGACAACAAATTAAACAACGCAAAATCAGGTCCTAAAAACCCAGATTAAAAAATACTTCACCAGCATTAGGGATCCAAAACTCCTCTGCTATAAAGGTCTGAACGCCTTTTTCTATATATATTTATACTATATATATGTACTCAATAAAAAAACAAAACGCAAAGAAAGTCAGAGATACCATTTCACCAGGGATCTATACTTTCATTCTACTTTCATTTCACTTTCCTATTATTTGCCCCAATTTTTCCCACTATCTTTCTCCTACTAAAAACCTCTACTACTACTTAGATATGTCCAATGTCCGATGAAAGAACAGTCCCCTCTCCCGCCGAATAAAGCCTTTGTGAATCCAGCTCAAAATTTTCCTTTAACTTTAATGGAAGCAAAGATCACCTGATTACCTACAAAACCTCAAGAAGATCCCCTTTTTCATTTGACCACTCTAGACCCCATCAAACAAGGAAATCCTGCGACTCATTTGCTTCAAATGGCACATAGAGACTTTCGTGATGGAGAAGGTATTTTTCATCAAGATCTTGCTCAGGAATACTTACAGAAAATGCGCTTATTCTTTGAAGAAAGTGGGTTTACTGTCTTAGATTGGCTTTTAAATTATCTGGACATCAAACTGAATAAAACTCTATGGGCAATAATCGATCGTAAGCTCGAGAAAAAAGACTTGGAATACGCAGAGGTTAGCGAGTTACTGATATTATTACGAAATGATACGATGACAACACACATAACATAACATAATTTTACGCATGAGAAAATCCGCAAGGGACTATCAAAGGTAATCCGGATTCGCCCCCGCCCCCTCCACACAGACACACACAAATTGCATCCATTGGATTTTTGTGTCTGATCATGCAACTACAATATACAATTTAAACCATCAACAGGTATGCGTCGAAAGCAAAATGCAAACTGTTCAATATGTTTTTAAACTTAGTTGACTCTTTGTAAAATCGTTTCAAAATGTTTATAAAAATAAAGGGTAGGCATATCACCTATTAAATGTATTATCAGCCCTATCATTGCTGTGTATTTTTAGATTGAACATTAGTTTTTCTTTGCACACTAGTGTATATTAAGATACTTAATATATATATTCATTTTTTTTTAGGGGCGGGGGTTAAACCCAAGTCTCTTTTGATGAAAAATGCATGAAATTAAAAATTTAAAAATCATGAAAAATATATTAATTGTTTTTAATTTATAATAGAGGTCCATAGAATTTCATTTTCTATACATCATATTCGTTTTGTTTTGTATTTGCAAGAGATTTTAGGGAGAACTCCAAAAGAAAGATGAAAGCCAGTATATTATTGCAAATTGTACAAAAAGATGTCTGGAAGAAATCTTCCCTCCGTGAAGGTGGTGGACAAGTTTAAGGCTTCGTTATGGGTTGGATTAAGGTTAAAGATTGATAAACACTAAGAAAACTTATTGAAGTAACGCAATTAATTATGCGGTTAAAATGCTATTTTTGGCAAACAGAGTCTTCCTCAAAACCTTCAGAAGGAGCTCTTCTTACATACACGAGAAGGTAACACTTAAAATAAGCGTTCTCTAAGATAACCAAAAAACTATCTTTCGATTGATCTTTTCAAATGTCACCCCTGCTTATCGAAGAGAATGGAAAATTTGTTATCTCCATTTTCGCCACACCTTGTAAATTTATTGCGTTACTGAAATAATTTTAAATATGACTTGGCAATCGTTAAATTTTGCTTTAAAACTGACTCAAAAAAAGTTTGAAAACCAAATTTAACTATTGCCAAGTCATATTTAAAATTTTAACTTATAGTCCATTTTATTGATATTTTATAATTAAAGCGATTCAATGTCTTGTTGGCCACTACCTTTTCATGTTTTCTTCAAATGTATTAACTTTAGTAAACTTATTCTAGTCTGATGATGAAAACTTGTAGTTTTCTAAATGTAGTAAGAAATTAAAAGAAATTAAATGATGAAAATGGATGCATTAAACCACATTGAAAGAGAAAACGGAATAATTTTTTTTTGCAGTAATATTCATTACCTTTTTTCAAAAAAATCCGTGCAGGGAAGCGATTCGAATCATGCACATTGAGGCAGTGAGCACCGCTTTGATCACAGTTAGAAGTATGCCGTTAGTACACTATGCTACGCAGAGAACCAAAAAAATCCTCTGAATAGAATAGCTTTTAAGGAACACTTTCGCAAGTTCGAACGGGGACTATGAAAGAAATAGAATATTAATTGGAAATTCAAATAAATGAGGAATAGTTAAACGCGTGCTAAATATACAAATGTATATATCTCTCAAAGTAGCGCGAGAGAGTGATGAAAATGAATGCATTAAACCACATTGAAGGAGCAAACGGAATAATTTTTTCCTGAAGTAATATTTATTACCTTTTTTCGAAAAAATCCAACAGGGAAGCGATTCGAACCATGCACATTTTGCACAAGTTTGCTGCCAGTAAAGACCAACTACGCGCAGAAGCCACCAAATAAAGATGCTTTACTGGCAGCAAACTTATAACACCAGAGATACGTAAGGCCATCAGCTCTCTAAAAAAAACCCAAAGAAATAGTCATAAGAAAAGCTGACAAATCCAACATATACGTCATTCTAAACAAAGAAGAATATAACAACAAATTGAATACCATCTTAAGTGACACCATTAAATTTAAACGCATGAAAAAAGATCCAACAGGAGACTTAAAAAAGAAAATAAGTGGACAAATAACTAAAGCCAATGCACTCATCGGGGGACTTCACTTCAAAATGATCATCGGTGATTACACACCAAGATATCAGTATGGCAATGTAAAAATTTCTTAAGCCGCACAACCCATTGAGGCCCATCATCTCTCAAGTCACGATTCCAACGTACTGTTTAGCTAAAACCCTAAATGCATTAATAAAACCGTACATCCCTTCGAAATGTAGCATAAAATCCACGGAGGAATTCATCGACATACTCCAGGCTACAAGACCATCAGGACTAATATCATCCTTTGAGGTAGAAAGCCTGCTTACGAACGTGCCTATCGCTCAGACCATCGACATCATTATAAAAAAACGTGTACCACCACCCTACAATGTCTCCTCCAAATCTTGACGAAAACATCTTGAGGAGCATGTTATGTTCATGCACATCAGAGGCGTTGTTCAGGATACCGGACGGTAATCTATACACGCAGGTGGATGGAGTGGCTATGAGGTCACCCTTAGAGCCGACCTTCGCCAACTATTACATGGGTCAACTTGAGGAGAGATTACTGGACATCATGAAAAATAAGCCACACACATATTGCCGATGCGTAGATCACATCTACATCAACGTCCAAAACGAAAAACATCTGATAAACATCAAGCAGCATTTTTGAGGAGAACTCCGTGCTAAAATTCACTTATGAATTGAGCACGGGCAATAAACTTCCTTTCTTGGACGTTGACGTTCAAAACATCAATGGCAGCTACATCACTAAAGTACATAGGAAAAGTACGGACATGGGAAGATGCCTCAATGCAGAGAGTGAATGCCATGAAAGGTATAAAATAAGCGTAATCGGCTCATACATCCGCCGAGCATATAAATGCTGCTCTACTTGGGAACTTTTCCACCAAGAGATTGCACGAGTAAAACATAAACTCGTGAATAATGGTTTCTTAAACAGCATGATTGACAAACAACTCCAATCATTTTTAAATAACCATTACAAACATGCAGATAAAACTGAAAGTAATCAGGGAGAAGTCAACAACATCAAAGTGTATTACAGAAACCAGATGTACACGGCCTATAAAATAGATGAAAAAAACTTCAAGGAGATTACTAACCGTAACATCAAGGTTAAAAATCAAACGGATAAAATCCAACTCATTATTTATTATAAAACAACAAAAGCCAGGAATCTTCTGATGAAAAACAACATCTGCCTAAACTCTTCGAATCTCAAGTCAACTAACATAGTTTACGAGTTCATCTGCCCTGATAGAGACTGTAAGCTTTATAATAACTCAAAATATATTGGCATGACAACCACTACACTTTCAAGACGTTTAACCATGCATTACAAAGCGGAGGGCCTAAGAATCATAAGTAGAGTGCCCATAATATTAACCTAACGAGAGATATGCTCGTTAATAACACCATTATTAAAAGTAAAAGAGTTCAATAAAGCGAGGCTGAACATCTTAGAAGCCATATGAATAAATGAAGATAAGACGGCCATCAACAGTCAAGTGACAAGCTGGAATCGCACATTAAATCTATTTTAAAATTCCACTCACAGGAGTGGCCCATTTCCTCTAATGTTACACTTAACCAAGGCGGAATAAATACCCCTTAAAAATCGTTTTACACCTAACAATATATAAAAGGAAAACTAACTTTGATAAAAAGAGGCGAAGTGCCCAAATTTAAATCAAAATTTAGCTAACACAAAAGAAGAGAAGAAGTATAAAAGACAATTAACTTTAAACAAACGTTGCGAAGTGCCCAAATTAAAATCAGAATTTAACTAACACAAAAGAAGAGAAGAAGTATAAAAGACAATAAACTTTAACAAAAAGAGGCGAAGTACCCATATTAAAATTTAACAAAGAAAAAGAAGGAACTTATTAATGAAATATACATATATATTAATATCTATATATATATATATATATATATATATATATATATACAATGGAAGAACCTGACCGTCATCGACGGTCAGCAACATTATTGACGGAGGAAGTTTTTTTTTTTAAACAAACAAGAAGAAAGCATGCTAGTGATGCATGCCCTAACACCAGGGCAAACTAGTAAACATTTTCACACTTATAAAAATCTACCACACATTCTATCACTTTCATATAATTAATAATTAATTTCTTTCACTCTGTCAGATCCTCACTCCACTCATTATATCGGTAAAGAAGGCAAGAACAGTTTACAAAACGCTCCGAAGATGATCGAATAAGATCGAAAGCTTAGCAATTTAGTTTGGTTTTTACCAAACACATTCATTTAAAAGAGAGATGAATACTGGACAAGTGATCCCCTATCTACATGATGGAATAGAAAAGATAGTTAGAAGAAGAGAAAGTTGCCAAAGGAAATAAATTAAGGTAAAATACACAATGGTCTTCAACAAAATTTGCATTCAGGAAAGACTGCTACCCAACTACACTAATATATATATATATATATATATATATATATATATATATATATATATATATATATATATATATATATATATATATATATATATATATATATTATTTTTCAGAAAATACTTGTCTTGTCTTTCACTGGATAAATAAACCTACACTTCGTTATTCAAAAGGCTTCTTGAATCAACCTTTTTGTGGGGTTGAGGATGGTGGCTCAGTCGATGAGCGTCGTGGTCATAATAGCGATGAGCGCTTGAGGATACAGATTCGAATCATATTCATTTTTCATATAACGATTAAAATTTGTTTTCACGATCTTCTCTGTCTCTATATCTCAAATTTTCATCCTTAAACTTACTTAAAATAGTTACCTTCCTTAGGGTTGTGATACCAATTTTTCATTTCTTTGGGGACTATAAATGCATCTATTATATCACGTGTCATGTGATTTCAGTTATATATATATATATTTATATATATATATATATATATATATATATATATAAATATGGGTTAGACAAAATAATTGGAACACATGTTAAATTCAATTAATATTTATTTAATACGGAGTTGGTCCTCCATTTTCTTTTTGCAAAGCGTCAATGCGTCTTGGAATTTATTCATACAGCTTCTTGACTTCATTGAGAGGAATCTTGAGCCATTCCTCTCACAATACCTGCTCCAGCTGTTTTAGACACGATGGTGGAGGGTAACGACTTCTAACTTGTCGCTCCAAGACCCACCACTAATTCTCAATAATATTAAGATCTGGAGATTGTGGGGGCCAATTCTTGTTGTAGCTCACTCCTATACTCTTCATACCAATTCTTAACAACATGAGCTGTATGTATTGGGGCATTGTCATCTTGGCAAAAGCACTCACTATCAGGAAATAATGTCTGGACCATGGGGTGGACTTGATCTTCCAAAATATTCAGATATTCGTTGCTGTTGATCCTACCATGCATGGCAACGATTGGACCAAGAGAATTCCAACATTTGGCTGCCCAAACCATCACTGATCCTCCTCCTTGCGTCACTGTAGGAAGAGGGCAGTGAGGACTAAAAGCTTTCACAGGTTGCTTCCACACAAACTCGCCCTGCAGTGGGTTAAAGAGAAAAACTGGACTCGTCGGAGAATATTACTCGCCTCCATTGGTATGTCGACCAGCCCTTGTAATCTCTACACCAGTTCAGCCTTTTCTAAATGTTTTGATGAGAAAGTAGAAGTTACTTGATGGCGGCTCTTCCACGATATCCAGCTATATTAAGCTCACGGCGAACAGTTTTGGTCTAAACTGTGCTAGTGAGATGTTGATTCAACTCTGCAGTCACTTTAGGGACAATCATCCGGGGATTTTTCATCGCAATGCGTTTCAACACGCGTCGGTCTCTTTCAGCGAGCTACGAAGTCCTGGCGGAATTACTGCTCATGCTGGAGGTTTTTCCCTGCTTTTTTAATTCTGTCATGGTCCTTGATATGGTAGCTCTCGAAAAACCAAGTAGTTTAGCTGTTCTGTTGACAGAAGCGCCGTCAATTCGAGCTCCAACAATATACCCTTTTTTGAACTCAGTGAGTTTATCATCTTAGCCTCTATACCATGATCTGAAAAGGAAATACAAATAATGACTAAAGTTGATAAATAAAACTGTCTCTACAATGAAAACAAAACACTCACAATGAAATTTGGAAGGATATTCGTAATATAATGGCTCATTGAAATATTGGTGTTAAATTTCTATTGTTATTTAAAAGAGAGATGAATACAGGAGAAGTGATCTACCATCTACAAGATGGAATAAAAAAGACAGTTATAAGAATAGAAAGTTGCCAAAGGAAATTAACTAAGGCGAAATACACCATGGTCTTCAACAAAATTTGCATTCAAGAAAGACTGCTACCCATCTACACTAATATATATATATATATATATATATATATATATATATATATATATATATATATATATATATATATATATATATATATATATATATATATACTGTATATATATTGCGGGATGAAGGAAAGGACATATAACGGGAAAGTTTCACCAATTTTATGGTAACGGAAAATTGCAAAATTCCTACAAAGACTGGTATCATACGTTGAAATTTAAACATTACAAAATATGGATGTACAAAATAGATCATTCGGACAGTTAATACGGGGGAGGGGGATGCAGAGCTATATAGGTTACTAGGTTGTTATTTAAATGGTAGAGAATTAAATTAATAAATAAAATTTAACTATATTAATTGGAGAAAAAACACTGGATTTATTTTAGGGAAAATACTAACCTTTTACAAACGGCTGTTGAAAAAGACTGGTGAGAAAGCGCGAGGAGCGTACGAAGAAGGAAAAATTGAAGGGATCACTGACTCTATAATTGAAGAAGGGGATTTTTTTGAGTATTTGAATAATAATTTCATCTTAGTTTGGTTATGACTTATGTTTTTTTATCAAAGTTATTTCTGATAATTCTTTTATAATATCAAAAAACAAAATGGTGAAATTCAGAAATAAATATGAGTATCGAAGTTTTGCGAATTTTTTAAAACCCAAAGAATTACAAATGGTGAAGTTCAGAAAATTTATTTTTCTATATCTTCTATAACTAAATTTTAGCAACGTGATATTTTGAAAGGGGGGAAATTTAGTTTAGAGTTCCTTTTTAAAATTATTATAATTGGCGAAGTTCAGGAAATTTATAAACATTTAACCATGGCTGCTTTTTTTTAGATTTTAAATTTTAATGTTAGTAGTCAAGCGCAAGCTCCCCACGTAGGGGGGGGGGGGGGGAGTGACGAAGCCATTGCCTGGTTGGTTTATATTTTAGAGCAGAAGTAGTGGGTAGGAGGAAGTGTCAGAATTTAGAGTGGAGGAAAAAAATTAGAAACATGGATTCTTGAATTCTTAAGAATATTGAATCGGGATGGTCTTTAAAATTTTAAAATCATATAAGGATACATCAGTTTTGCAATGGATGGAATGTAGCCGAACAGGCGAAAACTCTTTCTTTGACAGAACCTTTCCGATCCTGTGGCTAATTCCCATATGAGCGCAGAATCTCGCCTTCAGCGAGCGCACCGAACTTCAGATGTAATTTCCCAAATTACATCCGGGACAAGGAAATTTATAAATGACGGAGTACTTTGCTTCTGGCTGGATTCTGTCTTTACAATTGAAGTATTATCCAAGGAGTTGTTTATTTTTTAAAATGATCTTAAATTCAGTAATATTGTTGTAATTTCTTTTGAGAATTTTGGGTTTAAGAAACCCATATCCTGAAAATCTAGTAAACGGGTGTCTTTACATACAGTTGTAAATTTTAATTTGGGTTGATAGATGTTTAAAGATTTTGTCGTAATTTTCTCTACCAGCTACACGGAAAAGGTGATCCTTTTGAAGTAATTACACAAAACTTCAACTTCTTTATGAAATTCAGTGTAGGTTAAGAAAATGTTATATACGCGAAATATTAGTGTTTTTATTGCACGGATTTTGTACGAAAAATCGCAGAAACTAAGGAAGTTGAGGCCTTGACCACTGAAGGTTGTTTTTCGAAAAACTCTGGTTAAGAATTCGGTTTGAGAATGGGAGATGTTATATCAAGAAAGGAGACAGAACCATTGAGCTCTTTTTCGCAGGTAAGTGGATATTGGGATGTATGTGGTTGGCAAGTTGTAGGAATTTATCACAGGAGTCTTCAGAGTTGGACAGGAAGTATATATAATCAACAATGGAATACCTTCTTTGTGGGTTTTCGGTAGCTCGCACATATAGGAAAGGGAGGGATTGAGTATTTTAAATTTTTTGGTTAATTCACACTTGGAACCTAAGATTTTACGTATGGCTTCATTAAATGATTTCGTTTTGTTGTTCAGAAGATTAGAATTTAAAATTTCATAGGTAGTTGTGTTACTTAAGAGGTCATTTAATTTTTCAGAATATTGAGTTTTATCCTCGCAATAATTTGGTTAGTTTTATTGAATTGCAGAACCAATCATCATTAAAAAAGTCGATAATTTTAATTTATCTGAAGGGCAATACAAATTCAACAAATATATCTCGAATAATGTTGCCAAACTTATCTATAAACCGCCGGAACCATTTCTTCACGAGAATTAATAATTTGCCCCGTGATCCACGCAAAATATTTATGTTTTTGAATTTGTTTCCTCCGTTTTCATTTTGTTTAGTCTTTTGTTCGCCTTTATATACTGAAGTCGCTTGTCTTGCATTTTATTACACAGTTGACTGGCATTAACAAGTCGAAGCTAGTTCTTTCTTTTTTAAATAAATCAGATTCAAATATTGTGGTTTATTATTATTTTTTTGCACGGGATATACATATATCGCGTTAGTGCGAATATATATATATATATATATATATATATATATATATATATATATATATATGAAATGCGTTTGTGTTCCTAAATCCTCTGAGATATGCTACATCCAGTTTGTCATATTTATATTTCATCACAATTTTTATACAGACTTTTATATATGGCTAGGGTTAGGTTTAGAGGAGGGAGACATTCTGGATACGTTCATTTTTGACGGATTTGGAAAAGCTAAAGACTATCCTGAGATTAGATTTTTTTGATTGACTATTAATACGTTTAAGAGGGGGTTGTAAGGGAGAACTATGCATTTGGGTTTAGTTTCATTTCTGTTATCAGTGGGTGGATTAGTGTTCTTATTTTTTATATTGCGATAAAATGTTTCCTGCCTTTCAGATGTGCTTCTTCAATGAAAAATGTCGGATATGAGAAACTATCAAAGGTTTTCTTAATGTTATGTATTTTAAAATCAATAAATTTAGGATCACATACTCTATATGCACTGGGGAACATTGGGGAAACGAGTGATTTTTTTATATAATCGCTATGGCCTGAGTAGAAATGAATATAGGCATTTGAATGAGTTAGTTTACAGTAAACATAAAATTGGAGAGAAAATCAATATTATGTTGGGTGAGCAGATCGAGGAAGGCGAGAGAGAAGTTTGATTTCCATTCAAATTTGAAATTAATTGAAGGGCGGAAGATGATTAAGTTGGGTAAGAGAATAATTAAAATTGGCACTTTCGGGTGAGAGTAAAAATAGGTCATCTACATTACGCAAGGGATTAATTTGTAAAATTTGAGGTCATAATTAGAATTCAAAATACTCCATGAAGAGACAGCAAAGAACAGGGGATAAGGATTTTCCCGTGTACAAGCCGAACATTTGCCTGTAATAAAGCCCCTTCATATGATAAAAGACTATTCGAAACACAGGTTTTAATTAATTTAAGTAATACTTCATAAAGGACAGGTGGATTGATATTAAGCAAAAATAGTTTTCCTTTTAAAAAGGAGAGTGTTTCGTTGATATGTAATCTGGTAAAAAAAGGGAGTCTCCTCTAAAGTTAAGAGCTTATATTTACTTTTGTCTAGATTCGTGGATTTAACTTTTGCAGTAAAACCTTCAACAATTTTTAAGGTGCGTATCAGAAATGCTGTCTAAAGTGGGGCATAAATTAGAGGTCAACCATTGGGGTAATTAACGTCTGTGAGAATGTTAAAAAAATGTGAATGAATGCATGAAGGGAAGCAAAAAACAAAGTGAAACGAGTCATTAACCAGAACAAGAAAACAGCAATTGGAACAATGGGAGAGCAGATGAATGAAGATTCGGAATGGAACCAGATTTCTTTTCCTAATCCCTAATTTAGAATGTAATACCAACGAGGCCCTACCACGCGAAGGAAGAATAGCCAAAGGTTCTTCTGCAGCTAGTGGAGCCGAAACGGCGCACAAATATGGCAATGGAGCCAGGAGCATATCGTGCATATCCAAATCTTCCAGTTCTGGCAATAAGTAATCTTGTATCATTTCTCTGTAAGTCTCCCCTGTTACTGTCACTGTTTTTCCGTCAGCATCATCGAAGAAATAGGGACCAATGATTCTCGAACTGGTTTTGCCGCACCAGACCCTAACTTTCTGTGCATGAAGAGGCAGCTCGTGAATTATCAGGGGGTTTTCAGCACACCAGAATCTGCAATTTTGTTTATTAACGTATCCATTAATGTGAAAATTGGCTTCATCGGACATGATTAGGTGCGAGGTAAAAGTTGGATCATTTGTTAGTCCCAAAAATGCGCGTGCAAAGTTTATTCTTTTTTGATGGTCTGCAATATTTAATTATTGAGTTATTTGAATTTTGTATGGATGAAATTTCAATTCTTTTGTTAGGATGCGTTACAATGATGTTCGAGAAATTCCTAGTTGACTGGAACGTATCCTAGTTGACGATGGTGGCTGTAGTTGAACACTGGTTAACCATAGCAACACTAAGAGCAGTCTTTCCTGGTCGGTTAATTTCACGTTTAGGTGACGTTTCTTGACCACCACGATGACCTGATTTTACCCCTCCAGAACTTTCAAGAATTGAAACGAAACATCTTTGAATAAATCGACAACATCACTCCTGATGTTTTGGAAAATGTCGTGGAAAATATGGTACAAAGAATCCGCCTTTGTTTTAACAATAATGGAGAATATTTCAAGGATATTATATTTAAATAATAAAACTCCAAGATCTCTTCTTTCATTTTATATATCATCCACTTTTATAACTCAATTAGTCTTTGTGTTATTAATTTTTTAAAAGGTGAAGTAACTTTTGGGTCACCCGTTATAAGCGGAATTACCCCTGCTGCTTCAACACCCCCTTACCTGGGTTAGGAGAAAAGGCAGCAAGAATGAGAGATATTGGGAGACTTAAATGAGGTTCAAAGGACAATTCGAGAGAGAGTACCAGTTTTCCTTGGAGCACTGGGGTCGGGAGGACGTGCCGACCACCCTCCAGGTTTCAGTTGTAGCATGGAAAAGGAGCATTAAGTTATTCTGAACGGAATTGAGAAAGGTGAGAAACCAAGGAAGAATTATTGTGTGAACAGGTTACTTAAGAACAATGAGGAGATCAAAATTAGATGACGAGCGAACTCTGACGAGTTGTACATATAATGCGAGTTTAAAAGCTTCGAGAATGTAACCCAGGTGTTCAACAGGGTAGTGATTTATAAGTATAAGAGGTGTGGTTAGTGATAGTTAAGATCTGAAAATTTGGAACGCACGTGAAGTGGATGATATAGTTGCTGAGATGCTAAACTGGTTGGTGATTGTTTTATGAAATGAGTCTCACAGTCGTGGTGCAAGGCATTTGAACTTAGAAGATTTGTCTAAAGACTGGAAGAAAGCTACAATTACACCATTGTATAAGAGTAAAAGGAAGAAAGGTGCATGTCAGAACCCCAGTTTCGTGCTTGTTGAGGGTTCCAGGTTGGACTCTGATTGGACTCGTATGAAAAATAAGTAAGGGATAGATAGGGAAAAAGAAAAGTGGATTTACAATTTGTAACGTATGGGTGTGAAGGAAAGGGATTTGCACTGACACAGCTATCTGAACAAAAAAAGGTTTAAGTTCATGAGTTCATGGATATGGAAGGATTGTGGCTGATTTTAATATTGTATAGAGTGAATGGTAAACTGTTTGACGTTGTGGAAAAAAGTTACGTTGGAAGTAAGGCGTGCGTTCTGGTGAAAAATGGACGGAGTGAGTGGTCGATACTCGTGGTTTTTGTAAGACAAGACTGTGTGATGTCGCACTGGCTGTGTAATATTTTTTTGCATAAAGTACTGAGAGGAGTGAGATAAGGATTGAGGCAAAGTGTGCGAGATTGATGAAGGATAGGTACTGAATATGTTGGTGCATGCGGATCACCCGGTGTTAATAGGTAAGAAGGGAGTGGAGGGGTTAAAATGTTGATCGAGCTCTTTAACAGGGTGTGCAAAAAAGAGTAAGGTAATTGATCTTTAGGGAGGACGATGGGGTGGAACGTGTGAAACGCAAGTATCTAGAGTGTGTGATGAATTATAGTGGTGCAGATGAAGCAGAATGCAACTACAAGGTATTGAATGTTAAGGCAGACTCCGAGCTGATAAGAATTTTTGAGAAGATTAAATTCTGAGACTATTGAATGAGTGAGACGATGGTATGAGAGTAGAAAGCAATGCAACTCTACATTTTCACACGGATGTTGGTGTGCACAAGGTACTGATGATTATCCCTTAAAACCGATGAAGCGAAAACAAATGAGGGCATCTCCAGCAGAAAGTTTGTAGGGAGAGATCTATAAATAAAATGGCGAAGATGGGGAAAGTGAAAATGTGGAAGATAAATATCCCCCGAACTTCGAGGCATTGGTGTCGAGAAGAAGGAAGAGAAGAGGGAAGCGGATAGCGAGGAACAATTCTTTTTTTCAGAGCGCCTATCTAGCGACTGCCTACAAGGCATAAGTCGCCGTCCTTAATTCCAAGCCTAATACTAGGATACATTGAAATAAAATTGGGTGCAAAGCACCAAAAAAAAAAAAAAAACCCCGCCAAACGAGCAAAACAAACAAAAACAAGAAACAAAATAAACGCAAAAAGAAGTAAGTACGCTCTTGGGTCGGGAGGAGGTGGGTATCACCACGGTTTTTGATTATTTAATCAACAATAGAGTAAAATAAAATGGAGGACGGCAGCCTCCTACAAGAAGTCAGATAGCCCGCAAGTCTGTGTGCACGAACTCAGCTCGAGTAAAATGGACAAGAGGGATTGACTCTACTCGTCCTAGTACGGGGACAGGTAACATGAGCGAAGATCACCTAGACTGGGACATTCAACAAGAATGTACCGAATAGTCTGGGGGAAACGCACTCATCGAATTGAGGTGGAGGAGAGCACTCCATCAAATGGCGATGCGTCCCGTAAGTGTTATATCCGGCTGTCTCCCATCTTTTTTTCCAGGCAGCCGGGAGAGCTGCACAGATTCCTGCCATGTAGTCGGTATGAGGATGAGCGAAACGCTGGTCTGGTCGCAGAGTCCTTGAGGACTCTTTGGCGCCCTCATCAACGCGCTCATTTCCCTCAATTCACACATGTCCAGGAACCCAGCAGAAGATAATATCGACATCTGCCTGGCTCGCGACAACCGTGTCGTCATGGATGCCGCAAACTACTGTTTTGAAGGTTCCAATGCCCCGAGAACACTCAGGGTGCTTAGAGAGTAACTAAAGATCACAATCCGGGCTCCGAACAGGGCACGACAAGTTTTCTTCCATACCGAGTGATGTATTGCAACCAGCGCTGCTGTGAAGAAAGATGCAGCACCTGGTAGAGCCTAGCTGACTTAAAAAAAACTGAATACTTCAGGGAAGCCGACGCCCTCAATAGTGCTTAGTGCCATCCGTGTACACTGGCACGGATCCAGCATGAACCAAAGAGTGATCCAAAAAGGCCGAGCTCAATACTCTCGGTGTTGTAGAAGCGTTGGGATCGGAGTTTCGGTGACAACTTGCGAAAGGTGGTAGGATCTAGGGTGGGGTACTAGGCAGAACTAGAGGCGCTACCGGCCCGAGAGCAACGCCGTCATCTCGAGGGAGTTTCCTAGACATAAACCCAAAGGTCTTATGCTATAAGTGGCTTCTCTCAGCGTTAACCCACCGGCGAGATCGGCCGCGGATGCAGTGAGAGCCGTTGGCGACTGAGGGAGGTGCCGGGCTCGCAAGTACAGGCGAATAATCCACTGCGCATGGCACAGAACGAGTGACAATTCCCCTGGATCGATAAGCAGGGTCTTGATGAGGAAAGTGCGGAAGTAATCTGTCACCAAACGCAGTCAGTGTAGTGAATAGAGTCCATCTTGCCCAATACACACTCAGCTGTGGATTTGTAAAACTCGCATCCGTAGTCAAGCTTCGTACGAACAAAGGATAGTTAGAAAACCCAGACAGTAGCCATATCATCACCCCAATTGCTGCTCGTCAGGGAGCGAAGAATGTCCATGGAGTGGGTACAATTCAACCTAAGGTTGCGAATACGAGCCTCCCAGGTAAGGCGTCCGTCGAAATCAAGACCAAGGAAACGATATGAATTAAACACACCCAAGAGAACTCCGTTAAGTAACAAGTTCGGATCTGGATGAAGCGATAGATGGCAGCAGAAGTGCACAAACCAAGTGTCGGCCAAGGATTTATTTTGGAGCCCATCTGGCCACTGCTTACTGGGCCAAACGTCGCCGTAATGACACTATAACGTAGACGAGGTTCGAGTGAAAAACAAACAAAAATTTAATAAAACAAATAACAAAGATACAAAAAAAGAAAAACATAAACAAGGCAAGAAACAAGCAAAAAAAAAAAAGAAGATGAAAGTACGATCCGGTGTTGGAAGGAGGCCCACCTCCCACCGGCGAAGGAACATGCGACCTACAACAAAGAGAGGCAAAACAAATGGAGGAGACCAGCCTAATCCAAAATGTTAGATAGTCCATAATTCTGTGTAGACTAACCCGTCGCGAGAAAAAAGACAAGCAGTAGCGACCTCGCTCCTCCCGGGCTAGGAACAAGTAACATGCGCGAAGATCACCCAAAGTGGAACATTCAACAAGAATGTGCCGAACAGTCTGGGAGACAAGGCAGTCGTCTCAATAAGATGTGGACGAGGGTTTCATCAAATTTCGCTGTGTCCCACAAGTGTACCCAATTTGAAGAGGTCAGAAATCAACCTGAAGGCGTAGATCCTTGGAAACAGTCATGGTGGAATGTCACGCGACTTTAAGTTCTCCTTGGATGTCTCCATTTTTCTTTGTCAAACAGCCCGGGAGGGCTGGTCTGAATCCTCCCAATTAGTCGGTGTGAGCATGAGCCAAACGCTCGTCTTGTCCCCAAGTCCCCGAGGGCTATCAGGCGCCCCCATTAGCTCTCTTATTCCACACAATTCCTACATGTCCAGGAACCCAGCAGAAAATAATCTCGACATCTATCTGACTCGCGGCAAACATGCCATCACGGATACCGCGAACCAGGAGGTGTTGATATTGTAATGCCCAAAAAGCACTCCAGGCGCTTGGCGAGTCACTATAAATAACAGTCCGGTCTTCGACCGGGCATGAGGAATTATCTCCCGTACCGAAGGATCTATTTCAACCACCTCGGCCGCGAAGACAGAAGCTGTGCTTGGTAAAGACCCAATGACTTCAAACAGAGGGGGTAAGGCGTAAAAAACGAAGCCCTCCTAAGAAATGAAGCTATCAATATACACTGGAATGGATCCAGCGTAACACGAAGTGTGCTTCCAAAGGGTCAAACACAATACTCCCGCCGTTGTGGAACATTGGGGGCAATCTACGACAAACAGTCGAATAATGCAAAAGTCATATAGTCCGCAGTCTGTATGCACGAATACGTCCGAATTCAAGGGGCAAGCGATGGGCACCCCACTCCTCTCGGTACCGGGACAGGTAACGTGCGCGAAGACCATCGAGACTTGGACATTCAACAAAATGTGCTTAACACTCTGTAAGACAACGCAGTCGTCACAATAATGTTCCGGTGAGCGCTCCACCAAATGGCAGTGCCTACTGTGAGTGTGCCCAATTCGGAGACAAGACAAAGCACCTGGAATCCGTCGCTGCGCAATGGCACGTAACTTTAAGTTTCCTTTGACCGCCGTCTCACATGTTATTTGCAAAGCAGCCTGGAGAGCTGCAGGTATTCCTGCCATGTAATCGGTGTGAAAAAGAGTGAAAAGCTGGTCTGGTCGCCCAGGCCCCGAGGACTCTTTCGCGCCCTCATCGGCGCGCTCATTGCCCGTAATTGCTACATATATATGAATTCAGCAGAAGATAATCTCGACATTCGCAAGGCTCGCCAAACATTGTGTCACGAATATCGCGAACTAGGGGAAGTGGAGATTCCAATGCCCCAATGGCACTCAGGGCGCTTTGTGAGTCGCCATAAATCACAATCAGGTCTCCGAACAAGGCACGTTGCGTTATATCTTGTACCGAGTTGTGTATTGCAACCAGCTCTTCCGCGAAGACAGACACAGCGCCTGGCAGAGCCCACTGACTTCAAACACAGGGGATATGGCGTGTAAACCGCCCCCTTCCTGGTACTTGAAGCCATCCGTATACACTAGCACGGTTCCAGGTGACACGAAGTGTGCTCTAAATAGGTCGAACGCAATACTTCTGGTCGGCCCTGTAGAAACTTTGGGAGCAGAGGCGTGTCGACAAATAGTCAAAGGTGGTAACTTCGAGGGTTGCGTCCTGGGCAAAACCAGAGGCGCCACCAGCCCGAGAGGTATACCGAGCTCTCGAAGGAGTTCCTTAGCCCTAAACCAAAAGGTTTATGGTATGACTGGCATTTCTTTGTGGCATAGGCACCGTAGAGATAAGCTGCGGATGCAGTGAGAGCCTTTGGTGACTGAGAGAGGCGCCGGAATCGTGCGTACAGGCGAATAATGTACTGTGAACGTCTCAGATCAGGTAGCATCTCTCTAGCATCGACAAGAAGGCTCTCAAAGGGGGAAGTGCGGAAGGCACCAGTCGCCAGGGAAGGCCTGTGTGGTGGATCGAGTCTACCTCCCTCAGCCTGGTGGGGAGGGGGCAGGAGCAGAGGGTGTCTTTCTTAACATTAAGGCATAAGACATCCAAAGAAGCTCCGGGTGCGCTAGGACCGTCCTTATCCTCACGAAATTAGAGATGATCTCTGGCCTGAACTTGACATGTGATGTAATCTATAGAGTAGGCCACGAGTTCCCTCACATGAACCACTCTTTTATCGAAGTTTCTGGTAGAGTGTGGCGTCACACACACCGGGCGCCATCAAGTGTTCGAAGAGCATTAATCTTATCCGACTCGGAGGGATATGAAGCATTCGCCAGAAGGCTCCCTTCAGAGAAACGGGTCACCATCAGGCTTTCTACCAATCAGTATAGCTAACGCTCTTCTCTGATGGAACATGTTGCCCTTGGCCAACATAGTGCCATCAGTAGCGCAGATAACTAGAAAGCGTTTGAAGCCAGGAGGCTCGGAAACGCCAGGCAACCTCTGAATGAGGGGTCTCGACGTAATCAAGGCTTCGTTCTACGCTCCTACAATTTTAGTGTTAGTCAGGGACTTTCCACCCGGGAAGCACTGGGGGCGGACGTGCTGATCTTGGCTTGGTCGCTTACTAAAACTGTAGTGGCCTTATCCGTCTTCATGGTTCCCATGGATGGAAAGGAGCCCTTAGTCTTTTTGGTCTTACGATGTTTTTTTTAAGAGAGGAGGGTGGGGAATGAATCACTTTTCCCATCCGTCATAGGGAAGACCTAGATAAGATGGACCGGCCTCAGCAAGATTTTTCTCTGAAATGGAGAAGGTTTTGGCTGTTACATGGTGCACCAGCCTGGGGAGGAGATCCCTCCTCTTCTTGTGAGACCCCGGGGACCCGAGTCGTCTGAGAAGGAGCTAGCACTGGTGTTGACGCTGCAGAGTTGGCATCTTGGCCACACTAAATGAGATAAAAAGGTCGTTTATGCCTCGCTCACGTAGGTCTCGAAGCATGGCATACTGGACATCTTCCGCAGCATAGGTAAAGGGAGGGGGTGTCCGTGCATAAAGCGAGAGCAGAACTCAACTCTCTCAGAGTAAACCTTTCGTTCAAGGGTTCTCAACCTCTGGATTTTAATTCTAGTCAGCAGCTCTCGGCTACATCACGAACTCAATTGAATGTTAGTGGAGCAGCATCTATGATAAAGAATGTGGAAAAAAAGGACGTGGGGTCCGAGATTGCGCTCCGATTCTTCTGGAGAACGGGAGGGGAGTCCTGCGAGAACTTGTTGTAAATCCTTTTGACTTTCTTTCACACCACTGCAAGAGGGGTCTTCCCGTTAATTGAAGACACGTATTTTCGCCATGAAGAGCGTCGGGTATGCTTCCAAATATACCGGAACCTAGCCCTAGCTCGACGAAATTCAGCGATAGTAAAGTCGTTTGGGCGGTGTTTATAGCCCATAAAGGCCTAACGCTTCTTTTTGAGGGCCACCTCACACTCTGCCGAACATCAAACAAGCGGACATCTCGAAAAACGACCAGATGTCCTGCGAATATTAATTAGACCTACCGATATGAGGTTGTCGGCGAAAAATTTAACGGCCTCATTTACCGACCTACACTCCTCGACAAGGACAGAGAAATCAGTCATTTTTGAATTACGGACAACCGTGCCCGTTCCAAGAAACACCAGGGTTTTCACGCAGCAACGGACTAGAAAATGATAGGTTAATGAGAAAGTGATCACTACATTGAAAGTAATTGGTCATTTACAAACCAAAATCAACCTGTGATTCTTAAGAACCCAAGAATAAATCAAGACAGGAAAATGAAGCGGTTCTCGGCAGTGCTGCGAAAACTTATCCACATTTAGGTCACCCATTTCAGCTCGTCGACCATCTCGGAATTGAACTGACCACTAGGCCCTCGACAACCGTGCCACGATGCGGCGGAAGTCTCACGAGTTGAATTAGGCTTACGGTGTAATGTACGCAGAAGAAAAAAAAACAGTATAACTCCTATCCTACTGAAGCTGCACTACCACTGTACGAAAGGAAGTATTTATATCAAGTAGAAGAATGGGGACATCACCGCAGGTAAAAAATCACGCATTCGCCTGCTCAACTCTCATTACATGATGGTGGGATCGAAAAAACCCTATACCTAGTGATGGTGGGCAAAGGAGACCCGTCCAGGATCGTCTCCAACAAAAAATGGCTAATGGAGAACGGAAAGAGACGAGTTTCACTCAGCTCTTCCCGGTTGATTTGGACTCCACGACAATTCCATGGCAGGAATATGCCTTCCAGGCCTAGGTGATCTTCGAAATGAAGATCAGATCGTCAGGGAAAGGCCTCCACGCTTTCCAAAGGCAACACTCCTGGCGCTATTGGCCGAACAATGCGCTGAAGCCGCTGTCACATTCGAGGACTTATCGAAGGAAGTTGGTCTCGCTATGAAAGTCCTTTGCTCCCCCTGCCTTGAAACTTTTGGCGGTAGGGGCGGCTTCGTAGGCAGGGGTCCCTCTTTTGCAGTGTCTAGAGTCTCCGAGTTGCCCAATCCAGCCTTCAGGGGAGTGATGGCGTAGGAGTCAAAGCTCTTTTGGAGCTCTCCTCATTTCATGCGACAGCTTAAGGAATCCCCAAAGACGACCACATGACCACTTTCTGGGGGCTTGCCTCCTAATAGTCTAACGAATCCTTTGAGGCGATCGGTCGTTTCGCCTTACGGGAAACGGTCACGCGGGTAAAGGGGGATAACTGGTTTTATCTGAGGCAGGTTGTGAACTCTTTGTGCCTGCAGCTCTACAAGGCGAGTTCAGAATGGTTGTGGGTGCGACCGTGATCGAAGGTGTTAGCCAATGCAAGAGTGATTTCAGAACAAAAATCAAATATAATTTGCTTCTTTCTATAATTAAAAATGGACCCTTCGTAACGGGAATTGTCACACTCATTTTTACTAATCGTGACGACTAAATCGCTTAAACAGTCACTAAACACCTTAACTACCGAAGCATTTTCAATCGTAAATTCACCTTTCTTTGCGATATTATATGAATGTATGGAAGGAAGGGAGGGACAAAACATTTTTTTCTTTCGTAGCCCCCATTTGGCAACTGCCTCTAAGGGATTAAGTCGCCGGAAATCTTTTTGCATTCTAATTCTTTGCTAGATTAAAAACAAAACATAAACCAAAACCACAACCCCCAAAACAACAAACTAAAAACAAACGCAAAAAACAGCTATAGTTTAAGTTTAAGGGAAAACAAGGTGGCAGCTGCCCAATCCTAATGGATACTTAATGGCAGCACTGTTAAAACGGGATCGCCCGAAAAAATTCAGAAGAGGCGTGGGAGACACTCAATAAAAATGGGGAAAAGCAAAGGATTAGAAGAAAACACTACAACACAGAGACACACACTTAACTTACGGGCATACAACACGCATTCTAAAAATAAGGGCGGCTGGGGCAATAAACAAACGACATGCAGCAGCCACAGGGCAGGGCACAAGATAAAGAATAAAACAATAAACCTAAACACAAAAATGAAAAGAATTAATAAAAGGGATAAAACGCCACTTCGTAATAGAAATGTAAGGAAGGAGGACGACCGAAAGGAGTTCTCTGATAAAATAAAGCGAAGTCGAGCAGGAAAGGCGACGCCAGAAAGGGTAGAGAAGCAAGAATTTCGAAGAGAAGCAAGACAGGGACAAACTACTAAAATGTGAACCACAGACAGCTCGCCACCGCAAAATGAATAACCAGGGGCAACTCGGCCTCCACCTGAAACTAAATAGCGATGGGTGAGTCGCGTGTGCCCAATTCGCAACCGGCAAAGAGTAACTTCTCAAGACCGGAGACGCTGAGAACCAGAGGACCAGGAACGGACAGAGCGTTGAATAAGGGGCAGCTTAGAAGAGGGGAATGAATCCAATTCTCTCTGCCACAAACAAAAGACATACGCCCTGATTACATGGTAGGAATCCATAAAGAGCAGAAGGGCTGCATCCGGCGCCTTGAGGGTGGCCGAGAGGGCCAGTTGATCAGCCGCCTCGTTGCCCGGGACTCTAACATGAGCCGGAGCACAAAAGAACGCCACCCTGTAACGGGAGGTTTTGTGACCAGCCAAGAGCAAATCCGAAAACCAAAGGGTGTGTGGACGTAAAAGAACGAACTGCCTCCAAAGCAGGCCGGGAATTGCTAAAAACAATAAAATCTGAAGAATTGATGGATAAAATCAAATTAAAAGCCAAAAGAATGGCCGTCAACTCTGCGGTAAAAACGGATGCTACAGGAGGGAGGGCGGACCGAAGAGACTCCGTAGAGGCCACCGTGGTCGCCCCAGCACCGAGGTCCGACTTCGAGCCGTCAGTATAGATGGGACGCCAGTGAGCATGAGAACACGCATGTTCAAGAAACAGGCACTTTAATAGACGAGGGTCAGTAGACCCTTTCTCGAAATGCCAAAAGGCAGTACAAACCTCAGGAAGGTGGATGCTTCAACACGGAGCTGGCGGGAATGGAAGGGCCAACACCCCGGAAACACCCAGGGAAGGGTGAAGGTCCCCAAACCGGAGCCCCAGAGGGCGGGGTAGAGATGGCCGCTGATCAAATGATGCCGAAGAGGACGGGGCAAAAAGGCACTCATGGACTGGAGATGGAGGGTATTGCTGAACACGAAACAGAAATCGTAGGCACACCTGCAACCGGTGGTATCGCAAGGGAAGCACGCAACCCTTAACAAAAAGGGCTATGGAGAGGTGAGTTTCGAAAGATTCCACTACTAAGACGGGCCTCAAGCGAACGAACAGAGTCAAGTATCTTCAAGGCTGAAGGAGACGTTGAATAATACATCTAGAACCGTAGTCCAGCTGGGATTGGATCAATACCGAATAAAGCGACCATAAGGTGCGCCTATCACCACCCCAAGTGGTGTGGGATAAAACCCTGAGCAAATCCATAGCTTTCGAACAGGACGCCCTCAAGCGACTCAACTGTAGTACCCAAGTGAGCTTGCTATCAAACGTTAAACCCAAGAACTTAAAAACGGGGACATATTCAATTGCTGTGCCATCCAAAATGAGGGGAGGGGGACCAAGGACACCACGACCCCAATAAAAATGCATTGCCTTCGTTTTGGTGACCGGAAAACGGAAACCCTTGGAGACAGCACGACCTAACACGGCATCAATTGCCAGCTGTAATCGACGGGCAGCAGAAGGCAAGCGGGGAGATGAACAAAACAACGCCAAGTCATCCACGAAGAGGGAAGCCAAAACCCCCTCCGGAAGAGTGGACACCAGACTATCAATGGCAACGGCAAAACATGTCACCCTCAAAACACATCCTTGGGGAACACCATACTCTTGAATCCGTAAGCCTGAAAAAGCATCCCCAATACGGACCTTAAAATTACGGGACAATAAAAATTCTTGAATAAAAACAGGTAAAAAGCCCCTCATACCCCAATCATATGACTGACGTAAAACACCATATCTCCAGGTTGTATCTTAGGCCTTCTGAATGTCGAAGAACACCGCTAACACCTGATGCCTGGAGGAAAAAGCCCGTAAAACGGAGTCTTCCAAACAAATGAGGTAGTCAAGAGTACTACGGCCGCTGCGAAAACCGCACTGAAATGGAGAGAGGAACGGGTTGGACTCCAAAAACCAAGTGAGGCGAACTTGGACCATCTTCTCGGAAAACTTACTGAGGCAGCTCGTAAGAACAATCGAGTGATAGTGACTAGGGTCCAAACCGTCCCTACCAGGCTTGAGAAAGGGTAGAACAACCCCCACACGCCGAAAGGACGGATAGATTCCTTTGATCCAAAGCAGATTGTAGAGGTCAACCAAAAATAACTCAAAGTGGGGATGGAGACGGAGGAGAAAGACGTAGTGGATGCAATCATCACCGGGAGAGGTGGAACCACAGTGAGACAAGGCATCCCGCAGCTCCTAGACGGAAAAGAGAGCATTATAAGAGTAGGTGGCGCACATGGCAAAATCTAAAAGGCGAGACTCTATGGCGATCTTATGATCAAGAAACCGTCGAGGATAGCTACCAGCACTACTCACCAAAGCAAAATGGTCAGCCAGAGCTTCGCTGACCAACCGGCCATCGGACCCCAGCGAGCCTCCGATATCCAGAGTGGGGATGGCATGACCAGCGTAGCGACCACGGATCTTATTGACCCGCTTCCAAACCTGAGTCACTGTCATGGACGAAGAAATAGAAGATACGTACCGGCGCCAAGACTCACGGCGGGCACGACGGAGGGTCCTTTGGCGGATGGCACGAGCCCGGTTCCGATCGACCCTATTCGAGACGGTCGGATTCCGCCTATAACGAGAATGGGACAACTGATAGGCAGAAATAGCCGACGCGCAATCCTGCGACCACCAGGGAACGGTGGAGCGCCCCGCAACAGGGTACCTCCGCGGAACGAAGCGCTCAGCAGCCTCTAAAATATCAGTAGTAAAATATGAGACCGCTGAAAATACCGTATCGAAGGAAACCCGGGAGGCATCAATAAAGGAAGCCTGCCGGAACCCAACCCAATTTGTTCGCAACAGATCCCAACGCGGAGGGAGGGAAATGCAGGGCCAGAAAGGGCGGCTGACAGGACTATCGGGAAGTAATTACTCCTGGAAAGGTCGTCCCAAATTGACCACCGGAACTCGAGGAAACAGTCGGGCAAACATAAGGACAAGTATACAGCAGTAAACGAATCAATCTAAACATGGTAAGAATTAAAGTCAACGGAATTTGAAATACAAAGGGAATCGGATAATAAGAGGGACTCAACCACCCCGCCCCGGAGAATACGGGTAGTATCACCCCAAGATGGGTGGCGAGCATTAAAATCACCAAGTAATGGAAACGGGGTAGGTAACTGACTTGTGAGCTCTAAAAGGTCAGACCGACTCAAACTAAAATGCAGGAGGATGTATACAGAATAAACAGTTAAAAACTTGGAAGTAAAAACCCTCGCAGCAACAGCCTGCAAAGTAATACGGATGGGAAGTGGCGCAGAGAGTAGCGAAAAGGAAATTAAAAGCGAAGCACCACCATGGGGCACGCCCCCAGCCGGGGAAGGGGGGTATTAAACACCGGAAGTGCGGAAGTGCCGGGAAGAGGCGAGTCCCAAGCTTATTTTCTTGCAAATAGACCACCAAGGCCCGAATGCTAGAAAGCAAGAGCTGGAGTTCCTCCCATTTGTGGTGAACCCCTTGACAATTCTACTGTAGGATGACAGACATTTCTGTCGTCTTGACACCAACGTCGGGATTCTAGTGACGGAGACCGTCGAAGGTTGCCGACTAGTAGAAGGCCCAGAAGGCGCAAGCGACAAATTGCAATGAGCTGGTAACGCACCCGGCACGGACTTGTCAGCGTGAACGAGGGGAGGTGACAGCTGAAAGCCAGACCGAGCCTCCAACGTAGAGGGTTCATGGCCTGGAGGGAAAGGGAGATTGTGCAGAGATGGACGAGAACTAAGATGCGAATAAGATGTAACAGAAGGCGGAACATGGACAGAGGGTGAAAAGGGAACAGGGTCAGAGGGTAAGGAGAGAATTGTATCAGATGGAGAGGAAGGAGCAGGGTCAGAGGGTGAGGAAGGAACAGGTTCAGAATGAGATGAAGAAACAGGGGTAGGAGGCAAGGGAGACGAAACTATGGTAGGAGCCATAGAAGACTGCATAGAGGTAAGGGGCAAGGAAGAAGGGACCGGGGTAGGAGGCAAAGAATACGGAACCTGGTGAACTTCCGCCTGGACAATGACATCGGTGATGCCAACGGGGGGGGGGCAGCGAAGACCGGGGAGAAGAAGACATCAAAACATAGGGTGCCTCAACAACCAACTCGAGGGCCAAACCAGCCTCATCAGAGGCAGCGCGTTTTGGCTCCGAAAGGGGTGGAGAAGAACCCTTCCATTTGCGCTGAGGCAAAGGAACGGGAGGAGCAGCAGGGGCAGACGCTGGGAGGAACTGGCGGATATCCTTCAGCGTCTCAGCTCGGTCGGTCTCACGGTCCATGACAGAGGGAGGAACATGAAAAGAGACCATTGACAAAGGAGAGGGTGCAACGGAGGAACCGCGAGGAGGGGCAAAAGGCAGGGGAGAAGGAGCAATAGAGGGACTGCGATAATACAAAGGAGTGGGACGACCGGAAGGAGACGGCGGGACCCCGCATCCCAGAGGACTTCAGAGAAGAGACTGTCGGAAGGGGCGAGCCTCACAATTGGCGCAACATTCATGATTCCCACAAGAGGAGCCATGATACGCCAACGCACAGGCCACACAGCGACGAGCCTGCTCACAATTGCTGTTCATGTGGCCAAACCAACGTCTCGGAAGCTCGACATAACGGGACACTGGGGCACGAAGATAACCAGCATGAACAAACTGGGGCAGATCCTGACACTCAAAGGTAACGATGAGCGTACTCGTAGGAACCTTAGCGGGACCAACAGACTTAGAAACCCTATAAAGGTCCGTATCCTTCTGGGACGAAAGTTTATCCTTTAGTCTCGAAACATTACATTGCAATAATTCATTGGAGCGAATCACTCCCTCAACAAAATTAAGGCGAGGGTGAGACACAACCGAAACCGGGACCTCCGAAAGGGAGAACAAATCCCGAACAGCACCACACTGCTCTCGCTAAGATACCTTAACCACTAAATTGCCACTACCACGGACCCACATACGGCGGGGCGCACCACAGCGGGACTCAAACTCCTCATTCAAATTAAACACGTCCAATTTAGAAAGCGGAGACCCGGAACTGGAATTCAGCACCAGAAAATGAGGATAATCCAGATCAGGATCCATCTCTTCTGCAAAGGGATCTAACAAGCGCGGAAAAGAGGACTTATTAACAGACTTAGTACGAGAACCAGAAGTCGCAGGCTTAAGGGATGCGACTTCTGGGAGAGAAATTTATTTATTATTACCCATATAAAGTAGAGTATAAAAGGGGGTGCGAACTCGCGCAGCGCAGTCACTGTCTACCGTCGAGACACCTACTAGGAGCGCCGGCCCAACCAGGAGGGTAAGCCGGTCGACCCCTGACCCAACCATCGTTTTAAAATGGCCGGCCAGCCTTGGAAATTTACCGGTTGGTGAAGCAATGACCCCCAAGAGCGCCACGACGGCTCAGGCACACACATACCAACACAAGCAGGACCAGTTAAAGGGTCGCGCCCCCTGACGAACAGCTCTGATACACCGAGATAGACAAACAAACGTAGGGGTTAGCAGAAGGAGAAAAAGGATGTCAAGCTGGGGCCAGACGGGGCGCTGAGTCCCGTCAGCACTGCGGCCAGGAGAGCAAATCGCCCTGCCCCTTACGGGGTCCAAGAAATATATATTTTCAAAACAAATGAAGTAAATTTTGTGACTTTTGAATGAATGAGTTTTTACGCCTAATAACGGAAGATAATAATGGAAGAAAACTACGCTATACTTGGATCCAATTTATTTGTAGATTAATTGGGAAAGGAGGTCGACTTTCATTCTAGAGATGAAGGAGTCTATGGACTTGAAAAAATAGGTTTCTAATAAAATGGTTGGTTAATTTGGAGTTTATGCCCACCCTCGAATTTTGTGGGTGCTTTGTTATAAATTTCTCTATTTTTGAAAAATACGCAAATGCTTACCTAGTATGCATTTTCACTAGTTAATGTGGGCAAATTTCTAATTATGAGATTATGGCAAAAAATAGATTGGCCGCTATTTTCACCTTCTTGTCAGTTATATATTGTTTTAATCCATCGAAAGAATTGGTTCTGTTGGGGTTTATGTATTTTTTTTAGTTTTTTTGTAAAAAACTTAAAATATATTTTATAATTAAGATGCTATAACTTTCCCTCGTATAAGGCCTAGTCTAGTCTAATCTAAAAAAAAAACACCTAGCTCCTTGTTGTTAATAGGAATCGCATAATAGTGTGTTATACATCATTTTGAAAGGATTTTTTCTAAATTAAAATAATAAGTACTTTTAATAATAACCAATTTTAAAGAAAATATCATTGATTTAAATAGGATTCTGGAGTGAGGCTTATATGTATGAAATCAAGGAACACGTATCAAAACTAGAGGCCTGACGACCTTTAACAATCTAAGGTTAGGCTTTAGAATTAAGAATATTACGAGGTTTTTTTTTTATTTGCGGGGTGTTGGGGGGTGTAACCCTGCAAAATTATGCCCTCCATCTCTAAATTACCTTAAAAACGATATATAATACAATATGATGCGATTGCAATACCCTAGTACCCCCCTCCCCTACCAAGCAGTTTTTTTTAATTTGACCAAGAAAAAAACATCGTCTACATTAAAAACCATTTGTTTCTTAAACATATATATATATATATATATATATATATATATATATATATATATATATATATATATATATATATATATATATATTATCCATAAAAATCGAAGCAGGGCCTAAACCCCAAAATAACCAAATGTTTCTTAATATAGTACGGTACTTCTTAAATAAACGGGCTACAGGCACATTTTCTCCGTTCTGCGCGGTTATCAATAGAACTGAACTTACGTTAGGTTCGCTTCGCTCGTAGACAGTAGACAAAAAATGTGTAGATCGCACAATGAGGAAGCCTCGATAATACCGTAGTTTTCCCCTCCATTTCTTTTTCTTACCTTCAACCCTTTTTAGTTTATCCAGCGCACTGAAAGCGAAGTATTTTTCTTTTGAATCCGACTTCATTAAAGCCCAAGAAGTCACAGCTAAGTCGTAGGGATCAGTTAGAGTTTGAAGAATTTTCTCTAAATACCTGTCCAACCAAAACACTCAATTAGTTGTATAATTTAGTACATACCGATTTCAGAACAATTGACCCCCACCCCTCTTTCCTCCGATTGGCCATTCGAACACCTTATAGGCTAAACATCCCCTCTCCTAAGAATTTTCTATTTACACCTCTCCTGCTGAGCGGGGAAGAATGTTCAAGTTATCCGCGTAAAGCAAACCTAATCAAGCTTAAGTTAATTTACACTTCTTTAACATCCGCCACCCTAATGCAGTCAAGAAGGGGGGTAGGGGATTAAGTGTTAATAATATGCTTCTTTAATGTGCAGTCTACAAACACATTGATTACACAGGGGAACAATTTTAATCACACTTTCTGGTGACTTAGATTTATCTGCCAATTTTAATTCGTTTTTCCATGCTGATTTCAAATATATAATCCATTTTTACCAACATGCTAGAGTAATTCTGTAATTTCTATTTTCTCGTTTCCCCGAAAACAGCCCTCCGGATGGACAGAGAGGGAGCTTGGAGAAAGAAAATACTTCACAGTCCATAGTAGTAAGATAGTAATAAGTGTTATTGTGAAAAATATTGACATTATCATTTCTTTTTTCAGGTCTTATGTTAGAGTGATGGCTTCGTAAAGAGAAAATTGCGTTAATGATCCAGACACCTTTTGCTACATATGTGGCTGTTACTTCTGCACTTCTAAGGCATATTTTGATGTTCCTCTTGGCAATTAGGATAAAGAATGGGCCCTAAATGCTGTTTGCCAAAAGTGGGGAACATCTTCGTGAGTGGGCGAAAGGAAAGAGAAATGGTCTTCCTTTTGGAATCCCCATTGTGTGGCACAAGATCGACTACTTCAATATTCCCTCGGTGATCCGACCAGTACCTCATTCTGAGTCTTTACCAGTTCTGATTTTCAGTGGATATGTTTCCTCCGAGGATGAAAATAATGTACCTGATATGGACGTCCACGGAATGGATTCAGAGTCTGCAGATTCATCATCAGATGTTGAATTGTCATTAGCTCTTCACTGTTTCAATCAAGAGAATTTGAATGACTTGATACGTGCTTTGGCGCTTTCCAAGAAAGCTACAGAACTTTTAGCCTGCAGGTTGAGTGAAAGACATATGCTTGACAGGTCGGTACGGGTATCATATTACCGAGCAAGGGAGAGTACATTTGATAAGTATTTCTCTGAGGACAAACAATTTGTATACTGCCACGATGTTCCTGGTCTGTTTACCGAGTTGAAACTTTGCACCTATAGCCCTGCTGAGTGGAGACTGTTTGTGGATAGCTCCAAGCGTAGCATCAAGTGTGTCCTTTTGCATAATGGCGATGACTTTGGGGCAGTTCCTCTCTGTCACTCAGTCCATCTGCGAGAAACTCACGATGACATAAGAATGGTCATGGATTTACTTAAGTAACATGAACACAATTAGATCATATGTGTAGACCTTAAGATGGTCAACTTCCTCCTTGGCTAGCAGAAGAGATATACACAGTTTCCATGCTATATATGTATGTGGGAAAGTCGACTTCGTGACAAACACTGGTCCCAAAAAGAATGGCCAGTTCGGGAAACTTTGAAAACAGGAATGCCAAACCTTGTTAATGAGCCAATCGTAAGTCGAGAGAAGATCGTTTTCCCTCCACTTCATCTCAAACTGGGGTTGATCAAGCAGTATGTCAAGGCGTTGAGCACTGACAATGACTGGGTTCAGTATAGAGTAGCGGTGTTTCCTGCTCTGTCATACGAAAAAATCAAAGAAGGAGTATTTGATGGTCCCCAAATCTGAAGACTTCTGAGGGATTCTAGATTCGTGAACACCATGAATGAAAAAGAGAATGCAGCCTGGCTCTCATTTTCTGCCGTTGTTCGTACTTTCTTGGGAAACAAAAAGCGCATAACTACGAGGATCTGGTTACTAATATGCTTTTAGCATATCGTGATCTGGAATGCAACATGAGTGTGAAGCTGCATTTCCTAAATAGTCACCTCGACCGATTCCCAGAGAATCTGGGAGCCGTGAGCGACGAACAAGGGGAACGCTTCCATAAGGATTTGATGCCGATGGAAGAGCGCTACCATGTCAGACTACTGCTGGACAACTAGAAGAAAGCAGCCAGAGAAGACTTACAAGAGAAAGAGTTACAAACGCAAATTTTTGCCCGATTGAAATCAAGAAGAGGTCCTCCATCCTGATGTACGGTCATTAACCTACTTTACTATAAATAACGCAAAAGGATGATTCAAAATTACTCCAGGGCATGATGATAGGCGTCATAAAATGAAAATTATTGTATAATATTAGTTATTGATAATACGAAAAATATGTAGCTTTTAGGGAGAATCTGATTTCAGATTTGGATTCAGTATGCTCGAATTAGGTAGAAAAATGTACTTTTGTCAATTCACCAAATACATTGTTCCCCAGTGTTATCTAATGAACTGTCTACAACGCAACTTAACCTAGCCTGAACTAGCACAGCGTATTCAAGGTTGTACCGTTGCAAATCGTACACTAGAGAATGAATGTGTTGGTAGACCGCTAAATTTACCTGTGACGTTGTCTGGGGGACTAGGATGTTTAAGTTTTCTCGGATTTGCTTACGATTAGGCATCTTCGTAATTAATTTTTTCACTGGTCCGATAACAGTAATAAAACATTTGTCCCTATGGCTGATATTTCAAGCTAGAGCTTAAAATTCAAGTACAGTTGAATACTGTTAAATTTTTACTATGAGATTATCACTACCCCCCCCCCCCTTCCCCTTTCCTCCTACACACAAACACTAGCCAAGTTAAATCTGACTCTTTAGAAATTAACTCATATAAATATTCAACTACCAGCAGGACCAAATAAATGTGGATTGTAGTTAAAATAGCTCTAACTATAACGCTATGTGGCAGAATTTAGTACTTTTGAGTACCTGTGTTCACAGGTCTGAAATGAGCCATCCTATTTTCTTGTGACTTATCGCCTCTAATCCTTTTTCCGTTTGTTGTATTTACATATCTGCTGTCCAAATGTGTTACTGTATATTTGAGACAGTTTCTTCCAGTGATTCAGTTTGGTTTTAGAAAGGGAATAGGCACTGCTGATGCACTATTATTGCTGGTACATGAAATGCAGTCTGTTTTAGGCAATAATTGTGAGTCTAGACTTGTCTCTCATGACTTTATTGCCGCCTTTAACACTGTCAATCATAATGGTTTGATTTTTAAATTAAAGTCTGTTGGCATTAGTGGTAGAGTCTTAAGTATTTTAACATAGTTTTTAACTAATAGACAACAACGTGTTGTTTTCGATGGGTGTTTTAGTCCTTATTCTAGAGTATTTTCTGGAGTTCCTTAGGGTAGCGTTCTTGGGCATTTGCTTTTTATATTATATACTAGTGACATGTGGTTTAATATCACTAATAAAATTGTAGCATATGCTGATGACACCTCTCTCTATGCTCATGTTCCATCTCCTGCAATGAGATTGAGTGTTGCAGACAGCCTCGCTGAGGATTTGAATAAAATTCAATCCTGGTGTCTTCAGGGGGGTAAAATATATTTTTGTTGCTTAACCGTTGGGCTGTTTAATTCTTATTCCTTTCTATATTTTTGTGCTTTGCCCTGCACTGACACCTCTTGGTTGTATAATTTCCAAATATTTTTTTAGTCTGGCTCTTTGCATGGTCTATATAGTAATAATAATAATGGTTTATTTTATGTTTAGGTAGAAAATGCGCTAACAATTGAGGGTGACCGCACCAGAAAGCGTTAAAATGTCTGAAAGAAACATTGCTCAATAGGCAAAAGACTCCCTTTAAGGAACGTCTGGATCATGCCAAGAATAACGAACTCAATGTAAATTATCATAGAAATGATAAAGTTAAAAAACATTCATTGCTCATTTTATTAATGAAAGAATAGGTTATATTAGATGGGTCGCTTTAATACCTCCCCCATTGTAGTCGTTCTAATAACCTCTTCCAAAGTTATAGCGATTAGCCTTCACTGCCCAAGCTTTGAGTGATGCCAATGCCTTAACTGAAATCTTGACTTGGCAAAATAAGACCCAGTTTGGGGGGGGGGAATTTGTATTCTAAAAGTGTTTGCTATTTTTGTTTTGGTATTTCCAAGAACCACATTCGGACCTTTTGCGTCTTTGAACCAGTTAGTTCATTTGTTGGTACAACTAACTGAAAGTGGGTTCCTCACAAGCATAGGAAGATCGACAGTCTACAACGTGTAGCTACATCTGGATAGGTGGTATATACACTTTATTTCTGCGTACATTCCACATTCAACTAGCTTCGACGTGGGGGAATTCGCCAATCGTGACGCGGTTGTCGAATGTCCTTTCCCCTCATCGGGAACTTGAACGGCAACCCCTCACCTCAACCCCCATCCACCAGGTGGGATTACAAAATCAATTCTTGAGGACATGTCCTTGCTGACATGATCGAAAAGATAGAGATACTCGTCCTTAATGGGGATATGTTTACGCATCACTTGCTAATTTTGAGTGGAAGATGGTTGATGTTCTTCATAGCGGTGATCATTTTCTCATTTAAATACCATTTTCTGAGCAGCTGCTGCTTGAGAAACTGCCTTGGTTGTGCTTGAAGCAGGCGCGGTGGCAGGCATTTCATGAAATTATGGGATTCTCTGTCCCAGTTGAAGAATTTAGGTCAGTTGATGAAGCCTTTGAGGTGTATTCCGACTACCTGATCGCTGTGGGCTTAGCTACCATTTCTAGAATGTCTGCCCTTTTTGCCCGCTTTTTGTTACCCTGGTGGTTCACCAAGTGTGAAAGATCTTTCAAAAAGAAGCAATAACCCTGCATGAACTATAAGCGCCAACGGAACAATTTCACTGTCGGTCAATTTGATGGAGCTAGAGCTGCGTTCAGATAAGTTTCGAAGTACGCCCAGCGCTCTTTTTGGCCGACATACGTGTCTTCACATAGCTGGACGACCCCT
The DNA here is from genome assembly GCA_963969495.1 of Ceratothoa steindachneri. Lineage (NCBI taxonomy): Eukaryota > Metazoa > Arthropoda > Malacostraca > Isopoda > Cymothoidae > Ceratothoa > Ceratothoa steindachneri. Next base: position 4,861,115 of record OZ018321.1, on the reverse strand, counting down.
TTTGCACACGAGTAGAAGCGAGTCAAAAGATTCGGTGTAAGTTTCGAAGGACCCTTTCTCACGTTCTCCCAGGAAACGGAACCGCAATCTCTGTCCCTGCTTCCTTGGTGGAACTTTCGCGACCTCTTTCTCCAATTCCGTTGGTAGTGATGCTGCTCTTCTAGCATTTATTGCACATCATGAGCTCACTGAAGGTCGTCGATTGAACTTTAACTCCAGGGGCTGTAAGCCCTTCAACGACATGTTTATGCTGTGTTTCGTTCCACTCTCTCTTTATGCGCAGATATCGCCCCTAGTCTGGACGATATCATGCATGCCATGTTCACACACTTAGGTGAGCGAAGTAAGGACTTTCTGTTAGATTTGTTCAACAAGATCTGGTCTGAGGTTATCTTCACAGATTTCTGGCAAATGGCTACTGTGGTTGCTTTTCAGGCACTAGAGAGAGATATCATTTAAGCCAGTCGGTAGCGTGTGGAAGTTGATTGAGAAAGCGGTAAATGTTAGATTAGCCTTTTTCCTGGACAGCAGAAGCCACATGTCTTAAGCACAGTGTGGCTTCCGCAAATACCACTGGACTTCGGATGCTCGGCTCCGAATGGAAAATGCCGTCTGCGAGGCCTTCCTTCTTAGACAGCAATACGGCACGGTGTTTTTCGATCTGGAGAAGGCCTATGATAACACAGGGCGATACGGTATCATGAAAATCTTCCTCACGAAGAGGGCAGGGAGATGCCACTTGATCTGCCCCTTACCCTGTGCATTATGTACTTATACGTGAGACCCAGGTGTCTATTTCAAAAACCAACGGCTGTTATTTCATCCATGACTGATTTTGTGGGTGGCTATACCGTCGAGAGACTGCAATCATATCTCACACCTTCCGATGTCATGAAAAGAAAACTTCCGGAGCTCAATTTAGCGTCCGGGTCGGTGGTGTATCTCTTTCTGCCCAAGACGCCACGATGGCGGGTACCACATTTAAGTATTTTCGCTCGCCTCTGCTCTAAAAGCTTCTACAGAGCCAGGAGCATTGCGTTCAACCTTTTTAGAGCACACTTTGTGTCACAGGATTGTTGTATACGAATGGTTCTAAATAAGAAGACTGGATTGGCTTCCACGACGTTTTCCCCTTATTTGAAGTCGGCAGGGCAGGGTTGTACCACACACTGCGCCTATATTCACGACCAAACTGGTTACAATACATCGCCCATTAAGGGAGATAATGCATCGTGCTGGGTTTGTAGATCGGATTGTGGTCTATTCCAACTCGCAAAGCTCCCTTATTCCTCTCAAGGAATTGAAGTCTCGGCACCTTCTGTTTTGTAGTATCCGTGACGCCACGGCGGCTGCGAGACGGAAGGATGCCGAGATTATCTTCTGCTGGGTTTCTGGATATGTAAGAATTGCGGGAAATGAGCATGCAGATGAGGGTACCAAGCAGTCTGCAATCACTAGACGATTAGATTAGCGTTTTGTTCTTTCCCGCACTGACTACATGGAAGGAATCAGGTCAGCCAGCCCTCCGGGCTGCCTTGCAAAGGAGATGTTAGACGGCCGACGGGAGCCTAAAGTTGTTCGCCATTGATTGGCGACTGTTTCCGTATGCCTAGCCCTCAATGCTTCCACGGCTTCAAATCACTTTCTATTGACTTCGAAATGGGGTACACTCATAAAACGCACCGCCATTTGATGGAACGCTGCCCTGTAACTTAATGCGACTATTGCGTTACTCCACCCCCCCACCCCTACTAGTCGGCAAATTTTATTGTTGAGTGTCCCAGTCTCAGGAATTTTAAGGCACGTTACCTGCAACGATATCGAGACGAGCGGGGTCACCGCTTAACTCTTGTACTTGGGACGAGTTCGTTCACTCCTGATTCTAGCTTATTTATGTTTTGGAGTGTTGGATGTGTGCTCGGGCGCTGGGGGAGGCGGGCCTCCTGCCGTTGATGTAGTATACTTCTCTGAGGTTTTTAACTTGTTTCCTTTTGTTTCTTTGGGGATTGCTGTAGTTTTTTATCATCTGTTCTTCCTTTTCGTCGGTCTTTGTTTATTTTTCAAATAGCCTAATTATTATGCAATTTGGAGGGGAAAACAGGACCATGCACGCAGTCGGCAAGATAGCCCGATATTTTTTTATTTAAAAAATGGTTAAAAAACAAGTTAAAATAATAAAGTGGTTAGGTTGGCCTTCGCTACTGAGCAGGTCCTGTGGAGGGCTGAAAAATCTTTTCAGTGACGAAAGCAAATTTGCTTTGTTTGCACCTGAGGAAAAGCAGCAATGCAGCGTCATACAGATGAAATATTGAATCTCACAGCCGAATTATAGTGTGGGGGATGTTTTCAATCGCTGTGGCCTGAACACTCGTCCATTTACGCAACAAAATAAACGCTGCGCTATAATACAAGAATCTGCTTCGGGAGGAATATGTTATCCTTTCTCTCCGAACATCGGGAGTACGTAGGCCTGTTATCATGCAGGGCAATGCTCCCTGCCATACAACAAAGAGTCCTAAGAAGTTATTGGATACTTAAACTATCGACATGGTGAACGAGTGTGCGCAGAGCCCTAATATAAACTCATAAAAAACAATGGAAGATAGTGGGTGAGAAACGGTTATAGATCGAAACTGACGTATGTTGAAGATTTCTAGCAGAGATTGGAAGAAGAATTGAATTAAATGACACCCGAGCAATGCGTAAAATTGGTGAAGTCTTGTGGAGAAAGTTGTGCTCACGTCATTTAGAACAAGGGCTTATTATTAATAGTTTGTTCAATTATCCATGAGATAGTTATTTTTCTTGTTATGGCGCATATTTACCTTTCTCTAGTTTTGAATTAATATTTTCTTCAAGGAACACATTTCTTACTTCATAACATTTTTATCCACTGTTTTAGGAAATGAAAGAGGCACTATCAGAGGAAAAGTTCATAAGATTATTCTATGCATTTTTTAAAGATTAAACGATTATTTTCGAGAAAATGTAGATTTGTGGGGGCAGGGTTTCATGAACTCGGGGACGGCCTACTGGATAGAGAACCTTGGATATTTGTACTTTAGGGGTGTTAAGTTCTTGGGTAACAAGTTTACGACGTTTCGAGGCTTTTTGGTTTTCTCGACTCCGCGCCAATTATCAGCCACGTGGCTTAGTTTATTTTTATTTTTATTTTTTCCTTCTTATTTTTCTTTCCTCCTTCCTCCTTCCTCCTCCTTCCTCTCTCCTCCTCCTCCTACTCCTCCCTTATGTTTTTTTTCTTCTTCTTCTTCTTCTTCTTCTTCTTCTTCTTCTTCTTCTTCTTCTTCTTCGTCTTTTTCTGCTTCTTCTTCTTCCTCCTCCTCCTCTTCCTCCTCTTCCTCCTCCTTCTCCCCCTCCTACTCCTCCTTCTCTCCCTCCTCCTTATCCCCCTCCTACTCCTCCTTCATATTATTTGTTATCATTATTATCATTACTAGTGTATCCGTGCCGTGAAAAATGACGGCATTATTTATAAGTTAGAGCTTTTTTCCATTCGTGAAAACTGTTTTTAAAGGAATAAAAAAAATCGCCGCTTACAATCTATAATAAATCAATATGTCTATCTATGTAGGGGCTTTATCATATCTGTTTTACTCAACTCATTTTTAATCCCAATATTCTATAAGACATTAAATAAATAAATTCTATCTGTATGGTTACATACACACACACATATATATATATATATATATATAAATATATATATATATATATATATATATATATATATATATATATATATATATATATATATATATATATATATATATATATGTCAAGAAATAAGTCACTCCCCAGACAATACGTCTATATACACATATATGTATCTATTGGTTGGGAGGAAAGAGAAAAAGCCACGAGAATATGTATATATAGTTACATACACATATATGCTCTAATGTACGTCCGTTTCCTTCGCTAGGTACAAGTTCATTCACTTTGTAAATGTAATCCGTTGATTACGAGGTATAAGAGTGCGATTTTAATACAGGGGCCGATAGCGTTTAATGAGTTTACCAAGTTGCCATTCAAGGATATATTTAAAGGGTGAAAACTAAAAATATAATTTTTAATAAGTCACTAGTTAACATATATATATATATATATATATATATATATATATATATATATATATATATATATATATACATACGAGAAATATAGGAAATGTAAATAGGATAATACTGACAGACTATAGAAAATTGGCAATCGGGTAACGTTAATTACTTGTTAATTAGCTTTTATATCGGATACTATAAATCAGTGATACAGAAAAAATATTTAAAAGTCGGAAAGGGGGTCGATTAAAGGGAAATGCAATCGTTTTACCTTAAAGGGAGTCCTCGAGGAAGAGGACTCTTTTAACGAGTCGGCGCGGGTGAATGGAGATGGAAAATGGTCGTGATTATGGCCAAATATCCTGATGGTGACAACAACAAGGAGTAACAACAACAAGGAAAGAAGGTACTCTAGGAGACCTTACGGTCCATTCAAAGAGGGTACCTTTGGACTAGCAATCGAGTGGGCACAAGGCTGCTCAATTGTTTTGCGTCCCTAAACGGCCACTTTTCAAGACTTTGTCTAGTCTTGACTTGAACTGGTCAACAGATTCACTGTTGACAACTTCCACTGGAAGTGCGTTCCAACTACCGCATATACTGTACGTGAAAAAATTTCCACACAGATTGCGGTTGTAACGCTTCAGTTCAAGTTTGAAGCCGTGATTGCGCGTTCTGTTCTCACTCAGTGTGAAAATATCCCGGTAGTCAACATTGTCGAACCCTCGAAGTATTTTGAAAACTTCGATGAGCTGACCACGCTGTCTACGGGTTTCCAGCGAAAACAGATCTAATTCCCTTAGTCTATCCTCATAACTTTTATGTCGGATAGAGGGAATCAGCTTGGTTGCCCTGGCTTGTACGCGTTCCAATCTCGCGATGTCCTTTCGCAATGAAGGACTCCAAAATTGTACGGCATACTCCAGGTACGGTCGGACAAGTGAGTTGTACAGGCACAGTACAATCTCCTGGTTCCGATAACCCAACTGGCGCTTAATATAGCCTAGCATCCTTTGGGCCTTTTTCTCCGCCTCAATGCACTGTTTCGAGAACTTGAGGTCACTAGTGATTGTTACACCCAAGTCCTTCTCAGTGTCACTCGATTCAAGAGTAGTGCCCTTAAGGATATACTGAGATTGGGGGTTTCTGTGGCCGATATGCATCACTTTGCATTTGTTCACGTTAAAAGGCATTTGCCACGTGTCCGACCACTCCCCAATCTTCCCAAGATCTTCCTGCAGGCGGGCAGTATTTCCATCCTTTGCAACGTTCATACCAAGCTTGGTATCGTCGGCAAATTTGGAAATCTTCGCAACCATGTCACCGTCTATGTCGTTGACGTAGATGATGAATAGTAGTGGTCCCAGGACAGAAACTTGAGGCACCCCGCTAGTAACGGGCACCCACTCAGAAGACTGTCCATTTACCACCACCCGTTGCCGTCTGCCACTTAGCCAGTTCTCGATCCAGCCGGCTACCTTTCCGTCTATGCCAAGCGCTCGCACTTTCCGGAGAAGGCAGCGGTGTGGTACCTTATCAAAGGCTTCCTGAAAGTCTAGGTAGACCACATCCACCGCCTTGTCCCGATCGTGCTCACTGAAAACGAAGTGGAAGAATTCTACAAGGTTCGTCAGGCATGACCCTTGCCTTCGGAAGCCGTGCTGGGAACTCCTCAGTAGCAGGTTTGACTCTAAATACGACGTCACTTTGTCCACCATCATGCTTTCCATGAGTTTACCGACTATCGAAGTCAGACTGATAGGTCGGTAGTTCCACGGTTGGTTACGGTCTCCTTTCTTGAAGATAGGAGTCACCTCCGCCTCACGCCAGTCTCTAGGAATGCATTTGGTCCGGATTGACATGTTAAAGATAGCGCACAGATATCGTGATACTTCATCGCAAACTTCCTTCAACACTTTAGGTAGAAACCCATCCGGTCCAGGGGACTTATTCGTCTTTAGGTCAGTGATCTTTTTCTATATTTCTCCTTCGGTGAAGTCCATTGCCTCCAGCTTTTCCCCCGAGTAGGAATCCGTCGGCTAGGGAATGGGACCACACTCTTCAGTAAACACTGAAGAGAAGTAGTCGTTGAGGAGGTTGGCATTTTCTGCATCTGAATGCTTTAATGTCCCCTCCTCATTCTTCAAAGGGCCAATCGTTCGAAGGATTGGTTTACGGCTGTTCACATATCCAAAAAACTCCTTGGGATTCTCTTTACAGAGTCTCGCCACTCGGAGTTCCTCAGACCAGGAACGAGGATGAAAGGGGTGGGGGGACTAGAAGACGAGTTCGCGATCCTCCTTGAAGACGAACGAAGGCACCTCTGCTCCAGAGAAGTGCAACCTCCAAAGATCGAGACTCTGATGCGGCTCGGCGCGAAATCTCACACAGGAAACTGTAGTTCCTTGAAGTTCTGATGAGACGAGAAAACTCCCGGCCAGTCCTTCGGGGACAAAACGATTCGAGGCTTTGCTTTGAACAGAGTTAGCCTTTACAAAAGAGATGGATCTGCCTGGTGAGATCCAACCTCGATGGTATACGCGAATATCAGGGACTTGGAGAAACAGATACACGATCTGAACCGAAGGCAACGAGATCTCAAACTCAATCTTTGAAAAAGCCAGGGTATTTATATGAAGGCCATTTTTATCGTGCTCCTTTGCTGGAAGGTGCAGACGTCTGTGATAAAGCTTCCGGTGCCGAGAGAGATTAGCTTTTATCACCCGACACCAGGCTTAATCGTCTCCAACGATGTCGGTGGGCACTTTTGTCTATCCTTTTCCGACTACAGAGATTAGTATTTCATCGGCAAGGTGAAAGCTTTTAGCGCTCAGCTTAACTGATATTCAAATTCTTTCTTCTTTTGTTTTTCTCCTTGGGTACAGAGCTTTTTTTTTACTCCACGTGGAGTTAAAGTTAGGAGACATAGGGCGGAAAGGAATTCTAGAAACAAAAGCAGGGTGTATTCTTCTGGGCGCCCCCTTTTCCCTTACCTTACATGCCTCCCTTCCAAAGATGGCGTTTTTCCCGACACGAAAGGGGAAGTAAAAGGGGCATCTCGACCAAAACCCATCGATATTAAAATCTCAGCCGACACGGCGGCCGTCAAGGAACAGTCAGGATTTGCTCCATTTGATCCCAGACGACGGTTAAAACATACACATACATTTGGGTTAATGGGTAATAAATTACATAATTAAAATATATATAGTTTCATGTAAAAGCAATACCACAATTTAGAATAAGGATCAATCAAGTGGAGGGACAATCCATGAAATAATAAAAAAAATCAATAATGACAACACATATATACAAGCAATACACTAAAATACGGGCGTACGCACACACGCACAAAAATAAATTTTATATGGGAGAGCAACGAGCTCTAATATATACATGAACTTATAATATATATGGAGTTCTACCTTGGGGGAGGAGGGTCATCTACTGGATTCCTGCTAGGACTGTCTGCTAGATAGTTTTCACTACCTGTTAAATACAAAATTCTGAATTGATATTCCATTGATAGCAGACTCCAGTGCATAAACCTTCCGTTTTAGCTTTTACAATTTCTTAAGTACTCCAGAGGACGGTGATCCGTTTCGATCACGAACTCCTGACCTGTCAGATCCATTTTTAATTTCCGGATACCAAAAACTCTTGCCAGAGCCTCAAGTTCCATTACTGCATAGTTTCTCTCGTGCGGCAACAGCTTCCGGTTTGCATAAGCGATAGGAAAGCTAATCCCATCTTCTTCGTACTGCAGCAACACGCAACTGATGCCATCGTTGTTTGCATCCGTACGGATTCCAATCAATTTGTTAGGGTTCGGGAGCCGCAATATGAGGGCAGATATCAGACTATCCTTCATTTGCTGGAAGTAGGAAATTGCCTTGGGGCTCCAAACGATGGATCCTGCGGATAATTCTTAAGAAGAGAGTCCAGGGGATACGCTAAGGCGGCAAAGTTGGGGACAAAGCGCCGGTAGAAGGATGTTGAGCACAAGAAGGAACGTAGCTGCTTCTTAGTATGGGGAAGGGGCATATCTGAAATGGCTCTGACCTTTTCTTGCTGGGGCGTTATTTGGTTTTCCCCAATTTCAAATCCAAGGTACTTGATAGTGGAAGGACCCATAGTGGAAGGACCCATGGTCAGACCATGCCCTCGGAGCCTATTACAAAGTGAACGAAGGGAGATTAGATGTTCATCCCATGTGTGTGTAGCTACGTACACATTATCAAAATAGAATGACCCATTATTCACACTATCTAAGAACAAATGTAGGTTCTGGTCTATCAACGGGATCGGTTTGGCATAAAAAACTTTTATGGCGTTAAGTTTTCGAAATTCCACACATATTCGAAATGACTGGTCTGGCTTCCGAACCATAACAATGGGGAAACAGTAATCTAACGAGGAGGGTTCGATTATTTCTAATTTTAGTCAGTTTTCGACCTCCGCATTGAACGTGGATCGCAAATGAATGGGTCAGAAGTAGGCCTTTAACAACCTGGATAACTGGGCTTTCTAAGCGGGCTCCAGGTGGGAATTTAGATCGATCTCCTGGGGTAAGTCTTAATACGTTCCGGGGAGCAACGGGAGTGGGTAGTCATTATCAGCTTCTATGCAAACTGTTTTGACTAGATTAAGAGGTTCGGGGGGATAAGAGGCTTTCAGCACGGACTCTATATCCAGGGCAACAATATTGTTGATGCAGGCGTGGTGGTGGTAACGTTTGAGCATGTTGACGTGAAACACTTTGTTACCGGAGGGCGTTTGGATGAGGTAGTCCACGGGGCCACAGGCTTCGAGCACTGAAAAGGGGCCTTTCCATTGGGAAAGAAGTATATTTGTCTCCGTGGGCAGGAGAAGCAGGACCTCGTCACCGGGCTTGAACCGGCTTTCTTTTGACTTAATATCAAAATAGGTCCTGTCATAGGAGCGGGGGATACGTAAAGAGCGCGTAGGGGAGTGTTAGCAACGGAGGGCGAACAGTTCACCCTCAATGAGGTAGGAGACCTCCTTGTGATCACGAGCGGATTCGCGCTCGTTGGTCCTCGACTTTTCCCACAATGGCTGTAGGGAAGGACACTCATTCTGGGCCTTTACAAAAGACTCGTTGTCCAGAGTCTCGTACTCGGGGGAAAAATGGGGTCCTAAAGTTACGGAGGGTGCCTCGTTCTTTAGGGCTTGGATCCTCGTGATTGCAGGCTAAGCAACGGGACTAGGGGAGAGCTGCGGGATCTGGCCGACTAATATCTCGCATAATTTAATAGGGGCTGCTAGGGCGTCAGTCCAACCGGTGAAATACTGGCATTTGATGAAACAACGGACCACTGGAAAGCGATTGGCTCGTTCCAAGTAGTCCTGGACTACTACAAATTTATCGTGGTCGGGGCTCACTGAGGGCAGCAACTTTTCTGATACGACGATGCACGTGCATCCCTTATCTCTGACCAGGGTTGAAACCCGGCAACAATTAACCGAACCGGTTTCAAATTCAAGCCAACTGGGAAAGCTCTCGTTAAATAAAAAATAACTTGGGGTCCCGGGGGGCTATTCGCTGATGGGGAAGCAGGCGTTTCGGGACGAGCAGATGGAGGAGAAAGAGAGGCTCTTACTTGGTGGAACTGGTGGCTGGGAGCAGAACGGATCTGAGAATCTTGGGGACAGTTTGTCCTCACATGCCCGGGGGTTCCGCAAGAAAAAAAGACGATAATTCGTCTGGGATAATCCGACGCAGAAGTATTAAAGACAGGTGGCTTAACATCCCTAGGTTCAGGTGGGGGATGATATTTCAGTTTGGAGGAACCTGGGGCCTTTACGAATTTGAGAGCGTTCTCCGGGTGAAATTTAGGGAAGTGGCATTTACTTTTGGTGGATGGGGGATGACTCTTCTTGGCATCTTTAGGGTAGAGATTATGAGTGGTCGCGTGCAAATCTGCTTCTTCGATACATTCTTTGAAGGAAGCAACTTTTTGGTCTTTCACGAATGCACGGATTTCAGAGGGCAGCGTAGCCATCAATTGATCCAGTAAAATGAAGTCAGACAGAGACTCATAGTTGCTGTTTACCTGGACGGAGTCCAACCGAAACTGCAGACTTCTTCTGAGGGTGAATCCGAACTGGCGGTCAGTCTGGCCAGGTTGCAACCTTGCCTGACGAAACTTTGCCCTGTAGAAGTCCGGATTCATGTTGATCGCAGCCAAGAGTTCGGACTTAAGGGTCGAATAGTCGAGAGTAGCCTCGGCTGGTAGCGAAATGAATATATCTCGCAGCTGCGTATTGAGAAGTGGCAAGAGTCGGGCGACTCCTTTAGTTTGGATATCCCAGTGAATTACCTCAAAACCTTTTCGAAGTGAGTAAGGTAAGCACTGAACTCATCACCGTCCTTAAATGCGGGGAGCTTTAAAGAGGGGATCTGGGGCCTTCATTCTTGGAACTTACTGAGAGAGTTTCTAAGTTATTCCTATTTAACTCCCTTTCATGGTGCCTCGCCCTTTCTTTTTCTTCAGCTTCTCTTCTTCTCTCCTCAGCTTCAGCTTCTCTTCTTCTCTCCTCAGCTTCAGCTTCTCTTCTTCTCTTCTCAGCTTCAGCTTCTCTTATTCTCTCCTCAGCTTCAGCTTTTCTTCTTCTCTTCTCAGCTTCAGCTTCTCTTCTTCTCTCCTCAGCTTCAGCTTCTCTTCTTCTCTTCTCAGCTTCAGATTCTCTTCTTCTCTTCCTAGCTTCAGCTTCTCTTCTTTTCTCCTCAGCTTCAGCTTCTCTTCTTCTCTCCTCAGCTTCAGCTTCTCTTCTTCTCTTCTCAGCTTCAGCTTCTCTTCTTCTCTCCTCAGCTTCAGCTTCTCTTCTTCTCTCCTCAGCTTCAGCTTCTCTTCTTCTCTCTTCAGCTTCAGCTTCTCTTCTTCTCTTCTCTACTGCTCTTCTCAGCTTCAGCTTCTCTTCTTCTCTCCTCAGCTTCAGCTTCTCTTCTTCTCTTCTCAGCTTCAGCTTCTCTTCTTCTCTCCTCAGCTTAAGCTTCTCTTCTTCTCTTTTCAGCTTCAGCTTCTCTTCTTTTCTCCTCAGCTTCAGCTTCTCTTCTTCTCTCCTCAGCTTCAGCTTCTCTTCTTCTCTTCTCAGCTTCAGCTTCTCTTCTTCTCTCCTCAGCTTCAGCTTCTCTTCTTTTCTCCTCAGCTTCAGCTTCTCTTCTTCTCTCCTCAGCTTCAGCTTCTCTCCTCAGCTTCAGCTTCTCTTCTCCTCTCCTCAGCTTCAGCTTCTCTTCTTCTCTCCTAAGCTTCAGCTTCTCTTCTTCTCTCCTCAGCTTCAGCTTCTCTTCTTCTCTTCTCAGCTTCAGCTTCTCTACTTCTCTTCTCAGCTTCAGCTTCTCTTCTTCTCTCCTAAGCTTCAGCTTCTCTTCTTCTCTTCTCAGCTTCAGCTTCTCTTCTTCTCTCCTCAGCTTCAGCTTCTCTTCTTCTCTTCTCAGCTTCAGCTTCTCTTCTTCTCTCCTCAGCTTCAGCTTCTCTTCTTTTCTCCTCAGCTTCAGCTTCTCTTCTTCTCTCTTCAGCTTCAGCTTTTCTCCTCAGCTTCAGCTTCTCTTCTCCTCTCCTCAGCTTCAGCTTCTCTTCTTCTCTCCTAAGCTTCAGCTTCTCTTCTTCTCTCCTCAGCTTCAGCTTCTCTTCTTCTCTTCTCAGCTTCAGCTTCTCTACTGCTCTTCTCAGCTTCAGCTTCTCTTCTTCTCTCCTAAGCTTCAGCTTCTCTTCTTCTCTCCTCAGCTTCAGCTTCTCTTCTTCTCTTCTCAGCTTCAGCTTCTCTACTGCTCTTCTCAGCTTCAGCTTCTCTTCTTCTCTCCTAAGCTTCAGCTTCTCTTCTTCTCTCCTCAGCTTCAGCTTCTCTTCTTCTCTCCTCAGCTTCAGCTTCTCTTCTTCTCTTCTCAGCTTCAGCTTCTCTTATTCTCTCCTCAGCTTCAGCTTTTCTTCTTCTCTTCTCAGCTTCAGCTTCTCTTCTTCTCTCCTCAGCTTCAGCTTCTCTTCTTCTCTTCTCAGCTTCAGATTCTCTTCTTCTCTTCCTAGCTTCAGCTTCTCTTCTTTTCTCCTCAGCTTCAGCTTCTCTTCTTCTCTCCTCAGCCTTAGCTTCTCTTCTTCTCTTCTCAGCTTCAGCTTCTCTTCTTCTCTCCTCAGCTTCAGCTTCTCTTCTTCTCTCCTCAGCTTCAGCTTCTCTTCTTCTCTCTTCAGCTTCAGCTTCTCTTCTTCTCTTCTCTACTGCTCTTCTCAGCTTCAGCTTCTCTTCTTCTCTCCTCAGCTTCAGCTTCTCTTCTTCTCTTCTCAGCTTCAGCTTCTCTTCTTCTCTCCTCAGCTCAAGCTTCTCTTCTTCTCTTTTCAGCTTCAGCTTCTCTTCTTTTCTCCTCAGCTTCAGCTTCTCTTCTTCTCTCCTCAGCTTCAGCTTCTCTTCTTCTCTTCTCAGCTTCAGCTTCTCTTCTTCTCTCCTCAGCTTCAGCTTCTCTTCTTTTCTCCTCAGCTTCAGCTTCTCTTCTTCTCTCCTCAGCTTCAGCTTCTCTCCTCAGCTTCAGCTTCTCTTCTCCTCTCCTCAGCTTCAGCTTCTCTTCTTCTCTCCTAAGCTTCAGCTTCTCTTCTTCTCTCCTCAGCTTCAGCTTCTCTTCTTCTCTTCTCAGCTTCAGCTTCTCTACTTCTCTTCTCAGCTTCAGCTTCTCTTCTTCTCTCCTAAGCTTCAGCTTCTCTTCTTCTCTCCTCAGCTTCAGATTCTCTTCTTCTCTCCTCAGCTTCAGCTTCTCTTCTTCTCTCCTCAGCTTCAGCTTCTCTTCTTTTCTCCTCAGCTTCAGCTTCTCTTCTTTTCTCCTCAGCTTCAGCTTCTCTTCTTCTCTTCTCAGCTTCAGCTTCTCTACTGCTCTTCTCAGCTTCAGCTTCTCTTCTTCTCTCCTCAGCTTCAGCTTCTCTTCTTCTCTTCTCAGCTTCAGCTTCTCTTCTTCTCTCCTCAGCTTAAGCTTCTCTTCTTCTCTTCTCAGCTTTAGCTTCTCTTCTTCTCTCCTCAGCTTCAGCTTCTCTTCTTCTCTCCTCAGCTTCAGCTTCTCTTCTTCTCTCCTCAGCTTCAGCTTCTCTTCTTCTCTCCTCAGCTTCAGCTTCTCTTCTTCTCTCCTCAGCATCAGCTTCTCTTCTTCTCTCCTCAGCTTCAGCTTCTCTTCTCAGCTTCAGCTTCTCTTCTTCTCTCCTCAGCTTAAGCTTCCCTTCTTCTCTTCTCAGCCTAAGCTTCTCTTCTTCTCTCCTCGGCTTCAGCTTCTCTTCCTCTATCTTCAGCTTCTCATAGTTCTTTTTCTCTGCTCTTTCGTTTCTCTCCTCTTCCTGAATATAGGCGACTAGCTCTTTACCAAAGAGACTAAGCATCTCACCCTGTTGCCTAAATCTCTCGAAAGACGTCATCTTCTTTCCTCACGCGAGCCTTAGCCACTCGACGCATTCAAGAATCTTACGGCAAAGAAAATGGAGCTCTCGCAATAGTTCCCCAAAATTCTAAATAAAATCTTAATTCTTGTGATCACACACACTGGCCAAAGCACTAAATTATGAAAAATATACTAATTCCTATATTAGTACCTGATATAGGACCTCTTAATCCGGCACGGGGATTACAAGGAGAGGAGTTTGAAAGATTTTCTCCCAAAACACACACAAAAACAATGGCTTGTTATTAAATATGGCCTCACGGGCACCACAAAAAGACTGATCACTCAAAATAAAATAAAAACAATTAGAAAAATCTATTTTCATATCTTTAAATAACCTTGACCCAACTTGGTAAATTTTCTATTAATTCAACTGGGGGACTTAAAAAAGAAAGGGGTCCTAAATTAACCCAATAAACCTGACACCAGAATTTATTTGATAACGGGTGGCCCCAAAGTTACTTTACTTTTTAAAAAAATAATAACACAAAAACTAATTAAGTTATAAAAGTGGGTTATATATAAAATAAAAGAGGGGATCTTGAATTTCTATTATTTTAATATAACATCTTTCAAATGTTCTCCATTATTGCTAAAGCAAAGGCGGATTCTTTGCATCATATTTTCCATGACATCTTACAAAACATCAGGAGTGATTTTGTCGATTTCTTCAATAATGTTTTGTTTCAATTCTTGAAGATTATTAGGTTTATTTTACGTATACCTTTTCTTTAAGTTATCCCCAAAGGAAAACTCTGGAGGGGTAAAATCAGGTGATCGTGGTGGCCAAGAAACGTCACCTAAACGTGAAATTAACCAACCAGGGAAGGCTGCTCTTATTGTTGCCATGGTTTCTCTCGATGTGTGTGATGTCGCCCCATCTTGTTGAAACCATATATCGTGCATATCCAAATCTTACAGTTCGGGCATTAATAATTTGCATCATTTCTCTGTAAGTGTCCCCTGTTACTGTCACTGTTTTTCCGTCAGCATCCTCGAAGAAGTAGGGACCAATGATTCTCGAACTGGTTTTGCCGCACCAGACCGTAACTTTCTGTGCATGAAGAGGCTGCTCTTGAATTATCAGGGAGTTTTCAGCACACCAGAATATGCTATTTTGTTTATTGACGTATCCAGTAATTTGAAAATGGGCTTCATTAGACATGATTAGGTGCGAGGTAAAAGTTGGATCATTTGTTAGTCCCAAAAACGCGCGTGCAAAGTTTATTCTTTGTTGATGGTCTGCAATATTTAATTGTTGAGATATTTAAATTTTGTATTAAAGAGGTTTCAATTCTTTTGTTAGGATGCGTTGCAATGATGTTCGAAAATTTCTAGTTGACTGGAACGTATCCTAGTTGACGTTTGTGGCTGTTGTTGAACACTGGTTAACACACGCTGAATGACACCTGCATTTCGCACATATCTCGGTCTACCAGAGCGTTCTTTATCACCTGTAGACCCGGATTCTCTGAACCTTGATACCATTGCAAGAATGCAATGCCTCAAGGGACTGTTTCGTTGATTAAATGCTGTTCTAAAGTCCCTCTGCACAGTAACAATTGATCCATTTAATTTTAAATAAGTAGTCACAATTCTTGCTCGCTGTTCTTTGCAGTATCTTGCCATTCTGGGTTAATAATTAGTCGGGTATTATTGTGTATAATATTCTTTATATACGTATTATAGCTACACAATAAAAATCTGAATTAACTTTTGTACCACAATAACCTATTCCATTTTAAATATCACCCACTTTTATAACTTAATTAGTTTTTGTGTTATTAATTTTTTAAAATGTGAAGTAACTTTTAGGCCACCTGTTATATATATATATATATATATATATATATATATATATATATATATATATATATATATATATGTCGAGGAATAGGTCACTCCCCAGACAATACGTCTATATATACATATATGTATCTATTGGTTGGGAGGAAAGAGAAAAAGCCACGAGATTATGTATATATACAGTTACATACACATATATCTTCAAATGTACGTACGTAACCTCCGCTACGTACAAGTACATTCACTTCGTAAAAGTAATCCGTTGATTACGAGGTATAAGAGTGTGATTTTAATACAGGGGCCGATAGTGTTTAATGATTTTACCAAGTTGCAGTTCAAGGATATATTTAAAGAGTTACAACCCAAAATATTACTTTTAATAAGTCACTAGTTAACATACGAGAAATATAGGAAATGTAAATAAGGATAATACTGACAGACTATAGAAAATTGACAATCGGGTAACGTTAATTACTTGTTAATAAGCTTTTAAATGGGATACTATAAATCAGTTATACAGAAGGAATATTTAAAAGTCAGACAGCGGGTCGATTAACGGGAGCTGCAATCGTTGTACCTTAAAGGGAGTCCTCGAGGAAGGGGACTCCTTCAGCGAGTCGGCGCGGGTGAATGGAGACGTAAAATGGTCGTGATTCTGGCTGAATATCATGATAGTGACGAGGATGAAGGGGGGGGGGGGACCAGAAGACGAGATCATGATCTTTCTTGAAGAAGGACGAAGGCACCTCTGCTCCAGAGAAGTGCAACCTCCAAAGATCGAGACTCTGATGCGGCTCGGCGCGAAATCTCACAGAGGAAACTGTAGTTCCTTGAAGTTCTGATGAGACGAGAAAACTCCCAGCCAGTCCTTCGGGGAAAACACGATTCGAGGCTTTGCTCTGAACAGAGTAAGCCTCCACAAAAGAGATGGATCTGCCTGGTGAGATCCAACCTCGATGGTATACGCGAATATCAGGGACTTGGGGAAACAGATACACGATCTGAACCCGAAGGCAACGAGATCTCATACTCAATCTGCCGATCTTTGAAAACCCAGGGTATAAATATGAAGGCCATTTTTATGGTCCTCCTTTGCTGGAAGGTACAGACGTCTGTGATAAAGCTTCCGGCGCCGAGAGGGATTAGCTTTTGTCGCCCGACACCAGGTTTAATCGTCTCCAACGATGTCGGTGGGAACCTTTTTTCACTCACCGTGGAGTTAAAGTTAGGACATATAGAGAGGGAAGGAATTCAAGAAACAAAAGAAGGGGGTATTCTTCTTTGCGTCCCCTTTTTCCTTACAATATATATATATATATATATATATATATATATATATATATATATATATATATACACACACACACCCCAAACCCTAAATGTGGTCGGCAGAAGTGGGTATTTACGCTACTTACTGCGGTACTTCGGTTCACAAAAAGTACATATATTATATAAAAAAAAGTAAAGTTACTTCACCATTTTTTCATTTAAAATTGTATAAAAAAAACTACAATTATCTTATTTATTCAAAAATTATCTTATGTTAAATAATTTAACAAAATATAATCGTTTTATATTATACTTATAAAAGAAAGAAAATGGTGAAGCAACTTTATTTTTTATATAATACAAGTCGTTAAAATATAAATTACAATATTTTTTCAAAATTAGTAGAGTCGAGTGTTACCAACAAACAAAATATAAATAAATACACAACGGGTATTATTATTATTATTAGTATATATTATTATTATTTTTTATTATTTATTATTTTATTATTTATTAATTTTATTATTATTTTTATGTAGCAGCAGCAGGCAAACTTGAGTGGAGTCGAGAAAACAAAATTGACCCATTGTTTCAAGTTGCCAATCAGTTATTTTATTCGAGTAGCAACTCATACTTTGAACTACGGTAACTGTTTAGTATTTTGAAACTTCGTTGATGCGGTCGCGTAAATGTTAATTCAATTGAAAGTAAATTAAGATTCCTAAGGTTACTCTTCCTTTTATGTTTTCCTACCTCGATTTTCATGCCATTATTTTCCTAAAGGATCTTACCTCACTGCAAACTGCTTGGCGAGGTTGGCCTTCCTGTGGAGCTGACCTTCCAGGCTGGTCATCACTGACTGGAGAGCAATGACAACGTGCGCCGTCAGCGACACGTTCTGATATTTCGGCATCCCGCTTTCTCTCGCCTGCGATCAGAGATTATGCGTCAAAGGGCCATTTTAAAGTGCCTGACCCGAAATAAATTTGATAAAAAATATGTTTATAGTCAAATTAAGGAAGGGAAAATAGATAGATCGTAAAAATCCCGAGCAAGAAATAAAGTAGATTATTTGGCACTAAGGGAGTTTGAAAGCTAGGATGACACTCCAAACACATAATTTACTTCGACCATCGCAAAAGGACCTTCCTTCCACACGGAATAAAGTAGGCTCAGGAGAGTTCCCTGTCCCTAATGTTCTAATTAGTTTCCTCTTTTAGCGACTGAAGCCAATATCTTCTACCAATTTTCACTTCCCTTAACTTCCCCCCTTAAGAAACATTTTCACAAAAGTTTCGAGCCATGATGCCTCCTTTCAGTTTCCGTCTGTTTTTAATAAACGGATACATACTCATATAAAGGGTGAAGCAAATTTCTACCTGCAAACATTGTGACTCGGTACTTTGCTCTTTTTTGTATGTTTGTCTTATCCTACAGCTTCCACGAGCTCATTATCTCCCTCTAACATATTTTTTTATTAAAGTTCCTTACAAGTTCCTAATAATTTATTAAATTTCCTGAGAAGATGCATGATTTGGGACCTTTACTCAATCTTGACTGTCTCATAATCCTTTCAGCTGGCCGGGCGATGTGTTTTCCAGGCGGCCGTGCTGACGGTACTCAGCGCCTAGACCAGCCCTAGCTTAGCCTCTCCTCTCACTTCCGCTAACATCTACTTTCTGCCTTTCTATGCGAACTCTCGTCATTTCCTTCATGTTAAGGGTACCCTGTGTAGTTCGCTACGCATTGTACATGGATGAGGCTGCACGTCCTCAAGGCCCGAGGGCCGGCAATTAATGTATGGGTCACTGATGTACTTCCACTCCTGGCCCAGGCATGCGGAAGCTGGTGCGTCCCTTT
Organism: Ceratothoa steindachneri; assembly: GCA_963969495.1. Lineage (NCBI taxonomy): Eukaryota > Metazoa > Arthropoda > Malacostraca > Isopoda > Cymothoidae > Ceratothoa > Ceratothoa steindachneri. Next base: position 4,842,671 of record OZ018321.1, on the reverse strand, counting down.
ATACCCGTTAATTGGTCCCCTCTTCCACTGCCTCGGGATCTATCTGGTGTCAACCGCTCTTTTTCCGGGCAACGAACTAGATCTTCTACCACCTGGATGTTGGGCGTAGTGATCCCGACCTCTTCAAGGCCTGTCACTAAGACGGATCCGACGCTCCGACCTACCTACCTCGCCATCGGTAAGTTTGGTCTGGGAGTCTCAAGGAGTGGTGGTGATGGCGTATATTTCTCGTCACAGCTGCATCGGCCGTGACATACAAGGAGCCCACACTCGGCCGGTGCCTTGTATGGGTCAAAGTAGGACCATCGCTGGCAGTGGTATTGAAATCTAAACAATGATCATGAGTGATTATGTCCCCCTTACTTCCCCACTTAACCTTGGTCGACGGGCTCCCGTCTCACAAGCTTCGACCGATGAAAAGGTGTTCCATTTATATACCTGTCACCTGGAAGCTTTGCCTCTTGTGAGGAGTGGCCTTCCCTGTGCTATTTCAGGAATCAGTCCAAGTTTCTCCTATGGGATAGGGTGTTTCTCCCTCCAATAGATACAGGTTTTTCGGCCCCCCCTTCCTTACCACCTTTTTCAGAGTTGCCTTCGAATGACACTAGTCTAGCAGTGGGGCCCCGAAGATTCTCCTAGTGAAGTGGGTGCTTGCCTCTCCAATTTTCAGAGTTTCAGAGTTTCCCCCTTACTTCATTTTGGAAAGTTGCTTCCAAGCGACTCTACACTTGCGGTGGGTTCCCATCTGCATTGTCGAGGGAACGTCAAGAACATGGCTGGGCCAATTGTCGCCGTCTCGGGTCCCGGCTCCCGATGGAGGCAGGTGAACCACCTTAACTTGCTTAAAGGATTAAGAGGATGCGTCGTTTCATGGCCCTGCCGCAAAACATCGTCGACCGGAAGTCTGTCACGTTGATGGAAGCCGGCATGACCACTCCATCTGTCTTCCCAATGTAGGTCGATATGCCAGCCCGAGTGACGTTTGGGACATTCGTAACGAGCGAGAGGCCCTACGATTCACCGGTCTGGATATCTAACACCTTTAGGGGTGGGGGTAGGTGGAGGTCACTCTTCTGAGGTGGAGATGATCCCAGATGTGACTCCACCCCAGGGTCTTCCATGGAAGCAAAAGTGAGCTTGATGATAGAGAGCGAACCTGAGTCCGCCCGATGCAAGTTCCGCATCATGCGTCACTGTTCCCCGATGATTCACAAATAGAAAAGGGTCCCCATCCTTAGCTGACTGGTGCGCCCTTAACGCCAAAGATTTTCCCAATTTCGGAGAAGGATCTGGCAGCTGAGGGCGGTCCGTCCGGGATTGGGGCCTCTTCCGATGATGGAGATAAGCAAGACTTACAGGAGCCTAGCCCCTAGTTCCACTCGAATATGTTGAAGTGACTGTCTTCGGACGGGGAGTCCTAGAGCTTTCCCTCAAAAATGTACAGCAGCAAAGAAGATTCGGCTCACACGCTCCCACCCAAGGTGGACCTGGTATCTCGGAGAGGCGAGATCAACCAAAAGAGGAGCCATTACCTCCGAAGCAGTCCCACTGGCCAAATGTTTCAAAATGTAGTGAGGAAGAGACTCGCATAGCGAGACCAGCCTCTCCCGATAAACCCTCGAGAGCTATAGCGCCTTTAGCGCTTGATCGGCCAGCAGCCCCTAGGGCGGTGCCTCCAGGAAGCGTATAGCCATTCTTCTCAGGGTCTTCTTCTTTGGTTTCTCTAGCCGACATGCTCCGCCAGCACTCAATGTATGTCGACTGGTCTTTACCTCCAGAGGCGGAGAACCTTTCAATGAAAGCTTTAGGTTGAGTGACTTGCGTTCCGCCCTTGCTTAATGTGCGGCAATACCTCTGGCTCACACAATGCCTCAGGTGCAATGCTTCGACACCTAAGTGAGCAAGGCATGGACTTTCTTTTAGATTTGTTCAACAGGATTTACACAGTAGGTATCTTCCCAGACTCCTGGTGAATAAGTATTGTGCTCGCTTTTCGCAAACTGGAAATATATCACTATACCCCGGCCAGTTTCTGCCCAATGTCTTTAACTTCCGACGTATGCAATTTAATGTACAAATTGTTAAATCTTAGTTTAGCTATTTTCTTTGACAGAAGATGCCACCTGTCTTCTGCACAGTGTAGCTTTGGCAAGTTCCCCGTCGGATGTTCTGCTCTGACTAGAAAATGATGTCTGCGATGCCTTCTTCGTAAACAGCACTACGCCACAGTTTTTTATCTAGAGAAGGTCTATGATATTGGATGTCGATATCGTATCATGTCCTGATCACCAACGTTATCATTTTAGTGCTGCCGAGTTAATTTCTCGCTACGATGTACTTAGACGACCTTTCGATCTCTTTTAGTGCAGACGGGATGCAAACTCTTGAGCGTCGACGCTAACAAGCATTTTACCGTATTTCTCGCTATGCCGAAGCACACAAGTTTTAGTTTACATAGGCCAGAACTAAATTAGTGCACTTCATTACGAGACTTTCCGCACTTGGGATACTAGGGCTACTGCCCTACTTTTCTACCGATCCTTTGTTCGTTCGAAGTTTGAATATGGAAGTGAGTTTTAAGCATCCACAGTCGAGCGTGTATTGCGGAAGGTGGAGTCGATTCATCACACTAGTCTACGTCTAGTGACCGGTGCCTTCCGCACGTCCCCCATTGAAAGCTTACCTCTCGATGTCGAAGATATGCCACTTGCTCTGCGCCGTGCATAGTCTATTATGAGCATCCTTCAGTCGCCAACTGCTCTTCCTGCAACCGCCCTCGATCTCAACGGTGCTTATTACCCTGAGAGACGTGAGTCTTACCTTAAGTCCCTTTGGGTTATGGCTAAAAAACTCTTCGAGGGTTTAGTGTAGCTCTGGTACCAGAGGTGCCACGCCTCTTCTCCCAAAGCTTCCCCATTGCGTTAGACCTTTTTGGGGCACACTTCGTATTAGGCTGCATACATATTATAGTACAAACCCAGGAGTACAAATCACATCTTATAGTACAAATCCCCCTCAAGTCCCATGAGGAGAGTCGGTTTACACGCTGTATCCCCTCTAGTTAAATTTAACATGGCTCTATGAAGAATGCGTCTGTATTCACGGCCGAGCTGGTTGCAATACTGTGTTCAAAGGCCGGATTGTGATCTTTAGCAACTCACAAAGCGCCCTGAGTGCTCTCGAGGCATCGTAATCTCCGCAACTCCTGGTTTATGGTAACCGTGACTCCACAGTTGCCGCGAGGCGAGCGGATGTCGAGATTATCTTTTGGGGGGTTCCTGGACATGTGAGAGTTTCGGGAAATGAGCGAGCCGATGGGATCAGCAAAGAGTCCGCGATGACTGGGCGCTAAGACCAGTGTTTAGCTCTGCTTCACTACGATACATGGCATGAATCAAGTCAGCCATCCTGGCTTTCTCATAAATAAAGTAGAGGGAGAGGTCACGCCCCTTTGTCGCGGGAAGAGAGCTTGTGTGTACTTTCGACTTTTCGAGCTATGTCAGCGGGGGTACCTCTTCTGGGTACCCCTGGTAGGGCTTCCCTTGTCGATTTGGTCGGAAACGAGATTCCAGACTAAGTGCGTCATTCCTTCCTTTTTCTACTTTATCCTTCTCCTTTTTACTTTTATTCTATCTCTCACACTTATACAAAAAGAAAAAACAACAAAAAGCCTACTCCTATCATGTCACTCTTTCCCTTTTTACCCTCTATCTACATCTAATGACCTGCCAGCTACCTCACGCGTCAGAAGAGAGGCTTTGAAACCTCTATAAATAACGCCAATCGACGCTCACTGGTTGCGAGAGACTAGGACTAGAGGTCTCCTAGGCGTTGGGGCACGATGAATGGGATGAGGGTAGTGCCCCGTTAACCCCTTACTGGCGCGTAATTATTGACTATTCCCAGGGCCCGTTGACGGGTGCCTCTGGTAGCATCGGTCCGAGGTGACGGCCCTTTGTTCCCAGGTTGGTTGCTATGCCAATAAAAAGCCTTGGGTCAAGTCTCTTGGTGTGGCGGGATATCTATTGAACGCTGCTCCGAGATCCTGGCCGTCGTGAAGGGAACTAGTAGGAGTTTAGTACGGGGCGTGCTCCGTTGTTCACCTGGTGAGAAATCGATGGCCCCTTCCGGGACCGTCAGTGCTGCTTGGTTGGGAGCCACGGCACTCGGAGGTTTGACGACTCGGTCGGACGAACAGCAGCACATGGAGCGTGCCTTCTGAAAGATCCGAAATCTCTCCGATGGATAGGCGGGAGCGACTCACGCGGAAGGATCTCACCACCCCCCATTTTTTATCATTGATTGGTCACGAGTTTTCAGAGAGAGAGAAAGCGCTCAAAAAGACAAGCAAAAAAGGACCTGTGCGTCTACAACATAACTGTGCAGCATGCCAGTTTAAAAAGTGGTGCGTTGACTTTCCGGAGGGCTGCTACTCAAAATTCAGCCCTGAAAGTATCTGCACTACTTGCATATTGACGCGAGAGGTGGAGAAATTATAAGACCTCTATAGAGCCTCAGAGGAGAGAGCTCAAATTCTTGAGAGAAAGGTGGAGAAATTCAAAGCCTTTCACGCAGCTCATATTCGATGCCTAGAAGTGGCATCGCCCACTGATGTGTCGGAATCTTCTGGTGCCATAGTTCTTACCCAAGCGGAGATTTCGGCATCATCCGACTTTAAGACAGCTGAGACAGGGGAAAAAGAGAAAAAGAAGAAAAATAAGAAAAAGAAGAAAGTTGAAACAAAAGAAGAAGAACCAAAAATAGAAGAAAAACCCATAAACAAGAAGAAAAAGGGGAATAAGAAAAATAAAGATAAGAATGGGGAGAGTAAAGAGGAAAAGGAGAGGCCTCTTCCACAATAGAAGACCCAGTCTTCAGAGACCAAGTGTCCGAAGGTCACCCTCATTGGTGACTCGCAAACACGGGATCTGTAACCGCTGCTAGCGGCTCGCCTTCGCACTAGCGTGAAGGTAAGTTGCCTGCCAGGACAGGGTAACCACAGCATCAGAGTAGATGCAGAGAAAGCTCAGATTTCTGAGAATTCAGTTGTCACTCTGATGGTGAGTGGCAACGACTTCTACCTCAGAGGGGGTAAGGTTGGCCTTAGTGGCAAGACCATCAAAACGGTGATGGGAGCCGTGGATGACATTGGGTTAAAACCAGAAAACGTGTCGTGGTTTGGATGCTTCCAAGAAGAGGTCCATCTCGAACCGCTTACGAGAGAAACGTCGCAGTAAACCGACGGTTGGCGGATCTCTGCACGGCAGAAGAAGTCTTCTTTGTAGACCCCTACCGCACCTTTTACGGGAGAAACGACCTGTATAAAAGGGACGGAGTGCATCTTTCCTTTAAAGGGAAAGCTGTACTCGCCAACATGATCCAAGGTGTTGTGGAGCGGACTAAAAGAAGTGTCAGGCCCCGAGTAAAGGAGGACGTACGCCAGTACACCCGTGTTGCTCCAGGTACTACCTTTTCTGAGGTCACAAAGAGGGGAGTGACCCCGCCACAGAGAAACAAAGCGGGAAACGGCAGAGCGTAGGGAGTCCTACACACGGGGACTCCCTCAAGGTTATTTTGTTTAATGTGAGGTCTATCAAGAAACAAGTTTCTTGAACTTCGTGGCCTCATAGCAATAGAAGAACCTGAGATGGTAGCCATAACGGAGTCGTGGATAAAAACCTCAAGCCGACTTTGAAGGCAAATTTGTGATTCCCGGTTACCAGCTCTTCCTGAAAGATATGCTAGACAGAGAGGGTGGCGGTGTGATGTTGTATGTCAAGGATACTCTCAACTCGACGGATTGCAACATCGTATCCGACCATGAACTACTAGGTGTTGACCTAGAGATAGGTCCTGCCAAATACAGGACCCTGGTGCTTTATAGACCTCCTGCACAACTCGTTGAAAAGGACGGAGATCTGTACCAGCTACTAGGAGAACTTGTGGAAGACAGAGTGTGTATCGTCATGGGGGATTTCAACACACAAGTTGACTGGGAAACCAGAGAGCCCTGTGGCGAGAACGCACTACTCCTGGAGTTCGCGAACAACGAGTTCTTGACTCAATGGGTGAGAGAGCCAACGAGAGAAGACAATATCCTCGACTTGGTTTTCACCTCTGATGATGACATCGTTGAGGACCTCTCTGTTGCCGAAGAGCTCGTCTGCAGTGACCACCGACTAATTAGATTTGTAGTCAAATTCCCCAGGGCAGGGCTTGCAACTAGTAAATTGAGAAAAATTGATTTGAGAAGAGCAGACTTTACAGGTCTTCGTGCTGGACTGACTGACACGAGGCTAGAAGTGTGCGATGGTGTTGAAGACTCGTGAAACAGTTTCAAAACCACATTCATGAAACTTCAATCGCATTTAATCCCTTTAAAATGCCCCCGTCGGTCTTCTGTTCAACCAAAGTGGTTTAATCGAGAAATCGGCCAACTGCTTAGGAAAAGGAGAATTGTGTACCGGCAATCGAAGATCTCGGGTGAATATGACTAATGCCGGAGGATATCCAGGAGAGTGAAGTCCAGTATAAGGGCGGCTAAGCGGTCTGAGGAACTCCGAGTGGCGAAACTTTGTAAAGAGAATCCCAAAGAGTTCTTTGGATATGTAAACAGCCGTAAACCAATCCGTCGAACGATTGGCCCTTTGATGAATGAGGAAGGGAGATTAAAGCACTCAGATGAAGAAAATGGTAACCTCCTCAACGACTACTTCTCTTCAGTGTTCACTGAAGAGTGTGGTCCCATCCCCCAGCCAATGAATTCCTACTCGGGGGAAAAGCTGGAGGATATGGACTTCACCGAAGGAGAAATAAAAAGGAGATCACTGACCTAATGATGAATAAGTCACCTGGACCAGATGGGTTTCTACCTAAAGTGTTGAAAGAAGTGCGTGATCAAGTGTCACGAGAACTGAGCGCAATCTTCAACATGTCAATCCTGACCGTCAAACTACCGACCTATCAGTCTGACTTCGATAGTCGGTAAACTCATGGAAAGCATGATGGTGGACAAAATGACGTCGTATTTAGAGTCAAACCTGCTACTGAGGAGTTCCCAGCAAGGCTTCCGAAGGCAACGGTCATGCCTGACGAACCTTATGGAATTCTTCCACTTCGTCTTCAGTAAGCACGATCGGGACAAGGCGGTCGATGTGGTCTACTTAGACTTTCAGAAAGCCTTTGATAAAGTACCACACCGCCGCCTTCTCCGAAAGGTGCGAGCGCTGGCCATAGATGGAAACGTAGACGGCTGGATCGAGAACTGTCTAAGTGGCAGACGGCAACGGGTGGTGGTGAATGGACAGGCTTCTGAGTGGGTTCCCCTTTACTAGCGGGGTGCCTCAAGGTTTTGTCCTGGGACCAATACTATTCATCATCTACGTCAACGACATGGATGGTGACATGGTTGCCAAGATTTCCAAATTTGCCGACGATACAAAGCTTAGGAGGAACGTTGCAAAGGATGGAAATACTGCCCGCCTGCAGGAAGATCTTGGAAAGATTGGGGAGTGGTCGGACACGTGGCAAATGCCTTTTAACGTGAACAATTGCAAAGTGATGCATATCGGCCACATAAACCTCCAATCTCAGTATATCCTTAATGGCACTGCTATTTAATCCACCGAGACTGAGAAGGACTTGGGTGTAACAATCACTAGTGACCTCAAGTTTTTGAAACAGTGCATTGAGGCGAAGAAAAAGGCCCAAAGGATGCTAGGCTATATAAAGCGCCAGTTTGGATATTGGAACAAGGAGATTGTATTGTGTTTGTACAACTCACTTGTCCGACCACACATGGAGTATGCCGTACAATTTTGGAGTCCTTCATTTCGAAAGGACATCGCGAGATTGGAACGCGTACAAGCCAGGGCAACCAAACTGATTCCCGCTATCAGACATAAAAGTTATGAAGATAGATTAAGGGAATTAGATCTGTTCTCGTTGGAAACACGTAAACTGCGTGGTCAGCTCATCAAGGTTTTCAAAATACTTTGAGAGTTCGGCAATGTTGAATACAGGGATATTTTCATACTTGTTGAGAGCAGAACCAGAAATCACGGCTTTAAACTTGAACTGAAGCGTTACAACCGCGATCTGTGTGGAAAGTTTTTCACGTACAGTATATGCGGTAGTTGGAACGCACTTCCATTGGAAGTTGTCAACAGTGAGTCTGTTGACCAGTTCAAGTCAAGACTAGACAGGGTCTTGAAAAACAGCCGTGAAAGGACGTAAAGCATTTGAGCATAGATGTGCCCGATCGACTGCTAGTCCAAAGGTACCTTCATCGAATGGACCGTAAGGTCTTCTAGGGTACCTTCTTTTCTTGTTGTTACTCCTTGTTGTTACTAACAAAAGAAGATGGGAGATGGCCAAGGGAAACTTAGAGTTACTTGCACTCGCAACCATGAGCATTTTACGAGGGTGGTCAATAAGTTTTGCAATTCGGATATAAGGAAACGAGATATGGGGAAAAGGGTTTTATTATTTTTTAATATAACTACCCTCGACTTCAATTCACTTGCGCCACTTGTCCCTGCGGCTTCGAATTCCCGACAACTAGAAATCTGCCGACTGCTGTTCAATCCACTCCTGGACGGCGAGCTGGACATCTTCGTCGTCCCTAAACCGGCGCCCACCCAGTGCAGCCTTGAGCTGGCGGAATAAAAAGTAGCGCTAGGAGCCAGATCTGGACATTAGGTGGGATGGTTGAGCTCCTCGAATCCGCACTTACGCAGGGCAGCTTGTGCAACTCTGGCCTTGTGGACTTTGACGATATTGAAGTCGATTATGGAGCATGAGGTTTATAGGGACCCAATGGGCAGAGACCTTGATCATGGCCAAATTGTCGTGGATGATGTTGATAACACTTCCATGTGATATTCCAAGTTCTCGCTCGATTTCTTAGACCTTCACTCGTCGATTTTCGAGGTTCATCCTCTTCACATGGGCCACATTGTTCCTCGTTGGTCACGTCTGACGGGCGTCCTGGACAGGGGTCTCATCTTCAAGGGACTCACGACCATGGCGAAACTCCTTATTCCAGTGAGCAATGGTTGCATAGGAAGGGGCGGTGTTGGTGTACACTGCAACCATGCGTTCATGGATCTCTTTTGCATGCTTGCCTTCCTTCGTCAAAAATTTGATCACTGCGTGGTGCCCAACCTTCTCCATTGTTGAAAAATTTGTGACTAACGATCTGCGATCAGCTACTGCTTCTTAAATAGACGAAGCAAGAGCGTGCGGCTGCAGGTCATGACTTGTCATAACTTGTCCTAACACCCCCACAAACAGCCATCCCCCTTCCTCTGTTTGCCCTACCGATTCGCAAAACTTATTGACCGCCCCTCGTACCTCTCAATGCCGAGATGGTTTCAGGTCGCTTTCTGTCTCCTTCCAATTGGGGACACTCGTGCACGCAGTGGCATTTGATGGTGCTCTCCTCTCTACCTCACAGCGACGACTGCGCTGTTTCCCAGACTGTTCGGCACATTGTTATTGAATTTTCCAGTCTGGGTGATCTTTGTGTACGTTATTTGTCCTCGCCTGGGCCGAAAGGGGCGGGCCTTCCCCAGACGCCAGAGCGTGCTTTCTTCTTATTGTTGCTTTTTATTTGTTTCCTATTTTATTTTTGTTCGCATAGGTTGTTTGTTTGTTGTTGTGTTTTATTGGGAGTGGGGGGGGGGGGTAATTGTTTATCGATTTGTTGTTTTTAATCTATCCTAGTATTAGACTACTAAGTAATTGCAACGACTTTTTGCCCTAGGAGTCAGTCACCAGATGGGCGCTATTAATGAAAAAATAATCCTTCCACCTAGATAAGGACACTTGAGACAGTCGCTCCATGAACTAAATCAGAACTGGAGAATTAAAGATGTATCCCTTTATATCCGTCACCACAAGGGACACGAGACTAGTGAAAACCAAAATCACTAAATACCTAAAACGTTACTTTGGACACCGCAAGTGCTCAGAAATCCAACCTTAAGCACTAAATGGAACCCTATTTGATCTAAAATAAACACTTCGTCGAACCCATCGCTGAGGATTGAGTCCCATCTTTACATAAACAAATGCTAATAGTATGAATTACTAGTTAAAAAAAAATCTTTGAGAACGTTTAAAGTAAGGTATCAATGTGGTGTGGAATCTCAGACACATATGTATGTATTCACATACCCGAGGATCGACTTTAGGTTCTAGCGGGTGAACATAATGTTCAGTCTCTTGAAAGGATCCGTGTTCTGTCTGGTATTGTAGAAGCCAACTCACGCTCTTCCGAAGGATGTGAGGATCGACGTAAATGAAATTTTCCCAGTCCTGAAAAATAATTAAATGCTACTCCAAAATTTGCAATTTTTATAGCCACATCTAATTGTTATCAATCTTCACTTTATTTTTTTTAAAGTAGACCTTTACACTACATGAATTAAATGGGGGTGCATAGTGAATATAAAACTGAAATTACCTGGAAGTTGGCAATCCACAGAATCCTGAGAGAATAGGCTGTCAGCCACACACTTGGCTCCGAACCAATCCAGTTCGAAAAACTACCATCGTCTGCCTGGTAGCGGACTAAGGCGGCATAATCCACATTAACTCCCGTCAAAACCTTTTCAAAAGATAAAAGAATCATGGCGACTCAGGTTGCAGGGACTCCCAGAGGGTCTTTTTTTATCTTCGAAACTTTCTTCGAATGTATGAATGAAAGGAAAGATGTTTGCATAGTAGGAACAACAAACAGAGTATTAAATACTTGGAAGATGTTCCTTCAAGTGGTCTTAGTAATTGCCAGAATTGGTCTTAGTAATTGTTAGAATTTTACCCAGGAGGTCTCTGGGCCCAAGATTGGGACTCCGCTACTAAAAATCGCCAATTAAAGCTTTTAATGTCTTATAACTTCTAGATATGTAAATAGGTATCGTGGGCCAAGGGTATACGGCGTGGGTTTTCTGAGTGCCCAGGTGCCGGGCTCGATCCCAAGCGAGGGCGGAGGTCTAGCCACCGATTAGTGGGCGTGCTGGGTTTATCGTCGCAGAGTAGGTAGATTTTACACACGTCATCACACACATACCCAATCGCAACACCACTATCTTTGCCACCCATTCTTCCCATCACTACAGAGACTCTTCTCCTCTGTTCTAGGGACCCCTACTGATGGATAGTCGTATCCACATACCCTACCACGGAACGGGTCCTCTTACCCTCAAGGTAACGAAGCAGCTTACCTGTTCACTGGCTGGTGTGAAGAATACAAAATGCCTCCCTCCCCTTCCTCCCTCCTTAACCCAGAAGGGAGGGTAGGCTTATCTTTATGGTGGTTTCATTTCCCGATCAGTGAGGTCCCTCCTGGCAAAGAGACGGATGTTGTTCCCTACCTACCTATTATCCATTGAGATATAGTCCATTTTTCAAGGGTTCCTAAATTTCTATTTTGTTTTGCCCGTTTTATGCCGTACCTGCATTTGTTCGTGGAGGCTTCGAACGAACCTTTTCTTACTCCCTATTCACTCCCCCACTCCCACTCCGTTCCCTCAGTCCAGTTGAGGAGTGGCACTTTCCCTCTTCTTCTTATTCAGATCTGCGCAAGACGCCTTAGCATATTGACCAACGAGGGAAGACGCAATGGTGTAAACGATAGTAAAATCCGTGAAGAGAAGAGAATGAAGCGAAAGAATGTTGAGAAACGGAGACGATGCGTAAAATAAAAATGGATCAGAACACGACTGAAGCCGAAAAAAATACCTCAACCTCGATCATGGTAGGTTGGTCACTTTCTAAACTAGGATCCCCTAACATGGATTTAAGATGTGGGGGTTGGCGTCCGTTGCTTATATTACCATGACGTCGGTTTGAGCCCTAGGTTAGCCACCTCGACGAGCTCCGCCGACCTGATTAAGTTCTCCGAAGGACTTTGACTAGGGCTCGTACCCTAGGTCACCCAGAGACCTAGCACTAGGATGGTCTGAAAATTTGATCTTAAGTGTGAAATTGTCGGACATGTTGCGAGTATGTGAGTTATGCCTTGATCCTGGTGGCACCAGGTATAGATTTCGGTTAGGCTGGTGTACAGTTTGCATTTGTTTAGTTTTGAATAGTGACTGCATCGCAGCCTTGCCAGTGAGACTTGGGTAGGACGTGGAAAGGATGCTTCCCTTGTTTTTTTTAATTAAATTTAAAGCTATGACCAATGAGGGCATCACCTGATGAAAGCCTGCTAGGAGGGATCTGTAAATAATGTGGTGAAGATGGAGGGAGTTATAATGTGTGGAAGATATATAGCCATAGATCATCCTGCGAGCATTGGGGCTGAGACCGCACGCAATTCTTTAGATGTCAGCTACAGCATTCTACTCCATACGTCCTCTGAACCCCCTTTCAGGGTACAAACTGGGGCTGGGAGGATGCGGGAGGTATGGAATTACGGAATGTTGTTTAGGAGATGGAACTCTTGAATGTGAGGAAGGTTTGGTTCCTGTGTGGCAGGATTTATTGGAGTATCTCAATATAGTGCAACCCTGTAGTTGTGCACATGTTTCCTAGCTCCTAAATACCGCTATCTGTATACTTAATATTTTTCCATTTTTCCTCACGTTACTTTTCTTCAATTTCTGTTCCTTTGCCACCTTTATTCCGCCACAACATATTTGCCTTTTTTTTTGCTCACTTTCCCATTTACTCCATCTTTTATTAAGATGTCACATATGAAATGTTATATTTTTGATTTGTAGACTTTTTATGATCAATGGGTTCGACAAAATCCTAAAACATCAGTTCGATAACTTTCATCAGACCTCAAAGAGCATTTCGTACGACTCTTACTCGTCATTTGAAGGTCATTGGAATGGTAAAAATAGGGATAAGTTTGTCTCCACCAGGAACTGAGTGAGAATAAAAAAAAACATTTCATGTGACAACCTAATGTTATATTTCCCACTAAGGTTTTGTTTTACTTGTATGTTTATTGTATGCCTTTTAATGTATATACTAGACCTTGTAGGTTGTTTCCTGGTTTAGCTGGTTCGTCAGACGAAGGTAATGCAAGCACCAGACATTGGCCCCAAAATTGTATGCAGAAGTCTCTGCACCAATTGAACCAAAGCCTATCATGTCGCCTTCAGTGAAACGGCTTTCAATATACGCTGGGCCCACAACGTCTCCTGAAAAGTATTAAAAACAACATAATGTTGATGAAGCAATAACTTTAGGGTAAATTTTTGTTCTTTTGAATCAATTGATTAGTTTTACTATAATGCGTTTGGTGAAATGAATATGCCTGGATCGTAACTACGTGAATATATTTATCATATTTCCATTTACCGCTAGTGTTGAAAGACAATTCGACATCTCATAAATGACTACCTAGTCTTGACTCAGATATGACCTTGCATATGAAAATTAGGATTTTAGCCAGTTTTTTTTTTATTTATGTATTTACATCGTATTAAGCCTGACTGAAAAATAGTGATCATTGAAAGCAAATATTTGAAAAGCTAAAACTCAAGATTATCAATGAAGGCCCAGAGTTGGGAACAGTTAATCTTTAATTCGTTAAAAATCTAATGGAAGTTAACGCTAAAGCGTTAAAGTTAATCATTATTTTATTATTATAAAACAATACAGAAAACGGGGGGGGGGGTTCTCAAACCACCTCAAAACTGCTAACTAAAACTATCAAATATAAAAATTGCCAAAATTATAAACGACAAAAAAAATGAGAAAACAGAAAAAATTTTAAGAATTAATAATTAACTGCTTCGACCTCTTAAGGTATTTTAATTAGGATTCTAATTTCAAAAGCGCAAGACCTCCATCTTCAGCTAAATGTATGCCTGAAATTTAGAGTCATAAACGTCTGAACTATTCTCCCTCACCCAATTGTTTACAAAAAACTACCTGCGTTTTGGTTGACATCGCTACTGTTATTAAGAGTTATACATTATTATTTGTAACCATCTAAATTAAAAAGAAGAACAGCCTCAAGTAAATAGAAACCAGATAAAAAAAAACTCATGTACAAAAAGCTCTGCTGTCTATGTATAATAGTTTAAAATCGCAAACGTAATAATGGGATAAGATACTCGGAAATTAGAAATTAGCTCTATTTCTATTTGCGTGTCTTGAACAGCTAATTCTAGCATCCGGAATTATGCAATACCTTGCAAGACGAACTGGTAACCCTTCATTAGTGACACCTCGCTCTTTCCAGAATGAATACTTACGAGTATATCAGAAAAACGAAGAAGAATAAGAAAAATTAAGAAAAAAGTTAGTAAGAAGAGGCAATATGAATTTTCTTCTAATATGTCAAATTACAACTTCACCTGACACTGTAACCGTAGCTGAAGGAGTTCCAAAGATGTATTTTCGAAGCAATGTGTAAGGAACCACTGGAGTTTCGTCAAGATGAATATCCAAGAACTCGTATACCAGAGCCCTGCTTTTAAGGTCGAGAATAAACGACGAATGCTGGCCAAGCCCAGCGCCCTAAAATTACAGATAATTGATCATGAATCAATATTTCCTTCTCTTTCCTTTTTCTTCTTGTTTCATTTTGTCTTTCTTATTTCTTGATACCACTTTCATGTATGCCCCAGTAGCGACAAATTAAAATATTCAACAGTATTAGAAGTGACATCCCAAACCGTAGTAAGGAATAATTTTTTCCTGATTCTGAACCCCAAAAGCAAAGGAAAATAGAGAGGAGATACGATTACGAGGGGCAGTAAATGAGAGTAACTTTGTCCCTACTTTCGCAGTTTACTTTTGCAGTCCTTCTTTTCCTAATCTTCATCCATTATTCTTGTTCATATTTATCCATCTTCTTCATGCACGTTTATCGAGCACCAGTCTTTTTTTTACTGGGATAAAATATGTAGTCCTGTTGATTATAAGTTTCTTTTTTGTTGACAAAAACTTTTCTTCCCACCTATCCACTTTTTCCCATAAAGAGCTTTACTTCTCCTTATTGGGTAATGTTTTAAGTTAATATTACTTACTTCGTCAATTAGCCATAAAAGCTCTAGGAATTAAAGATCTCCTGATTTAATGGTTCTGTTCAGGCATTCCTTAAATCATTGATATTTAGTCTTTTAGTCCATCATAGGCAAGTGGAAGAGGATTGTTCCCCTAGCGTTCTCAATTGGGCGAGGGATTAATATCGTAAACGCATATCCTCTATAAATGTGAATTTTTAAGCCGCTATTAAACGTGTTAATGGCTATAAATCTAAAACTAAAAATGACAGTGTACCTCACAATCGCAAATCTATAGCTAAAATCACAACTGCTACTCAAAAATAATATTTAAAAACACTGATAAATATCATTCAAAGTGAAGGAGTGAGATTGAGAAAAGATTGAATGCAGGAGACAGGATAGGAAAATAACAAGGAACACAAGGGATTTTACAATTCTCACCATCCTTGATTGGTAGACATGGAGAGACTCGTTTTGAAATCTCAAGAAGTAAATTTATACAGCGGATGCAATTTTAATAAATCGAAAAAGAAAGAAAACAAAATATGAGGGAGGAACAAACAGATGAAGGAATAAATGCATAAACAGTAAAGGAATCAATCAAAATATTCAGTACGACAAAAACTAACGTAAATATAGGATCAAATGGGTGTATACTACGATTCCACTATGAAGTTTGTACAAAGGGCAGATATAATAAATATTCCGACTTGAACCTCGGTCGGGACCTTATCGACTGTGGTCAGTGGTCAAAACGAGGATAAATGGTGGTAGCTAAGCAGACACAGAGTTGTTACAAGTAACTCGTAAGAAGCCCATGGTATAAAACATAAGGCCGCATATCTACTGCCTCCTTTACTCTTACTAACCTACGGATCGGTTGAGCATGTTAACAAGTGCCTTAATATCCATATTTTTGAATAACTTACCTCCGGTACCACTTCTATCATTATGGTTTGCCCATCCTTTTGCATCTGCGTTATTCCTTCTACGGTCACTTCGATTGAACCCATCTTGGTGAAAATTATCGGGATATTGATGTCATAAGATTCTCCTGGATTCAGCTAATTATCAAAGTCAAACAAAAAAAAAAAATTTAAATTAACCGTATGGGATATCCAAAGAAATTACAATGTAATCTTCCCTAAATACAGTATATTTTACGCCTGTAAACTCTATTTTGTCACAAATATTTAATTAACCTTACTAAATAATCCTTATTAAATCTCGAAAATCGCAAGTTTAAGAATGAATAGACAAAATTGAACTCACCCAAACTAAGTGCTGAAATGTCCCTTCTACTCTTCGCGGATTATAGGATTCCACTTTTCCGTTTTCCTCTACTTGAATAGTCTGGTAGTCGTCAGACTTCTCAAGCGTCACTAAAACTCCGACTATTGTGTGATGGAAATTGAAGACACCAACAGTCAGCGCAACCTGCTCCCACATTCGTGCCAATGGAGGGCCCTCGACAGTCACCATGAAGGGCCCCGCAGAATCAAACTAAAAGATCAAATAATTCAGCGGGTGAAAAATCTGTAGACATGTTTCGATGATGACCATTTTCATTTGTTTCCAATTTTTCATTACTGATCTGAAGATTAAAACAAGTTTCCAGAATCTATGTAGTCGCTTAAATAACGAAAACTGATTTCAAAGCGACTTTTACTATACTTTGAGGGTTTATTGCTCTACTCTTTAGGTAAAATAATTCCCATATTGACTAAAGAGTTAAACTGATCAAATTAAAATCAATATTAATAATAAATAAAGCAAACCAAGGACAAGGTCAGCTCGAGAATAACTTAGAGAAGGCTCGTAAGGTGATGAAGTTAGTGTAATTGAAAATGTGTGAAAAGTGCTTACTTAGCCCGATCAGACTTATCCGACGCTATGGGGACCAGAAGAGCGACAGACAGCCTAAATATCCCTCAATTTAGTGATGAGGATCTCTGCGGGAGAAATATTGACGCAACCATAATGCTCACCGTTATTTTTTCTTCGATGAGCCCTAGGCCATCCATAATGCCCACGGCAAACATCGAAAATACCCAAGTCTGTGGACGCTTAGGTATCGGGTAGACTTCAATTTCACGACCGACGCCCCTCACATCCTTCCAAGCCCAGTCACCATCAATGTGATCGTAGAAGCGGTTCAATCGACTGATTCTGTACAGTCGAAAACTCCGCCACGGATCGATGTTCACAGGACCTGTGATAATCCTTAGTGTAATGCCCTTAGTCTCAAATTAATTTTCATTACCAGAAATTGGTATGAACATTGAGAATATATTGTTCAATGAATGCATAGCAAAGTAAACTGTAGTATTGGTGTTGAAGTAGCATATGAATTGGGATGCAGAATTATATTGAACTAGAATTAAAGTTAAGTATAAACAGGTGAAAGTCGATTTTACCTCCCCGCCCACAGTACTGTTACTTTGTAAACCTGATGTATTATGAGTCCATTATGTTGGGTGAAATATACTAATATCAGACTATACATCCTCCCACAAACTTAAACATGCAACTTACACCCAGATTCATCTGAAGAATCAGGGCAGTTATCTACTCCGTCACATCTTTGCTTCCTTTGAAAACATCCTCCTGATAGACAAGGTAATTTGTCTTCCTCGCAAAACAGCTTATCTGAAAAAGAGTTGGTCGTAAATGAACCTTTATCAACCAGAGCATAAAGGCTTGCACCTATTAAATTTGTGCTCTTTTACACAATTATTCTTGCCAATACCATTATCTGTCGCTTTGCTGGGATGATAATAGATCATAGCATCCGTAAGAAGAATCACTTCTGTGAAGTTAAAAGTGGATGGAGCATCAGGACCTGCATTGGTAGTTGGGAAGAATCTCGCTGTTGATCCATAGCCTTCACGAGATCTGCAGATAATAAAATCATCCATATCGCGGTCTTAATGAGTTAATTAGACATTATCCTGCTTCATAAAAACTAAGGTGTCTCAATTACTTCGTTGAGGCTCGTCTGATGTGAGGAATGATCTCCTCGTTGATTAAGTAGTCCTGGTCGTGAAAGCCCATCATATGGTGGAGAACTCTAGCAGCATCCAGGTCATTTCCAGCATCCATCAGATGAGTTTCCTCCCATATCGCAGAAGTCGCAAATGATGCCCCAGTTTCGCCCAACATCTTTATTTCAGCGGATCCTCCAGTATGGTCTTTGTGTTCATTCCATCGCATCCCAACCTTTAAAAAAATAATTTTAAGTAGGTAAATTTGTGCTCTTTTACACAATTATTCCTGTCAATACCATTAAATTTTCGGATACTTTTCAGAATAAAACTAAATTGAACGAAAAAGAACCAGGTTAGAACTTTACAGGGAATTGCGCCCAACCAGAGAATTAGGGCGTTCCTTGAAACAAGACTACATGACTTCTCTCATAACCAAGATGTTTTAGAGTTGAATGAGTAAATGAGAAGAATGCGCCCAAAGCATCAAATGGAATGCTTCAGAACATTGATTAACTCACCTCGTGTCTCCCGAGGGGGGAAACAGGAACAGCAATCGAGTGGCAAATAATCTCTGAATTCGAATCCATGACCCAGACCAAGATCTTAGCTACAGGAGACATGTGTGCCGACGCGGGAAAAGAAAATGTAGTTATAGACGGATAGGTGATGTCCTTAACAGCGACTCGATCACTATAAACAATCAACCCATTTGCAACGACCTGTGGGAGAAAATATGTAGATGAAATTGCTAGAAAACATTTTACTTGGAAATAAACACCTACGAAAATCATTTTAGGCGTCTCTGGTTATGCCATTCAGATATATTTTCATTTCCTCTTACTTTACCACTTTCTTAACACTGTTCCAAAACCTTGTGGTGGACACAGCCGCCCTACTTTTCAATCATTTATTTGAAGAAAGAAAGAAACCAGGAAGGAATGGTAAAGTAAGGAGGTGGGAAAGCAGGAAGGAATTCCCTTTGTCATCTTTTTCTCTCACACTCAAGAGGCACACAACTCACTAGATAATTTATGTGGGCGAGGAAGAAGTTCGCCCTCACGTGCAGGACGATGTTCTGGCCCGGGACCGCGTTGTCGCTCGACGTCTGGACCTGGAGTTGACGGTTCCGGGGTGAATGGTGGAGGACCCCCTTCAAAGTGGCACCTCCACTCAATCCACTTGGGCTGATAAAGCTGAAAGTAAAAGGCAAATTTTACTATTATGTAACTATGGCTGATTTTGGCCTATTTTTTATCGAAAATCATTAGAAATGGAACTCTACCTGGCCACGATTTCCAGCCCCTTGGCATCGGCAGGAATTTCCGCTGTGCACTGGGCTACTCCGCCTCCTTCTGCCAAGGTAGTGCCATTAACAATCAATGTCTCGGCCTAGAATAAGCGTGCCATGGGTTTGAGGAATGAATACATAAATACATACACACATACATACATATATGCATACATACATGCATGCATAGATACATGTATATATAGATGAATGCATACATGTATATATACATACAGTGGAAACTATAACTCATTGATGATTAAGATGATAAGAGGGAAATAATTTATTGATATATTTTGAAACAGGAGAAAAGTAACGATGGAATTTCCGAAAGAAACTTAAAAAATGTAGAAAGAGGTGAAGTGAAAATGTATGAAAGAAATCTTGGGAGCATTAAGAACCACTAAAATTCTCTTCCACCGGCCTCGATATATCACTCCCGGTATGAACACACTGAGTGTGAGATTATAAATACGAGCGGAACCACTCGAGGGTTGTTCTAGAAACCTTCAAGACCCACTCAACGGTGTTCTAGAAACCTTCAAGACCCACTCAACGGTGTTCTAGAAACCTCCAAGAACCACACAAGGGTGGTTTTAGAACCTTCAAGAAACTATGAAGGCGATGTAGAAAAACAGCGTGATAGACAGTAAAAAGAGCTGTCGATAGATCAAGAATGACCAGAATGGGAGATTGATCAGAATCAGCCGCTCGGCGAAGATGATCAGTTACAGCGAAGAGAGCGGATTTTGTGGTTTTCTCAGCCTCGGAAGAAGACTGAAAGAACTCATCGATGTTGGAGGAGGACATGAGAGGATTGACACCACCCTTTCAAGGAGTTCGGAAAGGAACGGCCATTGGGAATTTGATGGTACTTTGTTCGGTCATTTTGGTCATAAATTTAAAAGAAGGACCAGGTTTGTATCATGGAAACTTGTTTAATCCAACGAAGAGTTACCCATTAAAAATAGAAACAAAGAAGGAGGAGGAGGAGAGTTAAGTGATTTGTGGCACCCGTCTCTTTTAATTTTTCACGGTCTCCCAACCAGATAATTAAAGTCACATAAAGATCAGAATGACAATCACTGGCAAGCCTGGGTGCACCAAGAGCCAGTGGAAATCCTTCATGGCACAAAGGAAAGACACTGATTACTGATTCCACGTAAATAAAATGTGTATATGAAATAGACAGGTAGGTTCCGTAGCCAGTGCTAAGGGAGGAGAAATGAAAGAAAGACACCGGTGTCGTGAATGATTATACGATTCATGCTGTACGCAAACGGAGCTGCCCTCACGCTTTTCTCAGACTAGACGTACTGGCGACTAGCTCTCTACTATTACCGAAATGTTTAGTGGCCGTTTTGGCGAGGAATTGAATCCGGGACGAAGCCAATGAAATCCAATGCCATATTTACTATGCTAGCGAGAGATGCCAGTAGTTGTGTAGTGTGCTATTTTTTTTTACAGCAACTAGCAAACACCTTAGTAAAGAAAATTCCTGTATAAGCACCTTCCGGCAATGTTCGTATTTTAGTACTGTTCGTTCTCTTGTTCCCTCCGCTCGTGTTGAAATACACTCTTATTCCAGCTACCATGACGATTTGTTAGGTTTGCTTAAACGCCAATAGTTCTTGACGTCAAACATCTTGTCTCTCTAATGTTGAGTCCCGCCCCTCCCTAATCCCCTGCAAATCCTATATTTCTACGCATCAGTATCATTTTCATGAGTGTTCGAAACATGTACAATATCATTAGTCTAAAAAAGATTCTAACTCCCCATCAAACGCAAGAACTCACGCTTTGAACAGATAATTATATTTCGCGATCGCTCAATATTACCTTTGAAGATCGAAAGCTGACGGTCATTTGCGAATTTTGAAGCTCTTCTTCATTAAAGGGGTGCCCGTCTCTGTAAGCTACAAATACCTGCAAGAAGCGAACAAATGTTACAGCGGAATCCTCAATTCCTAGAATTTCCCCCTTACTATAAAACCGTTTGTGCTGTAGGTGTCTACCTTATGTTGGGTCCTGCTCGGAAAGCTTAAACATGATCAGAAATACAGGTTCAAATCTCACCTCTTTATTCATTTTCATATAACAGTTAAAATAGTTTGCCCTATCTTTCCGTTTCTACATCTCCCATTTTCCTTCTTAAGTTTCATTGGTTCACGTAATATTCTCCTTAGCGTTTTTCCGGGTTGTGTTACCTATTTCCATTTCTTTGGGCCTTTAAATACATCTATATATCACATGTCATGTAATTTTCAATTATTATGGTCATAAATGTATTTAGTATTCATACATACAGGGTATTCAGGCCAAATTTGACGCTTAATGCGTCACTTTTTTCGGAAAGGTATTGTTGTATCGGTAAACAGTAAACATAATTAGATATCATATATAGTAAAGTTTTAGTTCAGAAAGATCAGGTGACATTGAGGACTAGAAGTAATCCAAATATTGGAAAAGTTACCAGCATCATAAAGATTCGAGCCAGGTATCAAAATGCCGACATCATGACTAGTGTTCAATCTTCTTTTAACACTGTAAAGGCTGTAAGACGTTATATTCGGAGCAGCAACAGAGACTACGAAGCCGTGGCCAGCGTAAAGAGAAACAACAGGCGTTCTAAATGCGTCTGTACGCCGGAATTCATCTAACAACTGCAGGACAAGGTGAGGTAAGACCCAAACAAGGGAATCCAGAATTTGGCGAGAGAGATGGTTGCCACCACCATGGAGTTATCCCATAATTAGAACCTTCGCTACCACTCGAACAACAGGTGCAACAGACAAATTATGAGAGCAAAGGCCAAGGAGAATCTCTTATGAAGACAAAAAAGGTTCTGAACTAGCTGAAGCATCCTGTTGAGCCGAGGACGATCTGGTTCTTGTCAGATGAAGAAAACTTCTGCCAGGACCACTTGCACAACACCCAGAACAGTAGGTGTTTTGCCTAGCTACTAGGCAACACTAGTTTTGTTTCTTTAAATGTTTTTAGTGTTTCTAAGGTGGTGTTTACCTCTTGATTCCCAAAATGCCATTGAAAATTGCATAGCATCTATATTTGGGGAGATAAATTGAATTCTGTATATAAAACTAACCATAAATAGCTGCGACAGTTCACTTTATTTAGCATATTCAGATTGTCCATGAATAATAGCTGATAATATTTTGTCCTTGTATTCCTTTTTAAACTAATGGGAAAATGTGATTATAAGAGATAACCTACTAAAAGTGCATTGAAGAACGTGCTTTTTTACTGTTAGCTCCTTGATCTTTACGCACCAGTGACCATATATACTCCCCCATCATAGCAGTGTCCCATCTTACTTGGTATCTTTTCTCCATTACAGCAATGTCCTGATGGTGCCGCTCACCATGCTCCTCACTCACTTCTCCCAAATTTTCACAATAAAACTTTAAATGTGAATGCAAAAAGTGCACTAAAGTTGCACTTTTTGCTTGTAGTTTGGGTCTTTATTTTTACCAAGGAATCCATTAACTATATTTCAAATTGGTCACCACGCCTCACTCTCGACATCACTCATTGCATTCTCAAGTTGTACTGACTTCAACATTTTCCTTACTTGCGGTCAGGGAAATATACCACCCTTAACTTTGGCCTCTGATAGCTTTGGAAAGAGTAGACGAATTTCTTGAAATGCTTCTCCACCATGATCTAATGCTTTTACAAACTGTTTGACTAAACCAAGCTTTATATGAAGTAGAGGTTGCAAAACTTTGGCAGGCTCTACAAGAAGCTGTCTAACAACATTTAGTTTTCCTGGCTGCAAGTAATTTTGAGGAGGCCACTCAACCTTCTGGTAATGTTTATGATCAGCTCTACTGTCCCAAAGGCAGATAAAACATGAATATTTGCTGTAACCCCGCTGCAATCCGAGTGAGATGGCAAGCATTTTAAAATCACCACAAACATCCCATTTAAACTTAGTATAGTTTACCTTCTCGAGAAGCTTTTTACATTGCCATATTCTTCCTTCATCTGTACCAAGTATGCTATAGGCAGGGATGGATACTGATTTCCATTATGTAGTAAAACAGCTTTAAGGCTTTTTGTAGAACTATCTATGAAAAGTCACCATTCTTCAGAGTTGTGATCAATTCCAATAGCTGTAAACAAGCCATTAATATCTTTGAAGAAGCAAAGATCCTCACTTATATCAAAGTATACTTCGAATTCCTCTTGGTGATTCCTGTATACTGTTGATCTTCAGTCCTCCCCTAACAGGTTCCATTCATTAAGTCTGGATGCCAAATGCTCAGCTCCTGACTTAGTGAGACCCAAGTCCATGATGAGATAATCCAGTTCACGTTGATTTTGAAAGTGTGGGCGGATACTCATTCTTGGCTCAAACGTTTCATCCATTTCTTCATTGTCACAACCTTCCGACTCTCCTGATGAGAGAGACCTCCTTCATACCCTCTACCTGAAAAAATATATATAAAAAGAGATACATTTAATAGCTGTAGCATAAATATGGATTGCATTACAAGAAACCTTAGCTAGATGTTTTGACTATTTCAGTATTGATTCTGTTACAAAGAATATAGCTTACAATTTGATAGGATTTACTTACATTTTATGGCGGCCGTGGAACCAATAAGGTATCATCATGTGGCACAGGTGCAATAGAGGATAAAATGTTGGGATATGTCAAGCATGCAAAAATAGCAATCATAGTAATGATATTTTTGCTCTCGCCAAACTCTCCGCAAAGCAAATGGCATTGCTTTTCTTGCACCTCTCAGCCATGCATCTAAATTTGATCGACAACTTCCACATATCACATGAGGGGCCCATGGTTTTTCTTGGTCACCCATACTCATTCCAAATTACAGTCTATAAGCAATCCAGTACTTTGCACCTTTCATAATTTTATGTGATAAATGCTTAAGGTCCAACATAGAACGAATCTTGTAAATTTATACACCCTCTTGTAGCCATAATCAAGAAAGTCAATATTTATCAAAAAACCTGAAAATAAAATAAATAAATTATCAATAAATGTAAGTGTGCTTTACCCGTACCCATACATTTCTTCATATTCACATAATATGTTATATCTTTCAAACGGTTGGTGGTAGGGAAAAAGTAAGAACATATTTGATATCAGCAGAAAATTCAGTATCAAAAACAACAAAAAGAATAAGAGAAACAAGAGTTTGGGGAAAATTTGTTCCTCAATACAATCAATGCGATGTTCCACGTATCATAAAGACCAAGTTCCCCCAAACTGTGATGATCTGTGGGTGTGTCATAAGTGAGGGGGACTGATGCCACCTCACATCTTTTTGCTGGATCCTAGGCTCAATTCAGACAGCTATGTGGAGCTGCTAAAGATTGTGGTCAAACCATGGCTGGAGAGGGTTTGCTGCTGGAATGTCATACCTCCAGAAATAATCAAAAGTGGTGATCGGAGAATTTCTATGAATTCACCTGCCTCACTTCCTGACCAACTACAGAGATCCCTCGATTGTAATCCCATGGGAGGCTGTAGAGAAAGATACCGACCGTTCTGTGTGCAACCTCAAGGCCGAGCTGGTGGGCAGGATCAAGGAGGTGTTCGAAGATATTCCCAGGGACACTGTGAGGAGCGTATGCACTAGGTTCCTTAGCCGTTTGAGGCCATGGTGGAATCTGGGGGCAGCTACTTTGAGTAGTCCCAGCCATAATCTCTTTTATATTTTTTAAATACATTTATTTTTGACTGAGATATTGCGGATTGCCGAATGGGGGATCTTTTATGCAAACGGTCAAATTTAGCCGTAACACCCTGTATACCATTAATTTTTTATCAAAGAAACGACCGGATATCGCCGCAAGAAAGTATCTAAAGAGAAGTTTTTAAAGAAAACGTTGAAGTTAAGGGACTCGAAGATATGTGGATGTAAGCTATGAAGCACAAATTGAGACTATACGCAAGCGCAAAAAATAAGTGCGTAGCTTTTCCAAACTTACCTCCAATTTGGACCAAAAGTAGGAACATTTGCAGTATTCAGAACTTGAATTTAGAACTTTTCCCCGGAGATCTTAGCCATTTTACTTACCTTTCGCGTCACTTCTAAATTTATCAAAATATTCCCGAATTTTTAAGTGAAGTTTGAGGATAAAACATAAAACTTCCTCTGCATTTTAATTCACAGACAGCAACCTCGATTGAAATTTTAGCCCTAAGAAAAAATAGCAAATTTGCCATGATGTAATCTAAGTATTGTTAGTTGATGCGCCTCGACCCCACTTTAGAAGAAAATAGTTGCAGTTGGAATTCATCTAATCATTATTTTTAGTATTACTTTTAATTACTAGTTTAATGAAGCTTGAACATAAATGCAGTGTAATCGTCCGCAATAAACTGAAATGGACCAATCTTTCAAACGTTTTAGAATGAGCCCTATCGGTGCAGCACCAGTCCACGGATTATTTACATTGTACTTTGGATTTTTCTGTTTGTTTTCCCTCTAAAAAAAGGTTTTCAACCCTTGCTCCTAAGGTTATCTTATTGGGAGGGTCCTTATGAAAACGTTCACCTATGAGTCAAAAGTACGAACAACATCCAAAAATGTTTAGGAAGAGCATCAAAACGAGAGCAGCGACGACAAATGTGTCTCTTACGTGAACTGTGCACGGCATTCCTGGTTTGAAGAAAATGGGCTGATCTCCTAGGAAAGAGACCTTCACTTCTTCCTGAACTATCCTGGAGAGGGCCCATCCATGGTGGATTCGCCACCCGAATGCATCTCCGACGGAGGCGTACACTCGAATCACCACATCTCTAAGATTGTCCGCCCGTCTCCCGATCGCCTCCATCGGGAAGTGAAAAGGATAAGCTCCAGTGAACTGAAAGATGAAACAGGACATAAATCTCTTTCTTCCCCATACTCAATTCTTCCATGTTGCCAAAGCTAAGACCAAGAGAACTATTTTTAAGTTTCAAAACAAGAACTTTTCCCCGCATGTTTAAGTTTTAAAGACAAATGAAGCGAGTTTCCTAAACCATTGTCCCGCAGGTGGGTATGCGAAGTGGCAATGGCCGCACACCTGCGAAATTCTCTGTGTTTGCAGTAAGATCTCAAGTTGCGCACGTGCCTCTGGCTCTGAGAAGGGCCGCTGTCACAGCTACTTGGGCAAATAGGCTTGTTTTGGGCTTAGGAAATGGGAATGAGAAACAGTTCCGGAGCTGCCACTGCCTGTATCAATACATCTTCGTTCACTCAACCATTTTGCAAGGTTCATTTACACTGAAAATTAATCAATTCTTCCTCGTTTAAACATTTAATTATTTGTATCCTCATCTTTCTTCCACGGTGCGATTACTATTTACTCATAATATTAAATTCGAAAAGTAAAAAAAAAAACTTTTATAATTCCTTCTAATTGTCCACATTTTCCTTTTATCTCCTAAATCTCCCTAATTTCTCTTTCACAACTGTGTAAAAATGCCCCCATTGGTTACATCAGAAGAATCATAATCGTGTGAAAAATAGAGAAAAAACAGCAATTTTAGAATAATCTGTATATTTCATTACGAGTCTCTGTTACGAACTAGTTAAAAAAAAGGACGAATTCCTGGACTATTAATGAGGATTGGGGGAGGTAAGTTTATCCGTTTTACTCACGAAACTGAACCAATTAGACAATTTAGTTAGGCAATCAACCAATTTTTCGTTTGTCCGTATTTCGTTTTTTTCATTCTTCACTGTGTAAAAGTACCCTTGTTGGTCACATCAGCGTGAATTAGATTTATGAAAAATAAAATCAACTTTAGATGGTGGGGAGGATTCACCTGACCCCCGAATTAACGAAAATAACATACGAAAATAGTAATAGTAGTATATTAAGTAATAGAGACCAAAATGTAATCGATTTAACTACCTCACTCAAGCTCCTCTTGTCCCCTTAAATCCTATGCAGTAACCAACGAGTGTTTTCCTTCACTGGGACAAAATGAGAGGAGAGAGAGAGCTGAAGACAAAAGGTGGAGATGGCGTTCTAGTGGTATGTTGCACCATCTGTCCCTCGCTACGTGGACGAGATCCACGACCGGATGATGAAATGCACATAAAGATCAAAATGACAAGCCTTAATGCACCAAGGTCCAATCCTCGTTTGGGGGGAGGGGTATTGTGTTTGGACACGGACCGGCGATTATAGGACCCACCGTGGTTACCCGTCAGGAGTGTAGGAGAATGATTAACCGCATAAGTGACACTCGTACTCCACAAGTTCGGTTCCATAACTGAGAAGAGACTAGGTCTTTTGTGCTGTGAAGGCGGGAATGGAAATGATAGTCGTGTTGAGACTGGCTATATGCGTGATGATGCCTGTGGAACTACTTACCACCACGGGGGTAAGTTTGCGTTTCCGCTTATGAGCGGCCAACTCGTGACGTCGCTGAATGTTTGTGCCTGGACTTCCTGTGATTGAACCCGTGCCTCGACCCTAGAAATCCAACGCCGTATCCACTAGGCTAGCGAGGGCTCTAGGGTTCTAGTTCAGCTCTGTTACAAAATCATTATAATCTAAAGTTAGCGGAAAAATTAAATTCAACCAACAAACTGGCAACCCACACCCATACCTACATCCTTCAAACAGCATGCCTTTGCCGATCCCTTTATGCCCCTGGGTAAAATGTGATTACCACTGATGCTCACATTGTATATGAACTCTGAGTGGACGGTCTCAAACTCAGTGGGTATTGGGAAGTCCTGATTAGTCGCCATTTGAAGCTTGATGGAGCAATTGCCGTAGATGTCTCTCCAGTTAGTCATATTCGCCACCACGACGCCTTCGATTATCTCGTCAGTGGCTTTGAAGGTTTGAGGAAGACGAACAAACACCTGCAAAAAAAAGACATCTAAACTCCATCATAAATTAAAACTCATAGATTGTTTTTTGCTACGAGTTTGACCATTTATGTGCACTTGTTTTATGAGGTCTTGCTCTACTGAGTATGGCAGCGCCGTAAAGTAGATCCGAGTTTGGAATTCAACAGACTGCTAACCATACGAGGTATTGCTTGGCTTTTTTTAAATGGGAAGTGCTTGCCCAGACTATAGTCAACGTTCACTATGAATTCACATGCAGAACAAAGTCAAAAGGTTAGATTTTAGATAGTTAATATTGTAATTTTATTAATATCAGAATCTTATTTTATTACTCTATTAGTTATATTAACAAATCGTATCAGGATCTTATTTTGAAATAAATCGTATATTAATTATATATATAGATTAAATTTTAATATTTACTAATTTTAATAGTGATTTTATAAACAGCTTAGAATGTCTTTCTATTTTATGGTGACAACAGACAATGGCAGTAACTTTGTGAAGGCCTTTGTCCAGTTTGGAGCAGATGTTGACACACTGCTAGAGCTGGTAGGAGCTCAGGATGTGGACGATCACCCTGATAGTAATGATGCTGTTGTGGTTACCCTGTTGACTGGATACGTGGACGAGCTCGAGTAGGAATTTGAGTATGTCTCCCTGGTAGAATACCGGGCTGGGCAAGTAGTTGACCCTGGGCCTGACAATGTCGATACCATCGTTGACAATCTCATCAACCTGCTAGCCCACATGGGGTGTGTTCCCCACACCTTTAACCTAGTAGCCAGCAATGATGCAGAGGCTGCACTGCAGAGTGCAATGTTCAAAGTGCCCTACAGGGCTGCTACAGCCTAGGCATGCGCCGCTTGGAACTTACAGGATTCCATGGCAGAGGCAACAGATAGCATCTACGCTGATGTGAGAAGGAGGCTGGTTTTCCACAAACACGAAACACGAGAAGGTGGAACTCCACCTATGACTATCGTGTTCCTAAACACCATCCCGGAGATTTAGAGGACTGCTCTCCACAGAGTCATGGCACAACTAATGATCAACAGCTTCAACATCCAGGGTGGAGGCTTACGGATGGACTATGCCGGGTAATAAGCTAAATTAATAATAAAATAAATTATAAAATTAATATGATCATTTAAATTATTTCATTTAGCAATATATTCTTTATTAGTCTGTTTCCATATATATTTAAATTTTTAAAATTGTCTAAACTATTAAAAGCTAACATTCCATTGCTAAATTTCTAGGTCATGTCACTTGTGGCCAGAGCGCTCAACAGGATCCCTGGGATGAGCAAACCAACGTAGATGAGGAGTACGACTTCCTTATTACTGCTACTCAGCAAAAAGAGAGCAGCAATGGCCACAGGTAAATGCTCAAGTCACTGAACTTGGTCAAGACCTGTCTGGAGACCATTTCTAAGGAGTTGCTGGCAGATGCTACTTTTTAGGAGAGAAATTGTTGGTGGACATGTTCTCATCAGGTTCAACACAACCACCCCTCTAGTGTTGCAGAGGAGCGCTCGTTTGTTCTCTGTTGGCAAGGGCATCTTGAGGACCTAGAGATCATCCCTTTCGGATGAAAACTTTCATCTGCTACTTGGACAACATTTATAATGAGAAGAAAAGGGAAACAAAACATAAATTGTCTCTATCGTCTATGGTGGCATTTTTAGTGGCGTGCACTTGATTCTAAGTTACTACGAGTATGTCGGTCCGTCGGTCGGTTGTTCAGGTGGTAAGTATTTTACTTTTCAATGAATTTTTGAAAGTTTTGGAGGTCAGATGATTTATTTGTTAGTTGATAATACGTTTGTTAATTAAATAAAAAAAATTTAATTATTGAAACAATTGAGAGCTTGTGACTTAGGTGTGTTGACCTTGTATTTCTTTTATGTGTTATTGTTTTTCCTTTTTCTTTCTTTCGGCTACTTTATCAATCTTTTTATTTGAGTTTAATACTAATATTATGTTTCAATAATTAAAGTGTTCTAAGTTTTCTATTTTGTCCTTACTAATTTTAGCAATATTTATATTTTATAGATTGGGCCGTTTTTAGGTGTGTTTAGAGCAAAAATCCGTTTTCTGTATAGTAATAAAATAATTAGCCTCAACGCTTTAGTGTCAACGCTTTAGCGTTAACTTCCATTACTTATTTAACGATTTCACGGATTAACGATACAGAGTTAACTTATTGGACAACGGATTAATGAAATAACAGTAATTAATTTCTTTCATCCCCGTACCTCAAGTTAGCCTAGTGGATAAGGTGTTTACCTACACACTTAAGTACTAGGTTCGATAGACAGAGAGAGTGGTGACGTGGTCTGACGCGTAGTAGTATTACTAGTATTAGAAGTAGTATTAGTAATAGTGGTAACAGTAGTAGTAGCATTATTATTATCAATACTATTATTTCGATTATTACAATTACTAGTAGTAGTAGTATTATTAATTATTATTATTTATTAGTTTAGTAGTAGTTATTATTATTATTATTTGGTAGAAGCGAACTTGTGTAATCCAACAATGGCATATTTCTCCTAAGTAGAAAGAGCAGACCAATGAAATAGGAAGGTAAATAAGAGAAATAATAGAAGTAAA
Source organism: Ceratothoa steindachneri (assembly GCA_963969495.1). NCBI lineage: Eukaryota > Metazoa > Arthropoda > Malacostraca > Isopoda > Cymothoidae > Ceratothoa > Ceratothoa steindachneri. The sequence continues at coordinate 4,811,951 of OZ018321.1, read as the reverse complement.
ATAATAACTAGAAAATGGGATCGGACTGGTGCTTCTAGTAGCTCCAGGAACACATTCGTAAAACGACTACAAGTGGTTGGAAGAGCGAGTCCCACCTCACCTCAAATCGCGGCCTGAAGTATTGCTCGACGAGTATAGTTTTCTTCTGAACCTGTTGCCTCGCCTCCACTTGAATCGTCCAGTTCCCGAGAAGAGGGTACTCGGGCAGCTCAAAGCTCAAGTTCACCACACCTGGTGGCGAGGAAGAGAACAAATGAGAACTATTCCAAATTCTATTCGTATGAGTGATTCATAAAAGCGGCAGCCTCCGGCAAAGGCATCAACACCAGAAACTTTCTCACGGGGGTGTAAAGCGATCGATGAAGGTAAAGAAAGTGAAGATGCCGGGAAGGTACCTTTCGCAATTACGCCAAAAGGTGTAACCATGAGCTGCTTAGGACCTAGAGACCACATAAACCCCCTCCCCCTTTCCATGGATATAAAAAAAGACTAACTTTAACAATTAATTCGCATTGGGATGCCAATGGATTGATTCCTTATAAATCAATGGAAAATCGAGAGAAAAGTGCAAATATACAGGATGTGAAAATAGAGACTGAATAGAGACAGAAACAAACAGAAAATAAACAATAGAAACAGAACAGAAACATAACATATACAAAACAGAAACAGAACAAAAACAGAATAGAATCCAAAACAGAAGCGGAAACAGCAGAAACAGAACATATACAAAACAGAAACGTCACAAAAACAGAAACAACAACAAAAAAAAACAGAACAAAAACAGAATAGAAACAGAAGAGACTAATAACCATGTAGTTCTTACCATCCCCTGTCTGTCTGGAGGGCCAACGCCTCATCACGTATCCGCGGGGATCCTGCAAAGGACGGAAAATTTACTGCTCCGAAAGAAACATCAAACACGCTTTTCCCCCGAGGGGATTCAACCCCGAATCAACTTCCCGGGCTGACACAGCATTGCAAGTAGTCTCCTCTTTTTGTAAATCGGGTTATGAATGTACCTTTCATTCATTTTCACATCCCCATTTCACCCCTCTTTTTAAGAAACTCTTCTTTTTAGCATTCTTAAATAAATATCTTTGTTAGTTTTCTTGTTTTATTAATAAATAAAATTATGACCAGTAACCAATTAATTTGGAACCAATCATATTATGAACCTCCAGGAACAGATTTGTACCAAAAGCACAGACCCTCAAATCTACTAACGTAATACCCACTCTCATCGTGGCTACTCCCATTGTATTCATCTTCAACTCCACTGTTTTTATTAAAAAAAAACACCCGATAATTTCCTCTATTATGTTTGTCAATCTTAATCATTAGGAGAAGAATTGAATCAATTAAGGCTCAGATAGGGTAATCCAATCCTAAAAATCCGAAGAAAAATAAAGACTAAAATAAAAACGAAGAGGCCACAAAGCAGCGACCAAATAATAGCTTTAAGGGCTTTGGGAGTGTATGAGTAAAAGTTACGAAAGAATAAAGAGGCTCTGAGATCGACTTAGCAGCGAGAAAGGCCGACTAGAGCTTAAAACAGGAATATTCCGACCCTCTTCCACAGAGCTTAACACATTATTATATGGTTAGATTTATTATATAGTCAGATTATTATTATATACACAGAACTAAAAAAATAACGCTGGTTTTAATTATATAGTTAGATTATTATTATTATTATTACTACACCTTTTATCTTTATATATTCTATACAAAAAGAAAAAAAACCGACAGCATCTGTATCGGAATAAAGTTTGGGAGGATTAGTTCGAGAAAAAAACAATACGAGAAAAAAAAAATCGATGTACAGTACGAGTTTTGAAGCCACTGGTCTATTTCAGCTGTACAAAGAGTTTTACACTTTACATTGCTTTTGTACACGACAAAGCGCAAAAATAAGATCTTCAACTGTCCCCAGGAGCCTTTAAATTTAGTCCCTCTTTAGGCGGCTTAATATCCTCACACGCAGGTGTGACGTACGAGTAATTTATTTAAACCTAAAATGTTGTTCCCAAGAATTAGAATGTATTTATTTGTCCTGTATAAAAGCGACGTAGTTAATTTTATAATCCTCGTATAAACAGCTAAAAGATGAGTCGAGAAGTCTCGAAACGAGTACAGTGCGTCGAATAAAAATTCGCTCCCGCAGTTTTCTCCTCTGGAAACAAAAATGATCGGTTCGAAAAGAATGCTGGTAAAGTTAGGGGACGTAAAATGTATGGAAGCTACAAAGCTTGAGTAGTATAATATAAATAGTGGAGTACTTGATGTGGTCGGCGCTAGGAAGTCACACAACCGCAAAATTTCCCCAATTAAGGCAGATTCCTCCCCTTGTGGGTGTTTGAGCGGGAGCATCCCAACCAGAAGATTTCGGAATACAGGTTCGTGGATACAGGCTTGGGAGCATTGGTCCTTTATCATATCGGCCCATCGATGGGGGCAGGAGCCCGAAAGATTATCTCCGTCGGAATTCTATGTTTCCGCACACCTTTGACCACTCATCCTCACATTGCGTGTTGCGCTCCTGCAATAAGTCACTCGGAGGCGTGCCTTCCTAGGCCAGCGGCTCCTTATCTATGTTGTCTCTCTGACATGTTTTAATTACTTATAACTTCTCTGATTTATGAGCAATTTAGATACAAAAATTATTTATTGTGGATTGGTAAAATGTTTTTTTAGCCCCTAAACTTTTTAGCAAACCTTTAAAGTGAGTAAAATCTAAATAGGTAAAAATAGTAAAGTTATAAATAATTAAGTGTCAAAGATAAGTGAGATACCCTGTATTCGTTTATTCGGTTCGCTCTTGCTGGACTTATGGAGGGCAGTCCTCATATTATACATGTTTTTGTTCCTAAACCCAAATTTGATCTTTGTTACGCTAATTTATTTTTTAAAGATGGAAATTACCCCCAGGAAAAAAGAGAATAAGATTCCGAGCGCTTTCGCGATTATTACAAAGGGCTCGTTCATGGAATAGAACAGATGGAAGGATACATCCTATATAGTAGTGAAAAAGGGGACAGCTCCAGACTCCATCAAACCAAGATTTTACTATTTGGGAAGTTGATAATCATGAAAGAGTTAAAGGCAAAGAAACCATTATGTTATAAGATGAAATGTGACTTGTAATTACAATATCTTTAGTATGTAAGTTGTATGCAGATAAATTATATACATTTGAATATAAGCTGGAAATAATTGAAGTAAATATTCTTTATTCTTTTCAGTCCTAACATTCAATTCAGTTGTAGTTTTTTAACGAAAAGGGGTAAATAGCATTAATTGAGGATTATATGTTAGGAGCGAATCGATGGGGTAGGAGCTTAGCACATTTGGGGTGATTATCATTTTAAGACAAATTAAAGATGTTGATGTGTATGGGAAAAGGGTCATAAATTATTGGGCAGAAATTGGCCCGAATACAAAGTTACCAAATGGTCAAGATGGAGAACATAACCTCAAAATAAGGTTTGAAAAAAAAGATGCATAGCCTACCAAAGGTCATCGCAGGCAGAGTATCCCCAAACCACTCAAGCCAACACCATAGCATGATCTGCATCCACGGTGCGTGAGAATATGTGGAAGTGAATGCTCGAGTATCCAAAAGAACAGGATGCTGACCAACTCCTCGACCCTGCCCACTTCTGTAGCGAACGCAGGTTGCTTGTCAGTTCTGAGTTCCATTCAAGGGATCCCACTTCATCGAGGCTTCCTAATTCTTGGTCTAGATTCCATTTTCTCGAACGAGTGCAACTGAGATATGTGCGGCAAGATGTGGATCGATGATTGCGTAAAACATGCTCGTGACATGTGAGATAGGGAAAATGAAGGGGCCAATTACTTGAGATAAAAAAAAAATAGTTTTTTATCAGATGATTATATTACAGCATATTCTCGTCTTCCCGATAGACAAATTATAGTGCTGGGTTCCAGAATATGACAGAAATTAATGTCATATAATTTGCAAAACTGATGTTCATATCAGACATGTCAAGGAATCGTGTGCGATATAAAGATAACCTTTTCCTCCCATGCGAATATGTATGCAATGTACAAGCACACATATTTACATGCGAAAAAAATAAGAATGCACACAAATATCAAACCTTGGAATGATACTGCCATTATCGCCAAGACAAAACTTTGGAATGATATTGCTATTATCGCCAAGACAAAACTTTGGAATGATATTGCCATTATCGCTGAGACCAAACTTGAAAAGATACTGCCACTATCGCAAAGACCAAACCTTGAATTAATAGTGCCATGATCGCAAAGATCAAACCTTTATATGATACTGCCATTATCGCAAAGATCAGCCTTGGAATAATACTGCCATTATCGAAAAGAGGAAACCTTGGAATGATACTGCCTTAATACCGCTACACCATTTTTACCTGCGGCGAAGCAAGCAGGTCTATGGGTCATTCAAATCTCGTGTTGTGTTAATCTTCTGCCCGCAACGCGTCGCTGGCTCAATGCAGCCAGCTAAAACCAATGCTACCAAAAGTAATCGAGGTCATTGAGTTCAAATATGATATAAGTTGACCACCAGGTGGCGCCACCTAGCGGCTAGAGGTGCTAAATCGCCATTTTCGCCGAAGGTCCACTAGATCATGTCCTTCTAGTTCATTAACAACCAACTTTGATCCGTCTGTCTTATCCTCACCGACCTCTGTCAAGAGATGAAATTTCCAAAGGAGTAATGACAAAGTGATCCTAGGCAAATCTCCTCTTCAAGACCAACTTCAACCAGGTTCCCACAGTAAGAGTGGCGCGCCTCAACGCCACTACCTACCCACCCTCCTTCACACCTTATTGAGCACACGCCATCCATCATTTTGTCAATGTTAAATCGGCCTTTCATAGCGATGAGGTGCTATAGCATCTTTCCCAATCAGGGTTCATCCCAAGGCAGAAGGTTCCAAGCACTCCCCTTCCAAACATCTCTCATGCACAACTGTCAGATACACAGTATACACTCACTTCCTCCTCAGTCAGTTTCTTTAACACTCGTTCACATAATCCACCCACCTTTTTACTCGGTCTCCCAACCCTTTCTCACTCCCTGACATTCACTCTCGTATATTCTCTTTCCATTCTCCTCGTAAGCCCATACCCCCATCATAACACTTTCAATCACAACCCCTTTCACACCTTTCTTTCCACAAAAGCACCGCCGCACCCTTTTTATTCCTACCCCACTGATCCTCACATGTTCGTACTGCATCCCACATAGACTTTTCATTGCCTTTTCTGTTTGCCTCACATAACGCAAGCATCTGCGATCTCCATACTCACTGGATACCACTCCCCTCTTCCCGACATCACATATACCCCTCAAATTCCACACACCCATTGACGCGGGATCCGCTACAGCCTCTCCATGTGACTTCAATGCTTGCTGCGCTCCTAGGATAAAACTCCCTGGGTCAGTGGTCCCTTATTTTGCCTTAGTCAACTTTTACGACACGCGCTGTAGGACGCTATGGGTCTTCTTCCCGCCCCAAATGCAGGCAACATTCCGCGTCTAGCCTTTTTGACGAAAGGAAACGAATTAAATGTGCAGAAATGTTGATGTGATAAAGATATATTTAATAGTTCCAGGAACATCCCTACATAAGGGGCTTACCTCGAAAGGAACCTGTAAGATTTCTTTGTTAGAAGGAAAAATACAAGTACTTATTTTTCTAGTTAGTCTATGTGCAATTGTGGTATATTTTGATATGTTTGAGTATAATACAAATCTAACTATACTTTACGATTCGAGGCAACCAAATATACTGAGATACATTAATTGAAGCATATAATTGATATGGTGAGAGAGAAAGAGTAGCGTTATGGTCACAGTTCACAGCCCCTCCCAGAACGACCATTTCTGCCGTATACTAATGTCAGCATTACTAGATTCCTTCCGCAATTGTTTGCATCTGAATGCAACTTCCGTTCACCGGAAGGGAATTCCTCCCTAAATCATTTACAGGCTTTGTAATTCAGCGTGGAGCAGTTTTACAGGTGAGCCTGTGTCCAATTTAATCCAATACGGGGTAACACCATACAGGAGTCGTACTCTGGACTCCATATGCTTGAACGTACGTAATATACTTGTTCTTAAGATTTGTTCTTTGGAATTTTGAAATGATTCAGAGTTACTGGTCTATTTGCACCATATGTGCTCTTCCTTTCTAATTATCTCGTTTAATTAAATTTTTATCATGTGATGGATGTTAGTTAGGAATCCTCGTTTCCCAACTTACCGTCCTGAGAGAAAACATCAGAACAAGAGAAGTAAAGAATGAAACAAATAACAGTTATCTTTGCAGTTCCAATTTGTGTGTTATTTCAGCTCTCCCATCCCCGGTGACTTTGTTTAGAATTGATAAAAAAGACTATTAAGTGTGGAAAAATATTAATCGTCCTTGTGGGAGCAAGATTCTGAGAGCCTTTCGCTTGAGAAATATTGGTAGCAACTGGATAATCAAAGTCACATACAGATTAGAATGACAACAGTGACTTTACTCACTAGAAGTAGGGATGCACATCCTCCCAGCCTAAGAGCAAATTAGGAAGGCCCTGTCACTGGGTTGACATGAACTCTCTGATGGGACCTGGTAAGGATGTTGGTGCGCTCCCCCTCGCTTCCTCTCAGCGCTAATCTTTCTTTTCTTTTATTATAAATATTTTGTTTTATTTTTCTTTTTTGTTGTTTTTTTACGACTATCCCTTCAACCTTTCGTATAGCCACGCGATGTGGCAGGATAAAGTGTTCTCACCTAGACAGAGTTTGGTTCGTTAACATAGTGGAATGCACGCCATCCCGGGATCAGCTACCGCCGCGGTGCGTGATCACACACCCTACTCATTAGTGGACCCGCCTCTCTTTATTACATACCCGTCTACCATCTTCCAAACCTACATATTCTATCCACAGAGGTTTTAGCTGCTCAGCGGACTTAAGGTCCTCTTATAGGTCCTTAGTCGAGTGGGAGTGTACACAGTGCGGTCCCTACCTGCTGCGTGGGCCGAAAGCACACCGGTTGAGGCAAGTATTAGGCACGGGGTGTGCTGGGTCGTCGACTCTGCTCATTGCCTTCCAGCCACGGCTACGTTGGCACGATACTTTATGGTCAAAGCTCCAGAACAAATTCGACTGAATGGCGGACCAGGTCGTCAAAGCCCAACTTAGTTCCAACCCGTGGGTCGAGTATGTGGAAATGATCACATTCTCGAATTTTCGGATCCTATGGAAATATTTTTCTTAACCTCCCAAGATATTGGGAGGTGATAGTATTTACTCTCCTTGCACTTTTCTTTTTTCATATTAATCATGGCCTGAACAGAAAGTAAAAGTGGGCGACCGGAAATGCAAGGGGACAGCCTCCAAGTGCGGCCTCGCCCTCTATAGGTGTCGGGGAGAATGAGGAAACACAATACACCCCCTAAACGGTGTAGGGTATAAAATCCCACAATCGTTGAGACCCTACACTCGTTGAAGGGGTGTATTGTGTTTGCCATCTTTGGAATCGACTTTGGGCAGCTCCACATTAGAAAAGGGGCTCCTTTACTCTCTCTACCGGTGAGGAGGTTTAATCCTCTCCTACACTTACCAGTGAGGTGGCTTCTATATCACCCTTTTCTTTGGAGTCGTCCATGGATGACTCATTCTTTGCACCAGCGGCGGTCTCCCTTTTTCCTTTCAGAGGGGACTGCCAAGAAAACAGGCAGGATGCCCAGAATTGTCCAGTACAGGTGAAAGCGTCTCGATAAGGCCAGCCCCTTAATGGGGAAAGAGATAGAGGGACCCGTTGGGCCGTGCCCCCTGCAGTCCTATATTATGAGTTTACATGGAGTCGGCGTGCCTGCTCCCCGCTCTTTCCCAATGGAGGTCGGCTCGCCTTCCAAAAAGACTGAAGACCACAAGACTGAAGAGTAGTTGATTGGGATCCGTGATACCTTGAGGAGGGGAGGAAATGGCCAAATGGAAGCCCTTAGTTGGGCATGATCACAGAAGTACCCAGTCCCAGGTGGCAGGATTTGTAATGAGGGCGAATCCGGTCTCTGTGCAAAACTCAACTTGAGTCCGCCCCTTGTGCATGTTTCTCCTCAGCGGCTTCAGCCCCCGAAGCCTCACAAGGAGACGAGGGAGTTCCTCCAATAAATGGTGCCCCTTTACCAGTCAGGCCCTTATCCATTTCGAAGAAGATTCTTTCTAAGGCCGTTCCGTCCGGCCTGGGGGCACCTTCCGGGGGTGGAGAGAAGTGGGTTCACTCCACGCCCCATCTCCTAAAAGGAACAATAAGACAAAGAGGACTAGGAGTTCCTATCCCTTCGTGGGGGCTCCGGGAAAGGACGGGTCCAGGCTAAGATCGACACGTCCTGCCCCGAGGCGCCCTTGGACGGTAAGGACCAGACAAAGACCAAATTCATAAGTACGGCAAGCGGAGCTTCCTTTACGTCGACGCCCGTCATTCAGAGACTACCTGGCGGGGTTTTTTAGCACGCTGGCTTCGAACGCTTACCCTTAATTCGCTACAAAGATGATAGCATGTAGACCAATGAGAACATGATCTATCAGAGGCAAGCATTAGCTATTTTGACTGTTAGAGAGCCTAAGGTGAGCGAAGCATGACGTTTCTGTTAGATTTGTTCAACAGGCCTCCCTCCGACGCTGGAGCATGATAACCTCTCTTTTAAATTTGTTTCTTGGTTTTTTGTTTGTCTTTTCGCTTATTTTATTTATTAAATTTTAACATAGAATACTACTAAGCTAGAGATCGTGTACAGGCACATATGTAGGCAGTTGCCAATAGGTGTTATAAAAAGGGTATTGATGCGATGCAACAAGAGAGGCAGTGTAGTGTTTTGTCACCATCCAGCGAACAGGAATTCTTCGGCGTCCAAAGGCGAACCACCGGCTCCATATTAGGGGAGTGTGGAAATGAAACTACTCATCGGAAGGTTCCGGGACGGGAGAGTGATGTATTATACTCGTATGTGTGAAGATCTAGAGGGACGAGGACAGCCGTGCTGCCGTTGGCTACGCGTGTGATGACGAAAATAGATGGAGCTTCGTGTACTCACGCATCTGATTAAGCGCGCCGCCAATAGGCGACTAGTCCCAATGAGCGCCGAAATTTATGGTGTCTGTACTGCCCGGGAATCGAGCCCGGCACCTAGGTTTTATAATCCCACGCGCTATCCACACTAGGCTAGCGAAATTTTCTGAAGTGCCATTTAGAAATGTAAATTCCTTAATCTGATGAGGTAATCTAATAAAGTTATCTGTTGAAATAATGTCCTGCTTAATTTTCTTTACAAAATTACTTCTGAGAAATAATCTAATTGAGTAATATGAAGAAGTAATTTCCTGTTTATCGTTCTTCAAAGATTTACTTTTGTAAAATAATCTGGTGAAGTAATCTGATGAAGCATTGTCCTTTTTGCCTTTCTTTAAAGATATACTTTTGTGAAATAATCTACGAGAAGAAGTGGACTTTGTTTGTGGTGACTTTGATGTTTAAAACAGTGTCTTTATTTATTTCAATAATACGTAGGGGTACAAACCATTTCGTAGCAGTAAGGTACTTTGCTCCATTTTGCGAACTATGACGTTCTAAGATGGTTGAAACCTCTCACCAAGGTAAGGAATTCTGAGTGGATGGAGATTGTTGTGCATCTCCTTAACATACTTGATGGTTTCTAAATTTCTTATCAATTTGGAGAATTCCTCCCCCCACCCCCCCACCCCCCTCCCCGTCGTCATTTGCCCTAAATTGATTCCGTTGGATTGCTCTAGTTTACCCTTCTGAAAATCAATCTCATTCTAACAAAGAAACTGACGCTAATTTAAATCGGCCCATTTGCTGTTATTGTGGTTGCACATGAAATATCCAATTGTGCATCTGAACTACAGGTAAATTGGGTCATTATTTAGCTTCTTTACAAATGCAATTTTCTTTTCTATATTGTCGCCGCTCGACATTAAGGCGAAAAACTGTTTTTTCTTCCAAAACAACTTCCCGTTTTAACGTGATTAAAATTAGTGTTTATCATTTGTTTATCTGCGACGCAGAAAAAAAAACACCTATTGTTAAAAGGAAACGAATTTAGAGCGGAAAATATTCTGGAGTGTATTCGGTGTAATCATTTACACTGGGCCTATCTCTCTGTGTTTTAACTTTTTAAGTTCCTACCATTACCTTGATGCTTCTGTATGTAGGAAATTTAATAGTTTTCTATATATCTTCAAGGTTCAGAATTTTGACTTGATATTTGCTAAAAGAGTGTTAATACAGAATTGGTTTTTACAGCTGATTTCCTTTCTATTAGTCTTTATATTCCGGGCCTCCACCCATTTTATTTAGTGCCTATGATCTCTTCGAGTAAATTTGCTCCATTTTTCTAATAAGGAAAAATAAAACTTAGAATTAAATTAACCTTACCAAAACGTAAACTTCCACCGGTTCTTCATAAGGCCTAAGTTCTCTTGTCAACATCACGGCTCTGAAGCGAACTGAAACGGAGACAAATCTAAGTCATCTCTGATTCTGCATAGCAAAGCATTATAATCAACCTTTAGTTAATCCCTAACCATACAAAACAAAACATCAATTAAATCTTGTCGTTCAGCAAAGGATATTCTTAAATCTAAGTCATAAATGAGATCATATGGCGATATGTAATAACTGCCATAATGTTCCTTATCCTTTGTTGTTAACAACCGAGAACTTTTAATGTTTCAGAAAGTTGCGTGATCTTATCATAATAAGTCTACCATTATGGAAATACAAATTAATACTTCCTTGAAGTATGTCGAGTTGTTAAAGGAAATACAGACTTATATAGGGTAGAGTCATTTAATACAGGGTGTCCCTAAAGTCTGGATACATAGGAAATATCAAATGGTCTCCTCGCTCACCAGACCTTACCTCCCTTGCATTCCTTTTCGGGAAAAAGGGAGACCTCAATGAAAATTAAAGATACGATGCACCTGAGGGAACTCATCATAAATAAATGCGCTCAAATTGAGGGAATTTGGAGTCAATGCAGGGGATTAATCGGGTAAATCTCGCAAAACGCATCGAACTTTGCATCACAAATGGATTAAATCACACTGATTAAGTTATTTATCAATATTTCAATAAAAAATGTAGTTCAAGTTAGTTTATTAAGAATATGCATTTTGCCTGCGTCCAGACTTTGGGAACACCCTGTACACAAAGCAAACTTTAAGCGCGATCCAATTTCACGCTAATGATTCTGTTCGTGACGCCACCCACCTACCATAGTTATTCATTCTCAACTGTTCTGCACTTCATGTAAAAGATAGGCCAAGTATTCTTTCTCTCATAAAGTTGTGATTCCCTTTACCTTCATTTTACAATGGTATCCGTATTCTACTGTAAGATTTTGTATTTAGCCAAAGCTCACTCGCTCAGCCGGAAGTTCGTGAGCGACGCAGTGGAGTATAACATTTGTAAGGCTGATGTTTTTCATCAAACAAACCTTCATTCCAGGGTGGAGTTACAGGTTGATTTCGTTATTAATTAATTTTTATCCCTATTTTTATTTTTAATTGCAGTAGTTGGCATTTTTTTTATAGTTATAAGGAAACTGATCTTGGTATTAGCTTTCCTTTATTTAGAGTAATTATATAAGCCCTTCTTCCGTTAGTGCCACAAGGTTCAGGTTTGCTTTGCAAAACGGACAATTAAAAAAATCATCCTGAACCTAATTTACCTCCCAACTGGTGTCTTCTTTCAAATCCGTACATGTCACATTAAAATCTTTCCTATTTCTACTTCCTGAATACTGACTTCTTAACGGTTTTCAACTTCGATATTAGCTCTATTTAAAACAAAGGGGAGATTTTTGTGATCTAACTCAATAAATTAATAATCATTACCCGTTTGTCCGGCATTATAAACTGGTCTCGAAGTCTGGATAAGAATTGTAAGGAACTGAGCGGAAAATCTCAATGAAGTCACATTTTTGAAAACTGGAAGTTGAGTCAATCCCTCTCGACCTTCGACTCTTAGTTGCCATGATCCTTGAACACTCGTATCTGGAATCTTAGTAAAGAAAAAATTCATTATGTGGTTCTTAGTTTCATTGGATCATAGCCCTTTCCCCTTTAATTTTAGAAAGACGTCAGCCTCTACCTGCAGAAGAATATGGGACAGTTCTCCCGGCTGCACCCATGTTTTCCCAAACGCGACTTGTTCATCATTATGAGAAATGGAGGCCCTCATAGTGAGAGGGTAGTCTTGACTGAACAACCCTCGGCTGAATACCTGGAGCGCTACACGGTAAACAGAACCAGGGATGACCTGCCGTCCAGCAATTACCAGCCATCTTCTAAAGAAGTGAAGAAAAATTCACTCAATCATTTCTTTGGATATTTTCTCAAGTCATCGCGGAAAAAACACCATCCAAGTAGTGACTTCAGTAAGAAAATATTAAAAAATAAACAATAAACTATTATTCTAAAAGTAAATTACAAGGAATTTATTTCGCCTTCCTCATTCAGTTAAGTATTACTTTGAAGATGAATATTAAAGTCTTTTAAAATCGAGTCATTATTTTTTCCCAAATCCTTATCATTAACTCAATTCGTTTACGTTAAAGAAATTCCAAAAATCTGTATTATTTTGATTCGGAAAACGAATTAAACTTACGGTGAAACCTTTGTCTCATCACTAGGAAAAGAATACCGAGGATATTCATAACCTAGCCCTCGAACGTTGGAATAAGGATGCTCCTCATTCTCAAACAGCGTCACCTTCTGTCCTAAAGTTAATGTAAGAATTCCAAGAGACACCATTAGATTCAGGAAGTACATATACGTCTCCATGGCACTGAAGAAAGAGCAAAGCACATCTGTCCAAAAGAAAAAAGGATGAATTTATCTAACAGGCAATATTACAATACTGCATTGCTTTCCATCGCTTTTCCTCTATATATATCACCCACCTGCACGTTCAAATAAGTGTGAATATAAATGCGTAAACTAATAAAAATATAGTACGTGCTTGGAGCAATTTCTTGCCAATAAAATATTTATTGAAAGCTAAACTTACTAAATTTCATTTATGAAGACCTTGCAGCGGTAAGGTGCTGGTAGAGGGCCATATTTTGGCATGTAGTACCAAGATGGAAGGAGAAATAAGAAGAGATTTCGCAGAAATAAAATAGTTTCTTAAACAAAAGTTTAACTTTTCAGGGTATTATATATCATTAACCAATTATTCGTGTAGACAATTCTGCTAAGGCTGAACATGTGAAAACCTAAAAAATTCAGAGTATGTTTTTTTATTATTAATAAGCGAATACAAACGAAATCAATTTTCCTGCAGAAAGTTTGTAAGAATAGATCTGTAAAGAAAGTGGTGAAGATAAAGGAAGTGGAATTATGTGGAAGATATACATACAGTGCAGTCCAAAAATATCAGAACGCCTTTATTTCTAAGACAAAATCTTTCGTAACTTTTGCCAGAGTAGGTCCAAGGTTTCCAAAATCGATGCAGGATAACCTACAAGCATAAACTAAACGGGGATGGCTAAATAATCTGAAAATTGCTTATCAGCAGATAAGCAATTTACTAGGAAGATAAAAGGGTGCTACTTTTATCTTTCTTTGTCTATCTTTCATTGTATAATTTTATTATTTGTGCTTAGCTTTTTTTGCATAATAATAATAATAATACAATACTAATATATAATAATAATAAATAATAATAATAAATAATAACACTAGATAATAATACTAAATAATAATAACAATAATTATAATCCTAATATATGCTTACCTTATATTTACCCCTTTAACCTAACCTAAGCTAACCTAGCTTAATCAATGAATTCCACCAAAATGATGACCATTAATGCACTATTTACCTTTTTTATCATTTTGGTTCTGAATGATTCTAATTTGTAATTCATTAATAATATATCATTATTCAACATTATTCTCTTTTTTTTATCATCCCGTTGTATAAAGTTCTTGTAGTGGGGGTAGGCTGCACACTGAAGTGTAAAAGGGCCTGGTAGACCACGCTAGAGTGTAAATGACAAGGTAGAACGCACGCTAAAGTAGCACCGATAAAAAGGGCCCAAAGCTGATCCGAACGCTTAGGTTTATTATAGAGAGAAGTGGCATTGTTTACATAACAATTAATTTCAGTTCAAGCAACATACATAAGAAATTTGTCACGCCCTTCTCCGTCCACGAGCGAATCATAAAGCTGCGCCACCAAGATGATCTTTCAATTGGAGCCATCTCCGAGACTCTCAGGCGCTCCAAAGTGTAGTCCTTAAAATTCTGTCAACCTATGACAAAACAGGTTCATCTAAGTCTGGTAAATCAACCGATAGGTCAAGGAAGACTTCAAAATGTAAGACCGAGTCATTACACAAATTATGAATGAGGACCTTTCCAAGCCGGCTGCAGCAGTTTCTCGAGAGATAACTGAGATTTTGTCCATCAATAACTCGGGGTAGACTGTGTCACGTCGGCTGGAGGAAGATTATCTTCACGCTTACAACCCCACAGTCAATCCGTTGATCAGTCCAAAAAACAGGAAGGTTCGTCTTGCATTCGCCATTGATCTCGTTACATGGAAGGATGACCAATGAAGCCAAGTCCACTTCAGTGACGAAGGTAAGTTCAACTTGTTCGTATCCAATGGCAAGAGGTTTGTTCGTCGCAGAACAGGCAGAGGAAGTGGCATGTTCTGGGGTTTTGATTTCGGTAGAACACACTGGGTCACTTGTGCACTTACGGGGCACAAGTGTAGATAAAATGCTTCAACGGTATGCTTTGCCCTATTATAGGAGCGACTCTATATCTCACTATGTTGGTTACGGCCGGTTGGTCCTCGTTTTGCTTTTCTTTTGCTTTGGTAATAACATTGTAACTATTCGGCCGATTCTAACGAAATTTTTAACCCGTATGTTGTTTTACATTCTCTTTGAAATTATATAATTGTCAAGGTCTTCCCAAAGTTAGTCCGGGAATTATTGACAGTTTTGAAGGTCGTAAGGGTATAAATCAGAATAAGTGAGAGCAGACCTTGTTCTATTAAATTGCTTATCTACTGATAACTTTGGTTTTATCCATCTAAATCTGCCTAACCTTTATCCATACGTACTTTATTCGTGTAGTTTATTATACATCAATTTTGGAAACTTTGGATTTTCTTTATCAAAAATGTTGTCGTTGTTGCGATAGAAATGCAGGCGTTCTGATCTTATGGATGGTATTGTATTGCAGCAGATCCACCTGGGGACGTTGGGGTCAGGTGGGCCTCCAATTATGTAGATGTCAGCTGCAGCATGGTCATTTGTGCTACGCCTGATCCTTCACCCTTGTGCTAGATAAAAAAATTTGGAGATTCATTCGTTTGCCCCCCTACAAATTCCTATTGATTTAAAATTCCCCCATGGTAGTCAGCCCCCCGCCCCCGTTCCAAAGTGAAAATGTCTGCAAAGTGTATCTGTATGTATAAAGTACTAATGCATTCCATTATATAAATACGCCCATCTCTTAGAACCATCCTAAATGTGGCCATGGCACAAAAACTTGGCAATACAAGTTATGAAAACCTGTGCAATAACGATATAGGAGGTAACAAACATCCACGATTTCTTGTGAATATAAATTTGTTTCCTCCAAAAGAATATGCCTGATAATTCGATAAAAATAATCTATATTTAATATACCTTTATTCTTAAACACATTCAAAACTTTAAACCAAACTCATCGTGAACTGGTTGGTATCTTTACGAAGTGAATTAATTGCATGTTTTCAAATTGCAACTTAATAATCGAACTGCACATGAAAGGAAGTTTGTGTCTGAGTAATGCCGCTTCTCGCCAATAAGCATCTTAGTTCAAAACATATAAAGGATATAATTGGGGTGAATTGATATTATTATTTAAGGGATATTTTTTTGTTTGTTTTTTCTGCTGCTTACTTCAAAGTATGAAATTAGGTTTGGGATGCACGCAATGGAAGCATGAACTCGTATTTATTTTAAAATCCGCAGCGCAAATATTCTTGTATTTATAGGCTCTTTTACCACCCTAGAAAAAATAAATAATTTTATAATAAGGTCTGAGGCAACGGAAATTCGGTTGACTGGTTTAAATTAAACTCCGCAAAGGGTAAACAGGAAACAGGAGGAACGGCGCGCAATCCAGGCACCAGTGTGCGCTAGACAAGGGGTTGTATGTTGTAGCATTGACCAACATGCTGCAGCTAACATTCTTTTCCTTAAAGTTAAAGCGAAATACTAACGAGTAACGAGGGCGTATCCAGCCCTCGTGACTATAATATTTCCCTTACATTTTAGCTTCAGTTTCTTAACAGGTCTCTTTTTGCCAACCGGAGATGGATGCCCACGTTGGTTTTAGATTTAAATTAAAAAATAACTGACTAACGCTATTCGTAGGCTAGGCACTGCATATATGAAGTTTGTACCATTAAAGATTAATCACGTTTGGTTACTTGAATAAATTTTATTCCTCGGAAAACAATTAGGAATATTGGCAAAAAATTATATGAAAGATTTGTTGTGCAATTACGAGTGTCGAGAAGCATTATTGTCTCAGTCTCTGTAAATAATATTGCCTCAGTCTCTATCAATACTGTTGTCTCAGTCTCTAACAATAATGTTGTCTCAGTCTCTATCAATACTGCTGGCAAAGTCACTAACAATACTGTTGTCTCAGTTTATATCAATACTGTTGTCTCAGTCTCTATCAATACTGTTGTCTCAGTCTTTATTAATAATGTTACCACAGTCTCTATCAACACTGATGTCTCAGTCTCTATAAATAGTGTTGGCCCAGTCTCCATATAAATAGTGTTGCATTAAGACGGATCGAAGTTAGCAGTAAATAAAACAGTGTTATTGGTGAAAATTTATTGATTTCACTATTGGATCATGTTATTTGAGCCATGGCAATTATGTGTGAAAAATAATATCGCCTAAATGTCCGCCAAGGCTTCGGCGGCACACCTCTACTCGATGGGGAAAATTTTTTATGACGTCTCTGCATAGTTGCTCCTCGATCTCACCAATATACCTTATTATCTCATCCGTCAGCTGTTGAATTGTTGTTGGCTTGTTGGCATAAACCTTATTTTTTAGATGACCCCAAAGGAAGAAATGTAAAGGCGTCAAGTCACACGATCGTGGTGGCCAATTGACCTCGCTGTTTCGAGAGATGATGCGACCTGGTAACTTCTCATTCAATAAAGCCATTGTTGCATTGGTTGTGTGGCATGTGGCGCCGTACTGTTGAAACCACAAATCTTAAACATCCATAGAATTCAATTCTGTCCATAAAAGGTTGGTTATCATGGCACGGTATCGCTCGCCTGTCACCGTAACAGAATTCCCGGCATCATTTTCGCAGAAATACAGCCTAATGATTCCGCTAGCAAAAAATGCACACCAAACAGTGACCTTTTGTGGATGCAGTGGCTTTTCAGCAATCTTCCTGGGATTTTCATCAGCCCAAATGCGACAATTCTGCTTTTTAACGAATCCACCAAGATGAAAATGGGCTTCATCACTAAAGATAATTTTTTGCGAAAAATCATCATCGGCTTGTCTTTGCTCGTGCACCCAATTGACGAATGTACGGCGCTTCAAACGGTCAGCAGTCTTCATTTCTTGTGTCAATTGAATTTTGTAATCGTGTAGAGACAAATCTTTTGTCAAAATTCGATTTAACGTTGTTGTGGAGAGGTTCATTTCCTGCGCGCGATGACGAATAGAGGTTAGTGGATTTTCGGCCACATTCTCGCGCACTGCAGCAATGTTTTTAGCTTAACTGCGTAAATGAGCACGCAATGGCGTTTTCATATCTGGCACCAACCCCGTTTGTTTGAATTTACGAACAATTTTCCCAATTGCACTGTCGGTTGGTCGATTATGTTGACCCAAAAAATCGCGAAGTGCCCGAAATGTGTTTCTGTTTGAACGTCCATTTTCGTAATAGGCTTCGATAACTGTAACACGTAGTTCTATTGTTAATCTTTCCATAGGTTGAAATTGCAAAAGACTGTAGTTGTTAAATCTGAAATAAAAAGAAAGAAATCATTAGACGCTTAAACTTAACTCACATTTAAAATCGGTCCAAGTTATTGGAACTCCCGTTATAATGTTGTCTCAGTTTCTAACAATAGTGTTGTATCAGTCTATATAAATACTATTATCTCAGTCTCTATCGATACTACTGTATCAGTCACTAACAATATTGTTTCCTCAGTCTGTATGAATACTGTTGAATCAGTCTATATCAATACTATTATCTCAGTCTCTAACAATATTGTTTCCTCAGTCTCTATGAATTCTGTTTTTTGAGTCTGTATCAATACTGCGGTCTCAGTCTCTAACAATAATGTTGCCTCAGTCTTTATCAATACTTTTGTCTCAGTTTCTATCAATACTGTTGTCTCCGTCTCTATAAATAGTGCTGTCTCAGTCTCCATATATAATGTTGTCTCAGTCTCTAACAATAGTGTTGTCGCAGTCTATATAAATACTGTTATCTCAGTCTCTCTCAATACTGCTGTCTCAGTCGCTAACAATATTTTTTCTTCAATCTCTATCAATACTGTTTTCTCAGTCTCTATCAATACTGTTGCCTAGGTTTCAAATCAATTCTGTTGTCTCAGTCTATATCAATACTGTTGTCTCAGACTCTAACAATAATGTTGCGTCAGTCATTAATCAATAATGGTGTCTCAGTTTCTATCAATACTGTTGTCTCCGTCTCTATAAATAGTGTTGTCTCAGTCTCCATATATAATGTTATCTCAGCCTCTATCAATACTGTTGGCTCAGTCGCTATCAATATTGTTTCCTCATTCTCTATCAATAGTGTTTACTCAGTCTCTATCAATAGTGTTTACTCAGGCTCTATCAATACTGTTGCCTGGGTCTCTAGCAATTCTGTTATCCCCGTCTCTATCAATACGGTTGCATCAGTCTCGTTAAATAATATTGCCTCACTCTCTATCAATACTGTTGTTACAGTTTCTATCAATACTAGTATCGAAGTATCTATTAATATTGTTGTCTCAGTCTCTATAAATAGTGTTCTCTCAGTCTCTATATATACTGTTGTCTCAGTCTATAACAATAGTGGCGGCTCACTCTATATAAGTACTGTTATCTTAGTGTCTATCATTACTGTTTCCTCAATCTCTATCAATACTATTGTCTCAGTCTCTACCAGTACTTTTTCCTCAGTCTGTATCAATAATGTTTCCTCAGTGTCTAAGAATATTGTTTCCTCAATCTCTATCAATATTGTTGTCTCAGTGTCTAACAATATTGTTTTCTGAAGCTCTATTAATCATGTTTCCTCAGTCTCTATCAATAGTGTTTATTTAGTCTCTATCAATACTGTTGCGTCAGCCTCTATCAATTATGTTATCTCATTCTCTATTAATACTGTTGCATTAATCTCATTTAATTATATTGCCTCAGTCTCTATCAATACTCGTGTGTCAGTCTCTTTCAGTAATGTTGTATGAGACTCTAACAATACTGTTGTCTCAGTCTTCATCAATACTGTTGTCTCAGTCTCTAACAATATTGTTGCCTCAGTCTTTGACATTACTGTTGGCTCAGTCTTTATAAATGCAGTTTCATCAGTCTCAATCAATACTGTTGTCTCAGTCTTTATTAATACCGTTGTTTAGGTCTCTAACAATATTGTTTCCTCAGTCTCTATCGAAAATGTTGCCTCAGTCTTTCTATATATTGGTGCCTCAGTCTCTATCAATACTGATTTCACACTCGCTATTAATAATGATTCCTCAGGCTTTATCAATTCTCTTATCTCAGTCTCTATCAATTCTGTTGCCTAAATTTCTTTCAATAATCTTTAATCAGTCTATATCAATTCTCTTGTATCAGTTTCTATTATACTGTTGTCTCAGTTTCTAACAATATTGTTTGCTCATTGTCTATCAATAATGTTGCCTCAGCCTGTATCACTTGTGTTATTTCAGTCTCTATCGATACTGTACATCGGTCTCGTCTCTATCAATAATGTTTCCCCAGTCTCTATTATTAATGCTGCCTCAGTCTCTAACAATATTGTTGCCTCAGTATGTATCAATAATATTGCCTCAGTTTATATCAATAGTATTGTCTCACTATATATCAATAAGGTTGTCTCACTCTCTATCAATATTTCTGTATCATTCTCTATCAATACCGTTGTGTCAGTCTCTAAGATTACTGTTGCCTCAGTCTCAATCAATACTGTTGTATTGGTCTCTATCAGTACTGTTTCCTCAGTCTCTATCACTACTGTTTCCTCCCTCTATCAATATTTTTTCCTCAAACGTATCAAAACGAGTGTCTTACACTCTAAAAATACTGTATCTAAGTCTCTATTAATAATGTTGCCTTAGTCTTTATCAATACTGTTGCATCAGTCTTTTTCAATATGTTGTCCCTGTCTCTATTATTACTGTTGCCTCACTCTCTATCAATACTGCTGTCTCAGTTTATAAAAATATTGTTGCCTCAGTCTATATTGATACTTTTGTCTCAATCTCTCTAGGGTGGGGAGAGCCTAAAACTTTTCTATCCTTTACTTCTACTATTCTATGTGTAAGTGGCAGTAGATTTAAGGCCAGATCACCTTAGTCTGGGCCGTAAGGCCCGTGTGATCTGTGTATCTATGTAACTCTATCAATTCTGTTGCATCAGTCTCGATCAATACTGCTGCTCAGCTCTACCAATACTGTTATCTCAGTCTCTATAAATAGTGTTTCATCAGTCACTATCAATATTTTTTCTTTATTCTCTACCAATACTGTTGTGTAAGTCTCTAACAATATTGTTTCCTCAATCACTATGAATAGAATTGTTTCTCAATAATGATGCCTCAGTCACTATCAATACTGTTCTCTCAGTGTCTATCAACACTGTTGTCTGTCTTTATCAATACTGTTGTCTCAGTCTCTATAACATTCGTGTTGCCACATTTACTTTCAATAATGTTGCCTTAGTCTCGATCACTACTGTTGTCTCAGTCTCTGTCAAAACTGTTGCCTCATT
Organism: Ceratothoa steindachneri; assembly: GCA_963969495.1. Taxonomy (NCBI): domain Eukaryota; kingdom Metazoa; phylum Arthropoda; class Malacostraca; order Isopoda; family Cymothoidae; genus Ceratothoa; species Ceratothoa steindachneri. Next base: position 4,790,840 of record OZ018321.1, on the reverse strand, counting down.
CTATATATGTACTGTTGCCTCCTTCTATATGAATACTGTTGTCTCATTATCTATCAATGCTGTTTCTTTAGTCTCTGTCAATACTGTTTCATCACTCTCTCTCAATATTTTTGCCTTAGACTATCAATACTCTTGTCTTAGGCTCTAACATTATACTTGCCTTAGTCTCTATCAATACTGTTGCCTTAGACTCCATCAATACTGTTATCAGAGTCTCTATCAATACCGTTGCATCAGTCACTTCAATAATCTTGCTTCAGTCTCTTATTACTGTTGCCTCACTCTCTACCTGTAATATTGTCCCTTCTCTAAAAGATATGTTGCGTCAGTCTCTATCAATACTTTTGTCTCAGTTTTTATCAATTCTTTTGCCTCAATTTTTATTAATTCTGTTATTTCATTCTCTATCAATACTATTGCCTTAGTTTCAATCAACACTGATGCCTCAGTCTCTATCAATATTGTTTTCTCAGTCTCAATCAATACTTCTCCTCAGTCTTTATCTATACTGTTGTCTTAGTCTCTATCAATAATATTGTCTCGGTCTCTATAAATATTGCTGCCACAGTCACTACCAATACTGTGGTCTCAGTTTCTAGCAATAGCTTTGTCTAATTCGCTAAAAATACTGTTTTCCCAGTCATTAAAAATATTGTTTCCTCAGTCTCTATCAATAATGCTGCCTGGGTCTCTATCAATACTGTTTTCTCAGTCTCTCTCAATTCTGTTAGCTTAGTCACTATCAATACTCTAGAATCAGTCTATTTCAATAATCTTTCATCAGTCTCTATCAATACTGTTGTCTCAGACTCTAACAATACAATACGAATAATGTTGCCTCAGTCCCTGTCAATTCTGTTATACCAGCCTCTATCAATACTCTTACATCCCTGTCGTCTCTTTCAATGGTAATGATACATTCTCTATCAATAGTGTTGTCTCAGTCTCTATAAATACTGCTGATTCAATCTCTACCAATAATGTTCCCTTATTCTCTATCAATACACTTGTCTTAGCCTATATAATTACTGTTGTCTCAGCCTCTATCAATATTGTTGTATCAGTCTCTATCAATACTGTTGTTTCAGTCTCTATCAATACTGTTATTTCAGTGTCTATCAATACTGTTGCATCAGTTTCTTTCAATATTTTTGCCTCAGTCTCTATTATTACTGTTGCCTCACTCTCTATCGATACTTTTGTCTCAGTCTATAAAATAATGTTGCTTCAGTCTTTATTGATTCCTTTGTTTCACTCTCTATCAATTATGTTGCCTCAGTGTCTATCAATTCTGTTATCTCATTCTTTAACAATAGTGTTACCTCAATCACTATAAATACTGTTGTCTCATTCTCTATCAATAGTGTTGTCTCAGTTTCTATCAATATCGTTGTCTCAGTCTCTATCAATTCTGTTTACTCAGTCTCTATCAATATTGTTTTCACAGTCACTACCAATACTGTTGACTCAGTTTCTAGCAATAGCTTTGTCTAAGTCGCTAAAAAGACTGTTGTCTTAGTCTTTAAAATTATTGTTTCCGCAGTCTCTATCAATAAGGTTGCCTGGCTCTCTAACAATACTGTTATATCAGTCTATATCAATACTGTTTTTTCAATCCCTGACAATTCTGTTATCTTAGTCACTATCAATAATGTTGAATCAGTCTATTTCAATAGTTTTTCATCAGTCTCTATCAATAATGTTGTCTTATTTTCTAGTAATATTGTTGCCTCATTCTCTACCAATACAGTAATAATAATGTTGCCTCAGTCTCTGTCAATTCTGTTATATAAGTTTCTATCAATACCGGTGCATTCCTCTCGTTTCTTTCAATATTGTTGCCACATTCTCCATCAAAATTGTTGTCTCAGTGTCAAAAATACTGTTGCTTCAATCTCTATCAATAATGTTTCCTCAGTCTCAATTAATACTCTTCTTTCTTCCTATATAAATACAGTTGTCTCAGCCTCTATCAATATTGTTCTATCAGTTTCTATCAATACTGTTGTTTCAGTCTCTAGCAATACTGTTATCTCAGGCTCTCTCAATACTGTTTCCTCAGTCTCTATCAATAATTTTTTATCAGTCTCAATATTTTTGCCTCACCTGTATCAAAACTGTTGTCCTAGACACTGACAATACAGTTGCCTCATTCTCTATCAATACTTTTGCCTCAGTTTCTATCAATTCTGTTATTTCAGTCTCTAACAATACTGTTGCATCAATTTCTTTCAATAATGTTGCCTCAGTTTCTATTATTTCTGTTGCCTCACTCTCTATCGATACTGTTCTCTCAGTCTATAAAATAATGTTGCTTCAGTCCTTATTGATTTATTTGTTTCAGTCTCTATCAATTATGTTGCATCAGTGTCTATCAATTCTGTTATCTCATTTTCTACCAATACTGTTGTCTCAGTCACGATCAATAGTGTTGTCTCATTCTCTATCCATAGTCTTGCCTCAGTTTCTATCAATATTGTTGTCTCGCTCTCTATTAATACTCCTTACTAAGTCTCTATCAATATTGTTATCTCAGTTTATATCAATACTGTTGCTTTAGCCTCTATCAATATTAAATCAGTCTTTATTAATACTGCTGTCTCATTCTCTACCAATAATGTTACATTAATTTGTTTCCATAATGTTGCATCAGTCTCTATCAATACCCTTGTCTCAGACTCTAACAATACTGTTGCCTGTGTCTTTATCAATTTTGTTATTTCATTCTTTATCAATACTGTTGTCTCAGTCGCTATCAATACTGTTGTCTCAGTCCCTTTCAACATTGTTGTCACAGTCACTATCAATACTGTTGTTTCAGTTTATAACAATCTTTTTGTCTCAGTATTTATCAATACTGTCGCCTAAGTCTCTATCAATAATGTTGTCTAAGTCACTAACAATACCGTCGTCTCATTCTGTACCACTATTGTTGCCTCAGTCTCTATCAATATTGTTCTCTTAATCTCTATCAATAATATTGTATCAGTCTCTATTAATTCCTTTTTGTCAGTCTTTATCAATACTGGTATCTCAGTCGCTATCAACATTTTTATCCAATCCGCTATCGATACTGTGGTCTCATTATCTCTCCATACTCTTGTCTCAGTCTCTATCAATAATGTTTCCTCCGTCTCTATTAATACTGTTGTCTCACTCTATATCAATACTGTTGGCTCAGCCTTTATCAATATTGTTGTCTCAGTCTTTATCAATACTTTTGTCTCAGTCTCAAACAATAATCTTGCCTCAGTCTCCATCAATACTGTTTCCTCAGACTCTCTCAATACTGTTGTCGCAGTCTCTTTCAATATTGTTTCCTCTGTCTCTTTTAAAAATATTGTGCCACTCTTTATCAATACTGTTGCATCAGTCTCTATCAATCCTGTTGTTTCAGTCACTATCAATTTTGTTGTATCATTCTGTATCACTCCGTTTTGCCTCAGTCTCTATCAATATTGTTCTCTCAATCTGTATCAATATCTTGTATCAGTCTCTTTCATTAATGTTGCCTTATTCTCTATCAATACCAATTCCTCAATCTCTATCAATCCTTTTGACTGAGTGTATATCTATACTTTTGCCTTAATATATATCTATACTGTTGTCTCTCTCAATACGGTTTCCACAGTCTCTATTATCACTCTTGTCTGTCTATATCATCAATGCTAAATAAATCTCTATAAATACTCTCCCTGTTGATTCAGTCTCCAATATCAATGTTTTTCCAGTCTCTATCATTCTTGTTGTCTCAGTCTCTATTATCTTAGTCGTCTGCCGCAATTCATAATGTTTTCCCTGTCTCTATCCTCATTGTCTCCTCTATCATCTCGTTTCCTTTACTCTATCATCACTGTTTTCTTACTCTTTATCATTACTGTTGTCTGTCTCTATTATATATATTTTCTCATTCCTACCATATCTGTTGCCTCAGCTTCTACATCTCTGTTTTATCTGTTTCTATCATCACTGTAGTCTTATTCTCCGCAATCGCTCTCTATGAACAAGACTGTTTCAGTCTCTGCCATCGATGTTGCCTCATTCTCTATGATCCATCTTGCCTCAGTCTCAACATCACTGTTTTTTCTGTCTGTATCATCATTGTTTAGTATCTATATAATCCATATTTCCTCAATCTCTACTATCACTGTTTCCTCTCACTGTATCCTCACTGTAGTCTCATTCTCTGTTGTCTGTCTTTATCATCACTTTTGTCTGAGTCTCTACCATCGCTGTTGCCACAGTCTTTATCATCAAGGTTGTCTCATTCTCTATCATCAATGTTGTCTCAGTCTCTACCATCTATGTTGTCTCAATCCCTACCATCACAAATTGAATTCATACTGTAGAACAGTCATTGGTAACCTTTGTAGTCTGGTGGACCATATAAAACGCTTTTTCCATCATCATATGGGATTCAACCATGTTCAATTAAAAAAAAATGCTAATTTACTTACATAATTTTTGTTTTAGACATACACATACGAATCACGATTATTATCATAACGATCTGCCAAGCCAAGAAAAGAGTAATTATAAAATATAAATTATAAAATTGACTTTTTAAGAAAATATATAAAATCACCGAAATTGCCTAGATTGGCTGTGGAAGGCCAAATGTTGCCCCCATGCCAATGGTTGGACAATGCCAATAGAATGGGAAAAAGGTTGTAAAAATGAAATTTGATTATATTTATTTAAAAATATAAATAAACAAATAAAAAACGGCACGAACTTTTCCGATGACCTAAAATAATCTTGGTTCTCAACAATGTAAAAATATAATCGGGTTTATTAATATATCGAACCTTAAAAATATAATCAGTTTTTATCACTATCTATAAATAACGTAATCGGTTCTCAGTGTCATAATCGCCTCTCGATAATATAATCAGTTTTTAATAATATACATGGTTTGCAAGAAAATAGTCGGTTCCTAAATAATACGAGGGTAATCGTTTATCATAAATTGAATATAAATAATATAATCGATGATAAATAATATAATCTGTTCTTAATAATATAGCGAATCTTATGTTTCGTTATTAATTTTGCCATTGATCGGCTGTGGGGCAAATTATTGAAAGTTTAATCACTTGAATCGAGCGAAATTTCTTATTGGCAGCTCCGTCAGTTTTAGTCAGGTAGGTGTTCTTGTTAAATACCACACTCTATCAAGCCTGCCTGGTAATTTTAAAATGCCATCTCACCCCTTGTGAATGAAAATTTGGGACCTTTTACGAGGTGGTTTGTTCCCCTTCCTTTGAAGCGTCGAATTTAACACTTCTCGGAACCGCTTAGAAATGCAGTTCAAAGACCAAAAGTGTAATTCTCAATGCATAAAACATATACTTTAGGAACAAATTCACGAACGTATTAAAACTTTAGCTTTATTTCGTCGTAAAGTGTGAGTTTTGAGCCAAGTGTCCTCAAGAAACCAGGAATGAAGAGGCGACTGCTATAACGTTTACTGGGTTGATAAAAGGTAACGATTGTAATTGGTTTTAGATGTGACTTAAGTTAGCCACTTACTTGGAAACTGAAACATGCCAAATAATTCAAAGATTTGCAATTTTGAAAATTAGGTAACTAAAAACTAAAGAATTTTGGGACACCGTCAAAAGTGACGTATTTTACCCTGCGTTAGTACTATGGGGTGTTTGGACACCCCAACTTTTTTTAAAGTCCTGCCTTTCATAGACCTCTCAACTAATATCAGTTTTCTCATCAGTAGCTTAAAGATTCTGTGTATTGAACACGCTAAAACATTTAAACAGTCCTGCAACAACTCTTGTGGTTTGGAGGACGTCATTTCTCCGTGTAAGGTGTGCAAATACCCTACGGTACTAACCAGGTATATGCGCCAGATTTATAAATATTTATTTAGTTTGTTTTATTTTCATAATAAATATAATTTCAGTACATTAATTATTTAGAATATAAAACTTTTTTATTTCCATTTATATTATTCTTGGTTAATTTATTTAATTTATTTCCGTTAAAGATGCAAATGGATGACTTCGAAAAGGGATGGAAGGGATACGGAAATTGTTGTTTGAAGCTGACGTTGAAAGTGATAGAGATGGTGAAAGTGAGTTAGATTTTGTTGAGGAGGATCAACATACGTATTTCTGAATCTGATTGCTATAACTCGACGACTCATAATTTCTTTAAGCTACCAGGCACAGTGACTTTAATTCGCCCAAAGCGTTACCCCATCAAACCCAGTATCTCCCTAAGCTAGGGACCTCCAAGGAATTTTTATATCACATCTTCCTACCCGCTCACAATTATATATATATATATATATATATATATATATATATATATATATATATATATATATATATATATATATACGGTTAAATGGCTATATTAGGCGGACACAGTCTTCTCACATACACGAGAAGGTAACACTTAAGATAGGCGTTCTCTCAGATAGCTATCTGGGAGAACCTCTATTTTAAGTGTTACCTTCTCGTGTATGTGAGAAGAGCTCCTTCCGAGGGCTTTGATGAAGACTGTGTCTGCCTAATGTAGCCTTTTAAACGCATATTTAATTGTGTTACTGCAATAATTTTTCTTATATATATATATATATATATATATATATATATATATATATATATATATTAGATTAAGAGATATCGCATTAACACGATATATATCCCGTGCTAAAAATAATAATAACCCAAAATATTTGTAGAAAGATCTGCAGTAATGAGTTTTGATAAATGTGTTTTCTATTGTTTTGATAGATTTATAACCTAATGTAATATGTGATCAATGAAATATAATAATATGTACAATGCTGCATGCCTTTACAAAATAAATCAGTAAAACTTCATGCTATTTTTACTTACATTCCGTATTTAACAAAAATAAAAGTTAGGGAACTCAAACACCTCACGGTACTAACAACGGATAAAACCCCATGGTACTAATGCAGGGTTAAAATTGATTTGACCATAAAATATGCACTTCGCGTACCTTACATACGCATGCCCTCAGTTGTCTGGTGCATACAAAATACCTATAATTTATTACTCTGAAGATTTCTGCTGGCAACACACGTAGAGCTATAAAAATTTATCTTGCTTAATTTGGGGTTTGCTTTAATTATCTCAACTTGAAACATTCTAAAGAAACAAGTAGTGCGTATGGTCATACATTTTATAGGGAAGCTCCATTATTGGAGCCTAGAGACTACTTCAATTAATATATATATATATATATATATATATATATATATATATATATATATATATATATATATATATATATATATACATATGTATATATACATATATTTATATATATATATATATATATATATATATATATATATATATATATATATATATATATATATATATATATATATATATATATATATATATGTGTATATATATATATATATATATATATATATATATATATATATATATATATATATATATATATATATATATATATATATATATATATATATATATATATATATATATATATATATATATATATATATATATAATGTTCAACAGAAATCCCAAGGCGAGGAAAATGGCTGGTATCATCCTTTTTATTTACCGGCGACGTTTCGACCACAATACGGTCATCTTCTTAGGCCTAAAATATAAATAAACGAAACAAAATATTTTGCACTGTTAAGAGAGCACACTGCTAAATTTACATCTAGAACTTTAATAGCTACTATTAGCTTTGAATTGCAAATTTAGAGTTAAAGGGAATATTTCGAGATGGGGCTCAAATTTACAATAGAGAGACTAGGGAAGGATTTTCAATATTTAAATTAGTTAGCGAGTATATAATTGCTAAAATCTATTAAGGTAAGGGAGATTTAAATTATGAATCTAATGATTATATAAAACTGTTTTAAAATGAATTTTAAACGAATAATTGAAGGAAAAAAATTAGCAAAACCTATTATAGAAAATCACAAACCTTGCCAAACCAGCGTGTTACGTGCTCCAGCCGACCCCAAAGCACCAAAACTGCGCCCGGCCACCCACATCCAAACGAATTCAGGTAACAAGCAGGCGAACCGACGAGAGATCATTATTTAAATTCGGGGAGAGCTGTTTTATATAAAGTGTTTCTAAAATTCGAAGGGTAATAGGTCGTTTGTGCGAATTCAGAATTTCAAAGTTATTTAAGGAGATATCACTTTTGCAAAGAAAATTCAGCGATAAGAGATCACGTAATAAAGTGCAAAAGTGATATATATTTATGTATATATATATATATATATATTATATATATATTAGAAATTACCGATTTAAATATGAATGGGAATATGATAATAGATTACCCTTTATAGATGTCCTCATTAATAAAGATCACCATGAATTAAAACTTGACGTTTATAGGAAACCAACCCACTCGAATGCCTATATACATTATTTTTCGTTTCACGATAATACTGTTAAAAAATCGGTAATTTCTAACCTTTTCCTTAGAGCATACAAAATATGTCATCCTTCCTATTTAGATGAAGAATTTGTCATTACTAATGACTTCAACAAATGTATAACATTGCCATTTAACAATAAATTAAATAGTTTAAAGGACATATTTGGAAAAGCGGGTATTAATCTAGTCTTTAAATATAATAATTCCTTAAACCAATTGATGATGACCAGGAAACCCAAAGAACATCATAACATAGGAGTATATGCAATACCATGCAACTATTGCCATAAAGTTTATATAGGGGAAACGGGGAGAAATCTAGACAAGAGATTGTATGAACACAAAAGAGATATTAGAGTGGGCAGCGAAAGCAGTGGAATATTTTGCCATGTTAGAGACAAGAATCATACGATCGATTTCAATGGAAGTAAAATGTTATTTAAATCGGCTAACTATGTTAAAAGAAGAATCGTAGAATCGAGCTTGATATCGTCAGTTCCTAATTTAAATCTATCTGAGGGTCAATTTTTTTTAATCCTGTAATAAGATCGCAAATAAACAAAATAGTAAAATGCCAGCCCTTCAATATGTTTAGGCCTACTCCCCCCCCCCCCAGATTTGCCACAAGTAGGGGATTGGGGGAAAAAAGAGTGGATCTTGTGTTATGCTTATATGCATTTCTCTTATATTTTCTGCCCAGTGTCAGTTGAAAAAGGGTGTAAGATACACCGAAACTGTTCTGAATTAAATTGTCTTCGGAGAATGTGGTTTAATTCCTCATCTTTTCTTGCGATATTGCATTAATTAATTTTCATCATATATATATATATATATATATATATATATATATATATATATATATATATATATATATATATATATATATATATATATATATACACATATATTTATATATATATATATATATATATATATATATATATATATATATATATATATATATATATATTTATAAGCTTACCGGACAAAAAATTAGTCACCTAGGGAGAAAAAATATAATTTAACATCTGAAGGAACCTTAGGCAGCCGAGAAGCGTAGCTTAGTTTACGTCGAAACGTTAGTTAGGCTTTATTTGTGTTGCGGATGGCGTGAAGATCTGTAGATAGCAAATCAGCTCTACTTAAAATGGGCCCGAAAAGCGACGTCATGGAATGTCAAAATGGTCTGATTGCATTTTGCCGCTAAAGGTCACCATGAAGGTGACGGAATTTAGCAGTGTTTCAACGAGTACGGTCATCCGGATTTATAAGCAATGGCAGAACTCCCCAAATGCAAAAAACTCTCGCCAGATTTGCGGGCAGAAGAAGGTGTTGACAGACAGGGACCGTCGTAGAATCTCCAGGCTTGTAATTGCAAATCGATTTGCTTCCAGGAAGTAATTGCTACAAAACATCAATTCTGGTCATTCACCACCCATTTCAGAAAGAACATTACACAGGGAATTCCATTGCATGAACATTTGGAGCAAAATGGCGTGCAAGATGACTTTACTATGGTTACAAGTGACTAATTGTTTGTCCGGTGAGCATATATATATATATATATATATATATATATATATATATATATATATATATATATATATATATTAATTGTTATATTTGACAGCAGAAGAGGCATTTTTTAGTTTCTTGATAACTTTCATAAATGATTATCCCTTAAAAGGGGGGGGACCATAAATAGCATTTTAAATCATTATTTATTATTTGCCCGAGTCGCCTTTCAACCACATTAGTCATCTTCAGAGGCGTTACTAATAAATTTAAAGAACTTCTGCTCTATAAATACAAAATATATGTTGATATTTTACAAGATTTTGAGGAGTAACATAAAAAAAATAAACTTGAGATCAAAATGGAAAATTTTGAATTTAAAATGAAACTATTTAGAACGAACATATGTTAGAAAAAATAACAGGAGAAAACAGCAAAACTAACACATCTCTTTCTGAAATAATACCTGATTTCACGCCAATTTACCTAAAGTTTCGATGCTCACAGTCATCGGTCTGAAATAATTGGTGGTAAAAAGACGTAGATTTCCAGTACTTATTTTTTTCCTAGATAATGTGAGCTTCTTACATAATTTCCTCTTGAAATATTTTGACTGTATATATGATTGAAAAACGACAGGAAAATACATCAAAATTAAAACTCCTCTTTCAGAAATAAGACTTGATGTTACGCCTATGTACTTAAAGTTACGATGCTCACAGTTACTGTTTTTAAGTGAATATTGGTACATAGACATAGACCTATTGTAACTTTTGTTCTTATCGAGAAGTTCAACCTTAGACGTGAGTTCATCTTGATTTTTCTTATTTGTTCCAAATTTACATTTTAAATCTCAGCATCGTTCTTTCTCAGTTAACTGCTAATTGTCGTCGGCCTGGCTGGAATGAGTATATTTTATAAAGAGGCCATGTTGGATATACTAATTGTTATATTTGACAGCAGAAGAGGCATTTTTTTAGTTTCTTGATATGCAATCTCTTCTCAAGGCCTGTTATTTGATATTAAATCAGCACATTATAAGGAGGAACCCACAAGCGAGTGCAAAATTTTGTTTTGGAATATTTGCACTTTGTACATTGGTTTCTGGATTTGATCTTCTCTCAATCTCGATTATACTCGTACCTAGATAGATTTGATGAATAAAAGAAGGTTAAACCATTTCTCCTAAATTTTTAATAAATATTAAATGATGAATGATTTAGGGAGTAAGTAGGGAACCATCCATCAAGGTGAAATGACGATAAAAAAACCCCCGAAACAAACACAATTAATTTCATGTCACGATATAACAAAAGAAATTTAGATTCGCAAAATCGCAAAGGCACTTGTGAAAATGACAGATTTCAAGGAGTTGAGATAATTGCAGAAGTGTATATATATATATATATATATATATATATATATATATATATATTAACATACGATGTGCTGAGTCGGACGCATATGCGTTAATCAGCTGTCATTCCCCTCTCCCACGCCCCCCAAACTTATTCAACCATTTAAATGGTGGTCCTTACCTATTTATAGAATTATTATTTTTTATTTGGGGCATATTAACCCCATTTTTTTTTTATTCCGCTCCTTTCTTCATCTCTGTCCCTCTCCTCATTATATTTACATCGTGTAAACGTGCCCTCGATTAGCCTAAAAACATTATTTGATAAAAAGTAAAAAATGGATATATTGAAATGCAAATATACGCTCGTATGTGTCCGATTTTATTCTGATTCATCGTTTTTATGGATGATGGGGTTTGGGTGTGTGAAAAATAAACAATATGCTTCAGTACGCACGCAAAGAGACCTTGATTTATCAGGTGCTTCCTACTAGGTGGTTAGAAAGATCAGCTAATATACTGTTGTTTCTTCTATACCTACCCTCCACCACACTTTCAAATTCATGAGATTTCTCCAAATCACGATTGGCAGGTTGCAGGTTATAGGTTGACAGGGCAAAATGTGAGAAACTTGTTGGAAGATATCTAAACGGTTCTGCCAGTACCAGGATGAGGATTTGAAAGATTTGGAAGTACAGGAAGATGGCAAAAATCATTCGGATTGAATTTTCAAGAATTTCAAGCTTCTCTCCATCCCTGGAGTTTGCAGTTTATTACATTGATCAAGTAGTAAACTCAGTGATGAAACTGTCGCCTTTCCTGAAGCTAAAACTCCCATTATGCCAAAATTGCTCTGTCGTTAAAAGCCATCTTCCCCTTTTGTTTTTAGCCCTTGCCCAAACTACATTTTTCTCCCCGGTTTGGCCTTGGAAACTACAATTAGAATAGATAATTCACTGAAAACCACTCGCGTCACACATATTTCCTCATGTATCTAGCATATCTACTATCTTTCAAGACTTTCTATGCACATCCATGTCCTATCTGAACTAAATCTTGCATTGAATGAGACGATCATTTGTACTGAAAGAATTTTCTCATTGTTTTCCAGAATTGAACCCTCGAGAAGGTTATGAATAAAATTGAAATTAATCAGAGTCTGTCCTACTTTACATTTTTTCCAGTAGAAGTTATAAATATGTATTATGCTTGTGTACGATAATTTTATTCTTCCATTCTTCTCAGCAGCAGTCCTGAGGAACATGAGTGAGGGTGGCATGCTGCTATAATATTAATCCGCCTTGGATAGCGCGGAGCCAGTTCTGGGGGAGAAAGGTAGGAAGGAAGAGCGAAGGAAGAGAGTCAAGAGAGAGAAAATGCCCGCCGGGATAGAGAAGGCTTCAGGTAAAGCTTCAATGATAAAAGAGATGGCGACGATGGAATATCATCCGCTAGACCGTTCAGTCTCGAGCCACATGCAGAGATTGGACGATCAGCAATGGGGCGAAGTGGTCAAAGAGAGACTTTAAGCAGGGTAGCAGGATTCAGAAGAGGGGGGTAAGGCATGAAGAAAGCAAAAATAAAGAAGGGCATAAAATTTATAACATTAGAAAGGGGTTGGAGAGAATCTTAGACCTTGAAACTTTAGGTATAATGAGCAGGACCTTGAAATCCTGTCGGAAGCAAACAAGGGAGCTATGAGTGATGGAGCAGTAAGGGACTACCGGTAAGGAAAAAGAGAGGGCTACATTTTTTTAGCTCGAATTTAAAGGGCAATAGCAACGAGGCCATATCACACAAAAAATTTTTAAGGAGGGATATGTAAAAAATGGGTGAAACTAGAGAAAGTGATAATGTGTGGAAGAGAGCCGCAAATCCTTTACAGCCATTGGGGATGGATTAGCAAACCTCGAGTGTTGGGTTGGGGAGGGCACACAATCCTTCAGATGCCAACAGCACCAAGGTTCCTCGTTCCTAACTCTGGCATCTCCTTGCTGGGTGTATAAAAGGAAATATAAACAAAAAAAAAGATTGGGAGTCCTGAAAGAAGAAAGGGGTGTTATGAATGCCGGCATGTTCAAAACCAACATATGACACGGAGCCAAGAGATAAGGCTGAACCTCCCTCCCTCTTCCTGGCCCCAGCCAGGGATTAATGCACGGAAACTGCTCGGCGACTAGCCTGTGAATTAGCCGCCGGCCGTTTCAATAAGTGAAATTAAACTAGTAAAGTGGCGAAAAGGTTTGAAAGGGACAAGATGGGGGAGGACTGGGCCGGAAGGCTGTTCCGCCCTTCTATGTATTAGGTATTAGGTGTAACAGTCTACACGGTGCATCTCTTTGCGGGGGAAAGGGCGCGACAAAAGAGCGAGTATACCCCACAGTTATGAAAAAGCTGACGAGAGCAAAGACTCGAAGCTTCAGATTTGAGGGGCAGAATTGCATAATGAATTCTCCGAACTTGCAAAGAAAGCAGAGATGACCTCGACAAATTGGTCATACGAGACAGAAACGAAAGAGACGACCAAAGTCTCAGCAGAGTCAGAGAAGGGAATGGAAGTCATCAAAGTTCAAAGAGCGGATTATACATACTACGACACCAGCCAATCAAGGTAAAGGTTTAATTAATCATCACCTCCTCCATATTGCTGATTAGTTTCAAATGTTCCCTGAATGTTAGTTTGTAATGGTACTACAAGTGCAGGAAATGTTGACAACTACAAGGGCAAAGAAAGAATCATAGGAAGAGGAGTACCTTAAGAGACATTTTTATATGTTATAATAAGACTTAACAACTTGAGAAAAAGCATAGCACGGATGAATGCACTTCCCACCCGTGTCTGTGGGTACGGTACAATGAAAATGGTACCTGAATTTGCTCAGGAAAAAAACGAACATGACAATGAATTTTGACAGGAAAGCTGCTGCTTATCTATATGCACTTATCTATATTAAATCTCTGATAATTTCTATAAAAGTGGCCGTCAATTCAATCCTTAAATTTCTCAAACACGAAGTAATAAGTACCTCTGCAGGTAGGAATGTGTAGGAATGCCCACCAAAGTAATCAAAAACCGGGGCAGATCAAGCTTCAGACCCTGGTTCCTCGTCCTATTATGGTTAAGGGTAGACGTTTGGTGATCATTATGGAACATCTGCATAGGTTGACCACATAGTCTATATAATCGATCGAATTAGTTTCACGACCCTAACTAGCACCTTTTGCACATGTTCGATATCTTTTTGAAGCCCGCGGGGCCAAAACTGAACCCCACGCATCAAGTGTGGTCGCACTAAGGAGAAAACTGCAATTTCTCTGTTTAGATAACCCTAACTGCCCCTTTATGCAACCTAACATTCGCTGAAGCTTTATCCCTGCCTCAACGAACTGCCTGGAGAACTTTAAATCGCTGATAATCCCCACGCCTAAAATTTCTCTGCGTCAGGTACCACCATAAAGTCGTCGCTGGGGGTTGACCCCCACTCGGCCCCAGTGTTACCGGTAGTGTCAACTTAGATTGAGACTAGGAAGGTTTTATTAATTAGGTATTTACAGTTTGCCCTTTTTTAAATCAGTTTTTATTACAAGCCCCTTCTTACCTATTTTCCTGTCTGGCGACATTTTGGAAGACAAGTCGCCGACCAACTTTCGTCTATTTATCCTTGGTTAGGGCCTAATGGGAGAATGGCTCACTCATGGCTCCGTTTGGGAATGGTGTTTTTTTAAGATTCCTAGATTATTCTCGCCCCTGTCTCCTTATATTCCTACCATCTTTCTTTTCCTTTTATATCCTTTTACACATCAAAAATATTTGTCAAGTATAGCTTGAGCAACCATGCTGCGCTTAACATCTGGATGATTATGTACCCTCCCGTTACACACTTTTCTGCCTACCACATTTTAAGAGGAGCCTTTGTGTTTATCTCTGGAGCGTGTTACAACACCACCCCTCTACTTGAGGCTGGAGGCTGGTAGTAGGCGTAGTCGACGATAGTAAGTGGGTAAACATTTTGAAATATAAGAACATACGGGGGATAGGGAGTCAGATGGTCCCACGACCTTGGATCTCATATGGTGCGTGTGTGGGGTTGTATGGGAGAGTTTTGTTTAGTCATATCACAGTTACAAAATGGGATAGACCAAAACTCTCACTTTCAGGCTCTAACATAAGCCCTTACGCAGAGAGAGGGCAAGGATGGATCAGCGTCTTCAAAGAACCCACCATCCTCCGCCTTAGCCTTCTCCTCTCACTTTTACAATTGACTTTCATATATATTAAGTAGTTTTAATATTGTGTATGTTAACGTTACGTCACTTTAAGCTCGCAGTAAGTCGGGCAAGGTAAGTTTATATTTATTGTTTTGTTGCGGTATTCCATGTATTTTCAAATTACTTAACGTTAGAGGAAACTTTGGTTCTCTTTTAACGACCCTTCAAATCATTCAAATTCATTTCAGAATACAATCATGTCGACTTTTTTAAAGTTTATTATCTTTATCGAATTACTATCAAACCCCTCTCCCTTTAGTTTCAAGTTTTCAAAAAAGAGGCTTTGCGACCTGTACCAAACTTCTCTTCCAAAGGCAGAAACTTACAATCCGACGCAAGCTGGTTTTATTAAACTTTCAACACCTTTATTTTTAACATTCGAAGAAAGAAATTCACCCTTTCTACAACTATTTACCAACTAACAAGCAAACTTGGGACTTAACTCGTCTCATAATATCTCTGGAGGAGGCATTTAATTTTTTACAATACAATCAATCCATCTATTGCCTACTCTAAAGTCCGTTCATACCTGTAAAGACTAACCCCTTAAATCAGAGAAGGTTGATACTAACATTGTAAGTAGGTTAACCCACAACCGAACTGGTTTTCGGCTGTTCATGAGCACTCACAACAATCAATACTTCTTGGAGCGGCATAATTCCAGTCTAGCATTTTTTTTACTATAAATAATGAACATGTCCGCGATAAGCCTAAAGGTTCACCTAGATTTAAAAGATAGCCTTTGATGAATAAAGAGATTAAAGAATGCATACAGGAACATGACAGACGTTATATAATCCTAAAGGCTCATAATGTCGAAAACAGAGATCGATATATGTATGTATTTCCTAAACCTAAACTCGTCTACTGTGAGATAGGACTAAAATTATGTAATATTTTTAACCAGAAACAACCAATAAAGGGTTCTTTTCGTGATTGATCTTCACTTAGCGATTTATATAAGATAAATCCCTAGAATCCTGGAATAATTGTAAATGAGATTCAATCCTACCCAATCTAACTTGATTCTTACGATATCCGATGATACTCTCTTTCCTTTCTTTATTACACATCATCCATAAACAGAAGGCTAACATGCGTTAGTGTCAGTGAATGGCCAAAAAGAAAATAGAATTTATAAAAAAAGTGGTAAGAGAGAGAATAGGAATGGCTTCCGCTCGGGAAATGTAAAAGGAATGGCATTCAATTTTGCGAGCGTTCATATACGAAAACTTTATTTCAATACTTACTTATTCCATAAGTAGGATTTACTTATATAGTCTTGGGGTGGATTTATGGACAATCCAAAACTTGCAAATACCCTCTGCTCTTTCGACAAATTATAGCTCAAATCCACCGCAGGCTTAAGTTGCTTTATCTCACCTCGACATACATATTTGATCTCCTCCCACACATCAAAGAGATTTTAGCTGGTAATAACTGGTTTCCCTCAACAAATACACTCATGTGGTAAATTGGCAGCGCCTAATATAAATTATAATGATTCTTCTATTTAATCAAACCTGTTTATGATTCGTTGCTCTGATGTAAGTAATAAAACTCGATGATAACTAAATCTTGTTAATGTGTAGATAACGCTATGTGTTCTGATTGAGTTTCATGTTTTTTCCACTCCAATTTGTAAATGTCTCACCAGTGTGCAACGGCGCATTGTCTGCAGGGTATACTGTATTCCCATCAGAGGGCAATATTTAGGTCATACCATAGCTTTTGAGCCACTAGAATGGCTATATATTCACTAAATGTGACCCTGCCATTCAAGGTTCCCATTTTCCTGGGTGAATATGAGGGTGAATACTGCCCAAACCATTTCAGATCCGCGAGCGCGGATCCTTATTGCATTTAGGTGATCGAACTAGGATTCATTCGTTAATTTTGTTTCTCATTTGATATAGTTAACCGTGATCACCTTCAAAATTCTGGCGAAATTTCTAACACTTCTGCTCTTAATCAACAGCATTTATATATTTACCAAGCTCCCATTTACCAAACTTAAACATAAAAATCCGAATTATAATCAAACAATATATTGAATACCAAACGCAGTTAGTCAAGAGTATTATACCAGTTTTCCAAAATTTAATTATCCATTTATTCAAATAAGTAATAACCTTGCTAAAAAAGCTCACGTGTTGAATTTTGTCATTTGGGGATGAACCTATGAAAATTTGTTGTCTTTGACCTTTCTAATATACTATTTCGCGTCTTCAACCATAAAGAAAACGGACGCTGTGGATCCATTTAGTTCGAATAACACGTTAAATATTACCTCCTCACTGAGAAATAATAAGTATTATAAATGAGTACATAAATGCCCCAAACATGGCAGTTTCTAATCTGAGACAGGAAATGAAAAGGCAAGCTGTCCTCGTCGCCTTAATCGCTAACCACAGCGATACGGCAAGTGCTTTTTAACGTGAAAAGGTTCGTCATGTTCCAAGTCACAAGAAAGCTACTAGCTTTTGAGTTGGAGGCATCCCCGAAAGCCAAGAAAAAGAATAATTTCCAGTTGTCAGACGTTAAGGTGTTGAGTTCATTTAGTTAGTTCAGGCCATCATCAACGACGATATCACCAAGTCACTGAGGTCAAGGGTCAGGACACGTGGTTAAGCCCTAGATCAAAAGGGTTTGTTTGAGTAGTGTTTGAGTAGGACTCTAGGCCCTCTCATACATTCCACGTTACCCAGGATTTTCTGGCTGTGTTTTTACGATGATATGATCCCAATATGTAGCCACCTAGCTGCAGATTCGAACCCAATGGAGTATTAGTTCTGGGAGTAATTAAGAGAAAAACCAACCAACGGCCCTACAATGTGAAGTGAAGGAGTCGTTGAAAGCTGTCATCGTTACGACACCCATTGTGAATGAAAACTAACTGAGGGCACAGCGATGTGTTTTGTCGGCCACCGTGCTGAGTGGACTCTGTGCATAGTCCAGTCCTAGTTTAGCCTCTCCTTTTTTCACTAACATCTATTTTTTTATTTCTGTACCAACTCTCCTCCACTCCTTCACCCAGGGAGATAACCTATGTAGTCTGTTACACTTAGTACCTGACGGCAAATTAGGTAACCCCAGTCACTGGGTTAAGGTTAATTCTCTGACGGAGTTGTGTGAAGATGTTGAGCTACCTCCCCGTTCCCTCTCAGCATTCCTTTTGTCGCAGACTTTCCCTTCAACTCGGGAGGGTGTGGAGACCGTCGGGTGCCATTTTCGGTTCGCTAAACATGGTGCCTAGGTGGATTGCACGCCACTCTTGGATCACCTAGTGCCTGGTTATGATAATAATAGGTGATCTCCCACCCTACTCGTTAGTGGACCCGCCTATCTCTATTTCTCTTTATTACATACCCGCTCACCTCCTTCCGAAAGAGGTTCTGACTGCTAAGGCGTACTTTCGTCCTCTGGAGAGAACTTAGCCGAGTAGTAGTGTATGCCGTGAGGTCCCTACCTGTTGCGAGGGCCGAAATACCGGGGACAGAGGGAGGTATTCAGCACGGGGTGTGCTGGGTCGTCGACACTGGTCACCGCCTTCTAGTACAGATATAAGGTGGCTGCGCCGGAACCATATTTTAAGGTACAAAGCTCGAGGACAAATTTGCCTTAATGGCAGACCGGGTTGACAAGGTCCATCTTAGCTCGAACCCGTAGGCCAAGTATGTGTAAATGATCACATTTTGGAATTTTCTGATCCTATGGAGACTTTTCTCTTAATCTCCCATAGCTACAATGCAGGGAAATCGTGGGTGACCGCAGGCGCATGGAGATCCGCCTTCAAAGTGTCGGGGAGGACGAGGTAACGGTAGACACTCCTTTGACCGGTGGAGAAGCTCAATCAACTCTTACTATTCCCATGCGCCCAAGGGGCTTCCCCCTTGCCATCTTTGGAGCCACCCTCGGGTAGCTACACCTACGAAAAATAGGTGCCGCCCTGTGCTTACTTAAGGGCCTCTCCAACCTACTTCTAGGGAAGAAGAGGTTTACTCCTCTCCTATGTCTACGGATGAGGTGGCCTTCCCCTCACCAACTGCAAAGAAAGCAGACAGGCGCCACCAGAATCGAGACAGGAGCGATAGAACCAAACCACTGAGAGGGGCAAGGATATGCAGAGCCATTGAGCCGTGCACCCTACTGCATTGCAGAGATGCATCGTGAGATTACTGAAGGCCGGCGTGACTGCCTCCTCTCATTCCCGATAGGGGTCGGTTCGCCAGCCCCAAAGATTACAGAGTACTGACCACAGGAATGATGAGTCTTCGATTGGGACCCTTGACACTTCTTGGGAAAATGGCAACTTGGAGGCTCCTCCTGAACTAGACATGTTCCTGGAGGTGACCCCGTTCCAGATGGGAAGATATTTTATGGTGGTAAACCTTGGCTTGCTGCCGTCAGATGTCCGACAATTTTTGGCCGCGGGTGTAAAAGAGTAATCGGAAGAGGAGGGGCTGGCAGATAGGTAAGTGGAGAATATTGTTTATGATGGGTGAGCATGCTCGCCTTCAGGAACAAGTAATAAAACAAGTCTGCCATGGGTGAACCTTTACTGCTCGAGTTGGCACAGCATCCCATCCTTATGAAGGACTTTCTCAAATGATTGGCGCTCCGCATACACATGTAAAATGACCTACTTTCGTGAGTGAACAGGGAAAGGCTGCTCAAGGTTCAGGCAAGTTGCGGATCAACTTGGACCATATGACGAGGATTATGTGGTGCCTATTGCACGCTGACCTACTATGTAGAAAAATCATGTATGTTGATGACGGTAAAATATTTTCCTTTCTTCTACCACCACTTTCTTTACGAACCGTTTTCAAAAATTTTCATTGCTTTTCTTCTTATTCTTTTAAAAAGGGTAAACCTGAAGATCCATACCCCGCGATCCGTACTATGGATTGCTATATGGGGGGCTATGCCCCCCCATACCCCCCGCTCGCTATGCTCACCCTCAGGAACAAGTAATAAAACAAGTTAATCACACAGTTGAGTGAAAGATGTTGGAAGGTGGACAAAATATTATGGGAATGCGAGCGGGAAAGCTCACGGGGTATGGATCTTCAGAATTACCTTAAAAAGTAAAATAACTTTTAAAAAATACATCAGTTGCCAAGCATTAAATTTTAAAGTGGTGGCTGCCCTGGTTTTAACCAAATTACTTTCCAATTTAATTCTTTAACTAAATAGGATTAATTTCTTTTTCTGGAAAATCCATACGTCATCAATTTCTTGGAAAAATAAACACACATAAAAAATATAAATTCAACTTTTTTTTATATTTGAGGGTCACAAACACACATTATCATTGATTCTCAGAGAACATCGAGCTGCTAACATGTGTTAGCCGCAAGCTGCTAACAGCAGTGCCTCAGGTGTGCATCCATGCCATCCATGGCCGCAGGATAGCGAAAAAAAATGAAAAAAAAATGCAGAAGAGGCAATTGGTTGAAGTAAGAGGAAGAAATCCTTTTAGTTACATTTTTTAACGTACCCACTATAGCATTTTTTCCTGTTAAAAACCGTTGCAATTATGAATCACAACACTGCACATTCAGCTTGAATATTCGATCGAGCGTTTAGTATGTTTGAAAATAAAAGGCGGTCGACTTTGCTGTTTATCATCGACTTGAAATATTTTAATGTCACTTGACTTTGCAGTTTTCACTCATCTTAAAACAACTAAAAGACTTTCGTTCTCGTGTTTATTTTGAGGTGTCACACCGTATATGTTTCATATTTTTACCACCATCTATGAAAGATGTAACAATAACATATATTTGAGTCACAAAATTGATAATTGGGTTGAATTATCCCAGAACATAAATAACTATTATAACCCCAAATCTTTGTAAGTTCTGCAGCACAAGCAACTCTGCCAGTTTAATAGGAAGGCCACTCTCTTAAACTTACGTGCACATAGAATGCAAACAGTTTGGTGGCTGTTACTCAACTGAGGTGAATTGCATACTGGCCTTGCGTATACTGCTCGAGGTTCAGTCGGCATAAAGGTTCGCATAATTAACCTCAACAGGCGTAACAGCCTGGTAATAGGCCTGGTATTCATACATAATTTATACTCCCTAACTCTCGTAGTAGGACATCAATTATATTCCGCCATAAATTTTGCCAATATATAGTTATACTTTTCTTATAAATTAAATTATATTTTTTAGGGAATATGTATATGTTTTCACTATCGTTTACGGAACAATGCATTAATTACCATTTAAAGAAAATAAAACTTAAAGTTGAAATAGGTGGCAAAAGTGCTAAATACGAAGGGAGCATTACAGAACTAAACTATTTAATTATCTATAATTTTAACTTGATAGATGTAAATTTTGCACATTTGAGGATCGAAAAAGGCATTAAGTATAGATGAAAGAGCCATTGTAAAGTGTATATTAATGCATTAATCACTGGACTCTTTCGAACATAGAGAACGGATGAAAATGAAAAGAGTGTAAATGAAGTAAATGAATGTTGTTAGTCTCGAAACTGAAAGCGAAAAGCAACGAGTAAGTGATGGGAGAGTTATGCTTTTCTTATCATTTATTCCATTGAGGAAGCGAAACTGCGTGAAATATTACGCCAGAGTAGTCTAAAGAGTACACTCCTGGAAACGAACATGAACCTCGGAGCGATCCGTAATTATATTGAATATTTGCAATGTTGCCAATAAAATTGTCCACCTTAGCATTTTACTCAACATTCCACCACGTCTCCTCAATCAAAATATTCAAGATGTTCTAATGGAGGGGTATGGCTGATTCATTTGCATTCATACCTCCCCGCAGGGGAGCGTCAGGTGTAGAATGGGCAACCATACTGTAGCTGACATCTGGAACATTGCGCTCGTCGCATCAACTCCCGTAGGTGGATCTTATCTAGAAATCTTCCACACATTTTCACTTCATCCATCTTAACCACTTTCTTTACAGATCTCTATCCTTACAAACTTTCTGGCGGAGTTGCCTTCGTTAGTTTCCTCTTATTTGTTTAAAGGGAGAACAAGAAGCATCGATACGCTTCATATGCCTAGTTTTAGGACCTTGGACCTCATATGTTTTAATGCAGTGTAGTTTGTAACACAATTTAATGGGTCACATTAATGCATACTGTCGGCCTAGGTTTCCTTTGAACCCATATATATAAAATTTTGATATAAATCGATTCAGAACTAGGCATTCTACACCTCTCTTGCATACTATGTGAGTACGTGTGTATGTGTATAAGAATTGTTTTAGTAGTTGCTCCTAGCAACAAAGATCTATTTTACTTGAGATCTATCCACTATCTTGATGAATAACCACATCTCGACAAATGGAAATTTTGGCTTAAAAGAACCATAAAATATAGAATTAATAAACATTTTCAAATCTATATTTTTACTGTTAGATGTCGAAAAATGAAAGAAAGCGAGTTTTAAGGGTAACTGATATATGTAGATTTAATGTTTAAAGTTTGCTGGTTTCAGTCTTCCTATCATGCTATGTTGCTTCTCAGGCAGACGTCATCCAGGGCAAGCCCCAACTCCCCACCGCGATGCCCCTTAACCGTGGAAACCTCCTTAGTAAATAATGTCAGCTTAAAATGAATCCGGCGGAGATTCGAACTGTCGACCCAGCGATTGCCAGGCAAGCGCGCTAACCACTCTACTATTATTTTCTAGAGTTACATGGATTTATAGGGAGGGGGGGAGAGGCATCTGGCGACTGCCTACTTTGGCATAAGTTGTCGTGAATTATAGGGGAGGGAAAGTCACCTATTTATAGGGGGCGTCGCCAGGTTTATAGGTGGCCTAATACGTGGATGGGGATCGGTTTATGGATAATGGAAAGGGATAGTAGAAGGTGGTTTACCTAATTGGAAAGTGGGGGTAAAGGTTACCCGGTTAGTGGGAGCTTGGTCGTTAGTCACAATGGTGAGTATATTAAAGAGTCCTCTTTGCTATTGCGCACGAGCGGGTGGTGAGGTCATTGGCAACTGGGCTTACCTTATACCTCCGTCGAATTGTTTCTGACTCCTTAATAATTCTCCACGAGGGTAATGATTTAGGCTGGGCTTACCGAAGGTTTCCCGGTAATCGTGGTAAGGAAAGACTTCAAAAACGACGTACCAAAAATATAATTTTATTCTTACACTGGCCTATTAAAGGGGCAAGCGGCACGTCACGAGTACTTTGGGGTCAATAAGTAGGCTTTCTATTCTACGCGAATTATTGGGTTCAAATGCGACAGGACTTAGGAGAATTAAACGGGTTCCGTAAGGCTACCAAGGGAGTAAACGGAATTAACGAATAATGATCCTCTTTCTTTGACTCTGGCTGTCCTTGTAATTCTTCGGGTTTTAAAAGATTCACAAAATTTCGATACTTATATTTATTTCTGAACTTCAAATACTCAAAAAAATCCCCTTTTTAAATTATAGAGTTAGTGATGATGATGATGATTAAGATATATATTTTCATCTCCTTATTCTCACCGTAGACATTATTTCCGTTATTCACATGTAAGGCAATTTGTTAGTATTTGATAAATCAACCGAGCGTCCATTTGTGGAGTTTCTCGCTGGGCCTATTAAATCCTGCGATTTAGTACCAACAGCATACCTTTTTTTTTAACACGAGCACCACAAGTTATCCCGATACAAAGGAAGGCTAAGAAGGAGGAGACGAAAGCGGAAAAACTACTTTCACCGATTAAATCCCTAAAATAAATATTTTTTTCTGTTTAATATCCATATGGACATCTAGTGTTTAATTCCCACACATTAAAAATAGAATAGAAAATCAGAAAAATACATAAAATTCTAATTTTAGTTATACTTCTTCGAAATAATCTTAATTAAACTTTCCATTTAATGGCCATTATGGTGTCCATCACTTTAGAAGAGACTCGGACATAAATAATTTCTCCACGTTTCGCTATCATGGACAATTGTGAGGCCAAATCTTCCTCGCTGTAGGCTTTTATGAAGACTGGGCTATCCCCTACTGCCCTAATCGAAGATTCATAATATTGGTCTGGGTCTAGTTTGAATGACGTATTTCATGCATAGTTATTTATTGTTTTATAAGTTATAATCCTATGAAACTAATATGAGGCTCCTAGAAGCGACCTCAAAGTAACGATATATGAACATCCGGTAGACTTTAATTGAATGACCTCGAATGAACATAAATGATTCTTGCAATCAAAAATCCAATTTTCCCATGCCATCTTCCTCACTTCTCATCTCATATTTATCATTAGTCATCATTGTCATTATTCAATTTTCTTATTTTAATAAGTATTCAAATAAGGTGAACACATCCTTCCTTCATAGTTGGGTCTATTTACATATAAGATAGAATAAGAGGAAAATCAAGAAAACAAAGGGAATGAGCCGAAATAACGGGATGAAAATTATCAAAGATAGCCTGAGTGGTTCAGCCCCGGGGGGAAAGGGGGTGCATTCAAATTCTCATGGAACGTCTTTATCAAGAGAACTGTTAGTCAGAAATGCGAATTCGGTCATTGCTTGTTTCTAATGAGTAATTTTGTCGTAGTCTAATAAACCCTTTTTTACCAGGAATTTTGAAGCAATTTTATTCTATTATTCCTCCTGGTAACTGCAATTAAATTCTTTTTCACGGAATGAAATTGGCTCTTTGACTGAGAGGGGCCTCGTGGGATTAATTATCCCCATTATAAGTTTTATTTTTTACTCAACATTGGGATTGGGATAAGAAAACTAGTGAAGGTATTTGAGTATTAGATGGGATAGGTAGAAAGAGTGTGTACGTAGAAATGAGTGATGTTGATGATATGTAAAGCTAAGGAGGAGGAGGATTATGAGAATGACTTGGATGAGGCTGATAATGAATATATGCCAGGTTGCCTGGCGAACTCTCATTTTATAGTTCGTTTTTTTTTTGGGGGGGGGGGGGTTGGTATGTATTAGTATTTGTATTTCAGCATTCGAGCCTTTGTTCTCATTTGTTCATAAGAGCGTTTGTATCCTTTGCTTTTTCGTTAGATTTTGTGCTTTCTCTCGCACATTTTGCTTTGCCTTTGTTAATTTATCATTTTTGGTATCTCAAAATTCTCTGGTAAGTGGTTGTAATTTTCTTTGGATTGTTCAGGTTCTCTGGTGTGGTAGTCTTATTGGTTATCTATATCACTTTTAACGGAATATTGGGTTACTAATATTCCGCAGCTCTTTTTCGGCTACCATCAAATCGTCGTTTATAATGAACTTGTCGGATTTCCTGGTCAGGTAGAATTACTTGGTTAATTTCATAATCTACTAGTATCTCATAAATCTCATTCCAGGTGCTGCTCGCTCACCGCACGTTTGTGCACTGTCTGGTTTATTGGTTTCAAATTTATTCTTTGGTGTAGTTTCCCCGACGTCAATCTGTCCTTCTTGTTTAGTTCGAGATGAATCTTGCAGACCGAGTTTGGATTCTCTGGGATTTTTATGTGTCGTGCTTAGTGTTTGCTTAGGGATTATTGGGTATGTCTTTTGGGGTAGGACGAAGGAGGCCATGTAGAGTTTCCTTTTGTTTCTGCCTGACAAGTTTCTGAATCTGTAAAGCGAGGTCAGTGTTTCTCGCTTCCGTTATTTTAAGATACTCAGCAATGCGTTGTACTTAATAGTTTTATACGGATTATGTACGAACAACATGTATTTGACAGGATACGCAAATGTTAACATTTCAGTCCACAGATTTATTCGGAGAAAATGTATGCCATTTGTGTCCAGAATAATCACTGCCATGGAAGTTTTCCCAGCAGTTACCTACCATCCACTTTACGACCACTAACTAGGGTTTGAATACGTTGGTTCTTGACTTCGTGTTTTCCACATGTGTGCCCTCTAAGCTAATATTGTGTATTGACCCGACCCCCTAAATCTGGAATCACACACTCACTATTTTTTTCAATTGCAGAAACTTGTCTATACTTTCATTGCGTATCAGTTTTATCAATTTGTAATTATTCTTCAATACCAATTCTCCCATTACAGAAATTTCCCCCTTTTTTAATGAATTGCAGTCTTCTTCAAGGTTAGATTGCATCATTCCTGGCGTAATGCCAATTTATGGAACTAAGTTTAGTTCTAATAAATCGTTCACTGTTTTAAAATCAAGAACGAGGTGCTAAGGACAAACGGGAAGTTAGAAGGTTAAACATACATATAACAGATTGATCTTATGGAAGATGTTTCCTGTATAAGAGAATAGTGGAAGATCTTCAGATGTGTCAGTGACGATCTTGCAAAACTGGTAGTCAGTAGATAAAAAATCAGAATACAAAATTGGAACCCCCCCAAAAATTATTATAATAAATAAATGCAATGGTGGAGAAAATCGCAAGGAAAGTAAAAAAAAGCAAAATAAAGAATATTAAAAATAGATGAGGAAATAAGAACTCAAATATATTTTAGCGAAATTTTAGATTCAAGTTTTATAACTCGATGGTCTGAATGTTATAAAATGTGGAATCTATTTACTGAAGATGAATTAATCTAAAAGCGACTGACCGCTAAAATCTTATTTATTTATGTATTTTTAAATGAAAACCAACGGATTGATCTCTCCCAGGAAGTCAACATTTTCTTAAAGTTAGACAAAGCGTGCATAAATGAAAGGTACAGAGAGTAACCCAAAGAGCAGACTAATTGGGGATTTATGACTCCCGTGCCTGGTCGTTGGCACGGTAATGAGATAAAGCCCCCCCCCCTCCGAAATAAAATTTTAAAAATGAATATGGAGTGAAAAACGATCTTGAATAATGAGTAAGTCGACCTTAAATAATCGCACTAAAAGAGCGCCTTGCGAAATTCACACGTAAGATTACGAACAAAAACGCAAAAATGTACATCTGATGGAACCTTTTGTATCCCTCTCCCTTCTTTCGGGACCTTCTTGAAAGCCTTGAAGACCTCTTCCATTAAGGCTTCTATCTCAGTTCTTAACAGGCGCTATGCGAGGATTCAAGGCCCTGAAGACTGCCATAAAAATCCAGTCTTGTTTATAATAATCACTGACATTCGGAATAGTAAAGAAGGAGGAAAAAGTACAAACAAGCTTGGAAGAATAAGAGGGGGTCTCACCGTCGCTAAAAGCGGGAGGGGGCATGCCCAGGAGAGTTGTGCGCTTCCTCATGCATTCCCTAGTGCTACAAGTAGACCACTCATTCGGTTACTCAGAACGGCTTTCTTCCACACTTTTACGAACTTCTTTTTATGAAGTTTCTGGTGAATCTACCGTTGGTGTTACCCAGGAAAGTCTAGAATGTTTTGAGTGTCTGGATAATTTTTTTAGGACAGGCAATATATATATATGTGTGTGTGTGTGTGTGTGTGTAGGGAGGGGGTATATAATATATAGCAGGCGTGGCAATATCTCCATAATCTTCTTGACTGTTCAAGGGCGAAACAAATTGAATTGATGATGCTAACATTCCAGGTAACGGAGGTAGTCATAATATGGTAGAAATGAATATGTTCGCGTAGGAAGTCGCGCACTATTATTCCAATGTTCTCCTTCCAGACTTTGTACATATTTCGGTGTAGTTATGCCAACGGTCCAAATACTTCCCTTGGGTTTACAATCTAAAACTTCTTTTTTTTTCCAAAGGCCACCATGTAATACTATCCTTATGTTGTAACTATGCCCTTCACTTTTGTATATTGCTGCTGTTAAGATCTTTTCCCCCCGCTTACTCCTGGATATTTGGCAGATATTTGATTTTTAAGAATGGGTGGAATGTAATATTACGGAAGTTCTCCGTCTAATTTATTTCGTTTCTTCTTTTTTGTTTTATCTTCTTCAGTGTCAATGGCTCCGTGAGAGATTCGGCCTGTTTGGTGGGATGATGCTTGCCCCCCCCCCCCCCACACACACACATTCCTCGCCTTAAGGTGTTTCAATTTTCTATCTTCTCATGTGGTCTATTTTTCTTTTTTTAATTAGTTTTCTCCTTTCTTTCATGAATAAATATTCCTTTTTTAGATAACACTAAGTTTCATTTTTTTTAATATTTAAAAGTATCTATTCCACAGTTCACGTTTTATACCATGTTTGCCCATCATTGTTTAGATTTAAAGGTAGAAAATAGTAATCCTTGGCGGCCATTAAATAAGTAATATTTTCTTGTTACTCTGCTCTTGGGTAAGTAAAGTACGCGACGGCTATTTTAAGGATGCTTCTCACTTTTAAAACATCGCCAATGCCCGCCCCCCCACACCAAAAGGCCCGTCCGCCGCCGTCATTCGCTAGCCTGAAATGTTGCTGATTCATTGACTCAACCAACGCACTTGAATCAGGGTACCTAAGGGCATTCTTCAAGGATCAGCTCATTGAGAAATTATTGAAGGAATCAAAAAGCAGATGTAAAATCCTTATAATGCATTTTAATAATGCCCAAACCCTATTATCTTTCTTTTATCTTAATAGAGTAAAGAAGGAAAGAAAGTTTAATGTTCTTAGAAACTTAGAGTGGCATATTTTTTTCTTGCTGTATATATCAGTGATTCTTGGAAAATATATTGCCCTAAAAATGAAGGGAACATTTGACTTTGAAACGACTCTAGGAGCATTGATCTAAAGAAGGTCGCTCTAAGGAATAACCTTAGAATACCGCAGATGAAAAACAATGAATTGAATGTGGAAAGATCGATTATCTGAAAATGCGTTAGATTATGTGATAGAAATTCTGAAGTTTAAAATACCATTATTGATTAGTAGCGGCCATATAATGGTTTTCGTTGTTAAGATGATATATATTATGGCATTTTTAATATATACGAACAATTTGGCTCTTGCTAGTGATCCGACGAGACAATAAAGACCTTCAAATGCTACTTCAATGTTT
Source organism: Ceratothoa steindachneri (assembly GCA_963969495.1). Lineage (NCBI taxonomy): Eukaryota > Metazoa > Arthropoda > Malacostraca > Isopoda > Cymothoidae > Ceratothoa > Ceratothoa steindachneri. The sequence continues at coordinate 4,761,389 of OZ018321.1, read as the reverse complement.
ATTTGGTGTTAAGTACCAACTATTTGTAGAAGTTTTGGTATGAGCTTCAAACAAAGAATACTTCGAGATATAAAAACATTTGGGTCCTCTTATTATCATACGTAATGCAATAATCATGAACAAACATCTATTTTAAAGGGAATTCAAATTATTGCTGTGATATTAAATCATTCATGCTTTTAAATATAGCCACGATCCCTCTACTGAGACGGATGCTGGGAATCCCTGCCTTCAAGATATATAATTATATTAAGGTCAAATAAAAAATGAAAATTACAAATGATTCCCACACACATATACACACACACACACACACACACACATATATATATATATATATATATATATATATATATATATATATAATTAATAAAGGAGTTGGATTCGAACCTGTGTCACTAAGCGCTCATCGATTTAACTACATCTATTAATCTATTACATATCACGTTTCATGTGATTTTCAATTATATATATATATATATATATATATATATATATATATATATATATATATATATATATTGAAAATCACATGAAACGTGATATGTAGTCTCATCAAGCGCTCATCGATTTAACTACATTTATTAATCTATTACGTGATATGTAATAGATTAATAGATGTAGTTAAATCGATGAGCGCTTGATGACACAGGTTCGAATCCAACTCCCTTATTAATTTTCTATAACGGTCAAAAATAGTTTCCCTATTTTCTCCATTTCTATATCTCCCATTTTCTCTATTAAGCTTTCAATGGTTCACGTAATATTTTCCTTAGCGTTTTTCTGGGTTGTGATACCAGTTTTCACTTATTTGGGCCTTTAAATACATATATGTAACATCTTTTAATTTCTTACTACATTTCGAAAACTACAAGTTTTCATCATCAGACTAGAATAAGTTTACTAAAGTTAATACATTTGAAGAAAACATGAAAAGGCCAACAAGACATTAAATTCCTTTAAAAAGTGACCAATTATAAAATATCAATAAAATGGAATATAAGTTAAAATTTTAAATATGACTTGGAAATAGTTAAATTTGCTTTAAAACTGACTCAAAAAAGTAGTTAATAAATTTAAAGTTTATTTCAGAAATTTGTAAAACTTAATTAAAAACTATAAGAGAAATTGACCTGACAATAGTTAAAGATAATCAACTATAATAATAAATTTAAACTTTGTTTTTAAATTTGTATACACTGTAAGAGTAAAAGACATTTAATAGGAAAATGGGTCAATTTTGGTACTTACTAAAGTGGATCCATCCTAGAGAGTGAATGGTGGGTTTAATAAGGGGCTAGCATTTATAGGTTACAGTAACACTTGGGAGAGAGAAACACCAACTAACCAAACAGTAGTTAAAAAAACAAAGCAACTAACAAACTGCAGTTAAAATCGGTTAATTAGTTTGCTAGTGATGAATTTAATCAGGGGGCTAGTATGAAACGGCAATTTTTAGCAAAGGTCAGATGAGGCTTCTACCTATCAAGGGATTAGTGTTAAATTGCCCATTGGATGAATTAAAGTTGGGAATTTCCTTAATAAGTGAAAAAATGTAACTAGCGGCGTGTCCCAGGGGTCTGTGTTGGGACCATTGTTGTCCCTAATTTATGTAAACGATATGGATACTGACCTACTTCTAGATTATCTCAATTTGCCGATGAGACAAAAATTGGGAGTAAAATTTTAAATGAGAACGAGAACAAATTAATTCAGCGGGTCTAGATAAAATCTTCTAATGGTCTAATAAATAAAACTGAAATTCAATTTAGACAAGTGTAGGGTTTTGCACGTAGGTCGAAATAACCCAAGTTTTAACTATGAAATGGATGAAAAAAATCTTATCTCCGTGGACGAAGAAAAAGATTTAGAGGTGCGGGTTTCAAAGGATCTTAAGTCTAACAAACAGTGTGACGAAGCGTGGAAGAAGGCGAACCGAATGCTTGGATTTATTGCGAGAAGTTTTGACTACAAACACCAAGATATAATCATACCTCTATATAAAAGTTTAGTAAGTGTGTTTGTAAAGGTTTATGTGCAATAGCGTACATTTATACATGATCTAATACAAATACAATAATAATATGTGTGATAGAACGAGTTGAAGCTGCGTTAATTTCAACTCCTATCTCATATTATTTAAAACCACGATGCTGCCCACGTGCATCTTCGATTCGAAGCTTGGAGCCTTATCGCAGCTACCGGATGTCAATGTTTAAACAAGGAGGTTATCGTCCCCCCGTTCGCCCCCATACGCCGACCTCGCCAGATTGAGTTAGGCTTATGGGCAGATAAGGCATTGTTCTCCGGCCCGGCTGTGCATTCCCTCGAAGCTCCCACTCTATTGTCCCCCTACGCCAAGGAGATGTCCTGGCTATTTATATGGAAACTTTACCACTAAGATCAGATTGGAGATCCAGATTTTCGTCGCGAAACATCACCACGACCCTCTTTCCCTTTGTGCGCCAAGGGACCTCGACCTCGAGATTCACCATCACTTGTCCAGAAGGAGGACAATATTCCTTGAGTGCCAAAGGTTCGAGCCTTCCGTGACGCCAAGTCCCCAAGGCTTCCCCCTTGTTGTTCAGAGGAGAACAGCACTAGAACAGCCATTGTTCTTTTGAGGCCTTCGCCAAGAAACGGTTCTCACCCTTCCCCCCCTGTTGTTCAGAGGAGAACAGCATTAGAACAGCCATTGTTCGTTTTGAGCCCTGGGCCAAGAAACGGTTCTCACCCCCCCCTGTTGTTCAGAGGAGAACAGCCTTAGAACAGCCATTGTTCGTTTTGAGCCCTTCGCCAAGAAACGGTTCTCACCCCCCCTGTTGTTCAGATGAGAACATCACTAGAACAGCCATTGTTCTTTTGAGGCCTTCGCCAAGAAACGGTTCTCACCCTTCCCCCCCTGTTGTTCAGAGGAGAACAGCATTAGAACAGCCATTGTTCGTTTTGAGCCCTTCGCCAAGAAACGGTTCTCACCCCCCTGTTGTTCAGAGGAGAACAGCATTAGAACAGCCATTGTTCTTGATCCCGTAGACAAGAGACGGTTCTCACCCTTCCCCCTTGTTGTTCAGAGGAGAACAACATTAGAACAGCCATTGTTCTTGAGCCCGTAGACAAGAGATGGTTCTCACCTTCCCTTTGTTCAGAAGAGAACAACGTAGAACAGCCATTGTTCTTCAAGCTGTTCGTCGAGAAACGGTTCTCCTTCCCAAGACGCCACGTCAGGATCATCTTATTCCCCCCCTTCGGCTGGAACTCGCCAGCGGACCGAATATTCCTTCAAGTCGCCTTCCACTGCACCACTAGTGTAAAAGTTACGTAAGCCAAACGTCACCTTTGAGTATTGATCCCTTTTGTCAATTCTATCCTGTGCTTTAAATGGTTTATCGAACCATCCCATCTCTTTAACTCTATATTTGTTTTACCTTTTTAAATCCTTTAAACCCTCGGATTAGCCCGAGTCTCCACGACCCTTTCCATTCTGTTTATGTCAATATTTTCCGTTTTTGTGTATTGTTGATAGTTATTATTAATAAAACTCTATTTTATTAATGATAGCAATATTATTATCCTTGAGCTCAGTTCCACTTCTTAAGCATATCGAAGATACATAATATCGGCCGCCAGACAGTAACGCACTCTAAAGATAATTAAGGAAGTTCCCTCAACGAATAGTGATATATGGAATATCGTCGGGAGTCATTCTACGACATATATATATATATATATATATATATATATATATATATATATATATATATATATATACTATTTAAATTTGGTATCAGGTGTGTAAGGTTTAACGCTATATTTTGCAAACACTGGTCTCAGTCGAGTAAAGCATAGTGTTATTCGTTATAATAATAGAATATAGTAGTTCCCTTTTATTTTAACGATTGCCATCCCCTTTTTTTAAAAACTTAAGAAGCTGGAGTAGCTCAAGGAACTGTGATAATAATTTGTTTGTGTTTTTTTGTGATTTTAGTCAGTGGTTATTTAGAGTAAGAAACCAAGTACGAATAGGTCAGTGCCCATATTTAGGTAGGCTAATTCTATAGAGGCATAATTCTTGTTGCAAGGAATTTTAGTTGGTTGACTAGTGCGCCCCCAAGTGCAAAGATGACTCAGTTTGAAATCTTTAAAGCGCAAGGAGAATCCTTGGGACTCCCTGGAAAAGAACTAATTGAGTACATTCAAGAGGAGCAAAGAAAAGAACGAGAAAGAGAAATCCAACGAGAAGAAAAAGAAAGAGAAAGAGAGGCATGGATAAGACAAGCTGAGCTTCACCATCAGATTGAATTAGCTCGGATTAAAGCAGAATTTCAAAGAAAAAAGGTAGAAAGAGAAAGGGAAAGAGTAATCCGACAAGAGGAACGAGAAAGAGAAATACAACGAGAGGAACGAGAAAGAGAAATACAACGAGAAGAACGAGAAGGAAAAATACAACGAGAAGAACGAGAAAAAGAAATCCAACGAGAAGAAAGAAGGACGGATTCGCGCTCCTTCCCAGGAAAGCTGACAAAGTTTCCGAGCCCCGTAAAACCCCAAAACTTCTTTCCCCAAAAACAACAACGGGACTCCAAACCTCCCGTTAAGACTTCTCCTCCATCTCTCTTCCCGAAGCGACCAATAATATGCTTCACCTGTGGTGTAGAAAACCACATGAGCTGGAACTGCCCCCCAAATTCTAGGCTTAAAAGCGGACCAGCCCACCAAGTTCACCAGATTAATGCAACCCCGGCTCCCCCGGTGGTGCAGACCCAAGCAGAAACTTCTCCCCCTCCGTCAGGCCACCAGGTAAATTTTGTTTTTGATAAAAGTTCATCGGGAACTTTGAAATATGAGGAGGGCAGCGTGGACGGCTGTCGAGTATCGACTCTCGTCAGGGACACAGGATGTACGTGTTTCATCGTGTCCGACGAACTCCTCCCAGTGGCCTCTAACTACGAAAAATTTGCGGTGGTACATGACCACCTTGGGCGGGCGAACCGATTCCCCGTCGTTAGATGTTACCTGCAGTGTCAATATTATAATGGCTGGGCTGAAGTCATTGTAGCACCCATACAATTCTGTTCCGTACTTATAGGACAGAGCCCCCAAGTAAGTTTCGACCCTGTGTTTCAGGGCCGCCTTTCCTCGAGGCCGAGATAAGAAAGAAGCCCTGGAGCCCGTCCCCATCAGAACCCCGATACCGTCCGATTTCTCGGAAACCTTTAACCAGGACTTTAGGACGGCACAAAAGGAGTGTGAATCACTAACACCCTTAGGTGATAAGGCCCCAGACAAGGACTCGGAGACTGTCCCTGGACCCCAAGAAAAAAAGAACCCTCAACGCGCCCATGGAGATACCTTCGTAGAACTGGACGAAACATCGGCACTTGAAGAAGATTACCCCGCGGAGTCCCTTAATGTAATCCAGACAGTGTGCATCCAACCTGATGCCGATTACCCTCCTCCTTCCCTACCAGGCGAGTCTTTGGAACCCTCTGACCTGGGTAGTGACGCGCAGCTGACACCACGTCAGAAGAGTCAGCTACAAGAACTAATTAAATGGAGTCACCATTTACCTGCCCTATTAGCTCTTTTTGAGTGACTGCGTGAAAATGGCCTCACCATTGGCCCCAGCAAATGCCATTTTGCCCACGAAACTATCAAATATTTGGGTTTCAAAATAGGACAAAGCAAGTTAGGTCCCCACGAGAACAAGATTAAGGCAATCGCCGACATGCCCCTCCCGATTACAAAGAAGCCATTAAGATCGTTCCTAGGATCAGCTTCTCCCTATCAGCGATTTGTTCCGAATTTCGCTGCAATTTCGGCCCCCCTATGCCCCCTTCAAAAAAAGAATTTTCCCGATCGTTTACGTTGGAATGATGTCGCTGTTTCCCATTTTAATCAGCTCAAGAGTAAGTTCATTTCTGCCCCCATTTTAAAGTTGCCCAACCCGGAAAAATCCTTTGGGGTTAAGACCGACGTGATCAACGAGGGCATTGGAGGTGTACTCCTTCAATACGTTAATGACGGAACGAGTCATCCAGTTGCATATGCTAGTCATCAATTATTACCACGCAAAGAGAGATATGCCACTAGAGAAAAGAAAGCTCTATCAATTATCTGGGTCATAGACAAATTCAAGATGTACTTGATAGGTAAAGAATTTCAAATAGGAACCGACCACCGTCCGTTAGCCTATATTAGGAATGTGCGACACTCAAACGGCCGCATCATGCGCTGGAGTTTACTCTTGCAAGAGTATCAATTTAAAATAAATTAGATAAAAGGTTCCGATAACCAGGTCGCTGACGCACTCAGTAGGAATGCGTTACCGAATAGCGTAGAGTAAGTGTATTCATAGGATTAGTATCTCCCTGTAGGTATATACCGTCTTGTACGACTTAAATTAAGATTGTCTTATAATATAATTAATTAATGTATATGTCTGACTTTTGTAACGCTTAATGTCTAATTTTTTTGTATGTATATATACTTGTACCCATTAATTTACGTATAAATTATTTTGTCCCGTATGTACTAATTTTATATCATTTCATTGTTCCATGCCCCTTTTTTTTTATTAAGTTGTATTAAAGGTTATTTTCCCCTGTAATCTAAAGATCAAAATAATCATATGTATTGAGGTAATACCAGTTAGGTGCAGAAAGGTACGGTTGGTACAAGGAAACGAGTTCCCTACAACGGAGCTCTATCGTTGTCCCTTCTCTCTCTTTTTTTCGAAGTGACAACTTCCCCTGGAATAGATGGGTGTGATAGAACGAGTTGAAGCTGCGTTAATTTCAACTCCTATCCCATATTATTTAAAACCACGATGCTGCCCACGTGCATCTTCGATTCGAAGCTTGGAGCCTTATCGCAGCTACTGGATGTCAATGTTTAAACAAGGAGGTTATCGTCCCCCCGTTCGCCCCCATACGCCGACCTCGCCAGATTGAGTTAGGCTTATGGGCAGATAAGGCATTGTTCTCCGGCCCGGCTGTGCATTCCCTCGAAGCTCCCACTCTATTGTCCCCCTACGCCAAGGAGATGTCCTGGCTATTTATATGGAAACTTTACCACTAAGATCAGATTGGAGATCCAGATTTTCGTCGCGAAACATCACCACGACCCTCTCTCCCTTTGTGCGCCAAGGGACCTCGACCTCGAGATTCACCATCACTTGTCCAGAAGGAGGACAATATTCCTTGAGTGCCAAAGGTTCGAGCCTTCCGTGACGCCAAGTCCCCAAGGCTTCCCCCTTGTTGTTCAGAGGAGAACAGCACTAGAACAGCCATTGTTCTTTTGAGGCCTTCGCTAAGAAACGGTTCTCACCCTCCCCCCCCTGTTGTTCAGAGGAGAACAGCCATTGTTCGTTTTGAGCCCTGGGCCAAGAAACGGTTCTCACCCCCCCCCCCCCTGTTGTTCAGAGGAGAACAGCATTAGAACAGCCATTGTTCGTTTTGAGCCCTTCGCCAAGAAACGGTTCTCACCCCCCCTGTTGTTCAGATGAGAACAACACTAGAACAGCCATTGTTCTTTTGAGGCCTTCGCCAAGAAATGGTTCTCACCCTTCCTCCCCTGTTGTTCAGAGGAGAACAGCATTAGAACAGCCATTGTTCGTTTTGAGCCCTTCGCCAAGAAACGGTTCTCACCCCCCCTGTTGTTCAGAGGAGAACAGCATTAGAACAGCCATTGTTCTTGAGCCCGTAGACAAGAGACGGTTCTCACCCTTCCCCCTTGTTGTTCAGAGGAGAACAACATTAGAACAGCCATTGTTCTTGAGCCCGTAGACAAGAGACGGTTCTCACCTTCCCTTTGTTCAGAAGAGAACAACGTAGAACAGCCATTGTTCTTCAAGCCGTTCGTCGAGAAACGGTTCTCCTTCCCAAGACGCCACGTCAGGATCATCTTATTCCCCCCCTTTGGCTGGAACTCGCCAGCGGACCGAATATTCCTTCAAGTCGCCTTCCACTGCACCACTAGTGTAAAAGTTACGTAAGCCAAACGTCACCTTTGAGTATTGATCCCTTTTGTCAATTCTATCCTGTGCTTTAAATGGTTTATCGAACCATCCCATCTCTTTAACTCTATATTTGTTTTACCTTTTTAAATCCTTTAAATCCTCGGATTAGCCCGAGTCTCCACGACCCTTTCCATTCTGTTTATGTCAATATTTTCCGTTTTTGTGTATTGTTGATAGTTATTATTAATAAAGCTCTATTTTATTAATGATAGCAATATTATTATCCTTGAGCTCAGTTCCACTTCTTAAGCATATCGAAGATACATAATATCGGCCGCCAGACAGTAACGCACTCTAAAGATAATTAAGGAAGTTCCCTCAACGAATAGTGATATATGGAATATCGTCGGGAGTCATTCTACGACAATATGATATAATAATTTGTCGTGGAATAGGCTCTCGTCGATATACCATATATAACTATTCGTTGAGGGAATTATTCTAATATTTCGAGTGAGTGGTAATCTGATTGACCGAGGTTAGTCCAAAAGGGGTGGGGGGCTGGAGAGGCTTATTTATCTTCAATATGCTTAAGAAGTGGAACGGAGCACAAGGATAAATAATATGGCTACCATTAATATAATAGAGTTTTATTAATGAAACTATCAACAACACACAAAGAAAATGTTTACATAAACGGATGGTGAAAAAGGGTCCTGGGAATATCTGACTAATCTGAGGATTAAGATTTGGAGAGATTTAAAAAGGTAAACAAACAAAAAATAAATAGGGGAATGATTCGCTAAACCATTTAAAGCACAGGGTTGCGTTGACAAGAGGTTAAACGATTAAAGGTAATGCTCAGCTTACGTAATTACAAAGTTGTTGTGCAGAGGAAGACGATGCGAGGAGGTAGTGCACCAGTGGGCGCGAGAGCGGACACCGCAGTGTTCGCACTCCCTGCCACAAAGTCGACGTTCAGCTCTTCCCGCGTGGAGTAGCCCAGCCTCACACGCTGTAGCAGCACTTCGTTCGCTCTAGGCTGCTGGAAGGATGCGTTCAGTGGGCGATAGGCTGTGGCTGCAGCATTCGACGCCGCTTGCATCTTAGTTGCTTCCCATTCTTGGTGGAGCTGGTGGGGGTTGTCGGCGGCCCTGCACTTGGCCTGCACCTTGAGCTGCTGCAGGCTGGGGCGCACGGTCCAGGTGATGGTGGGGCCGTGGGCGGCTCACTTGGCAGCCTCGTCGGCAGCCTCGTTGCCGCGCATGCCAACGTGGCTGGGAATCCAGTGGAGCCGGACACGCCTGCCCTGAGCTGCCAGGTCCTGCAGGGTGCACATGATGGTGGTGGTGAAGTAGATGTTGTGCCTGGTGTGGGCGTGGGCGTGGGTGTGCTGCAGCACCTGCAGCCCCGACTGAGAGTCCGTGTGTATCACCACAGTGGCCTCCCGGCGGAGAAGATCGTGCTGGAGGGCGTGCAGGATTGATACTAGCTTCGTCTAGAGGGTGGAGCAGTGGTCTGATGTCCTCCACGCCTGCGTCAGGTCTCTCGTGACGAAGGTGGCGCCGGATCTCCCGCTGTCGGGGTCGACGGAGCCGTCGGTGAACTAAACTACGCTGCCTGGCTCCGTGACCGCAGGCATGGCTCTGAGGGCGTGCTGGCGCAGCTCCTCGGTGAGACAGTGCGCTTTGCTGACGGGCAGCTGTGTCGCGGTGGAGTCGGCAGTGGGGGGCTTTCATAGTGGTGGTGTAACGTAGGTGGGGTTGGGGGTGTCGGGGTCGCGCCACAGCCAGTTCCCTACCTGGTTGAGGGTGTTGGTTGCTAAGGTGACGTTTACGAGCCACCTGTTGTTACGCAGGCACTCGATGCCCTGCGCCACGGCCATTCGGAGTCTCCTCTGCGCAACACCCTCCACGTCGCGCTGGAGCACTCTGGCCACCCGACAGGCCACAATGCAATCCACCCTCTACCCTAGCGGTGAGGGGCACCAGGCTGGCCTCGCTCTGCATGACACAGGCACTGCACCATCTCGGTGCCCCTAACATGGTCCTCATGGCGGTGGCTATACCTAGAATACGCGATACAATTGTGTTCACGTTATACATATGTTAACCTCAATAAAATGGAAAGAATTCAACGACGGGTAACTAAACTAATCCACTCGACTAGAAATAAGTCGTATATCGAAGGATTAAATATACTAAAATACCGACTCTCGAAACTTGGCGATTGCGAGGTGAGCTTATCGAAGTAGTCAAAATTTTAAATAAATTTGAAAAGGTAAATTATGAAAAAAAAATTAAGTACGACCATGGTATCACACGTAACGATGGTTTTAAACTCAAAGGACGGACGTTTCAAACGAACATAGCTAAGAAAAATTCCCCTTTAAAATCATTGATAAATGGAACGCACTCCCCACGTAGGTGGTAAATGCCAGTAGTGTGAATAGTTTTAAAAATAAAATTAAAAGTTATTTTACGAATAATGATATTATTTTAATACGGAGCCCTGTTTTGGATTGAATGTCGCGTGAGTGAGCATCGTGGCGACAATGTCCAAAGACGACTATTAGCATATTAGTATACAATGGGACTGGCCTTTGAGTGAACTAAGTAACCCTTGCTGGTTCACTGTTCTATGTAACTATTAGGCGTCTATGTATATAAGTTTGGGAATTATAAATTATTTTGGCATTATCAATGTCAATTGAATGGTCTTCATTTGCTATGTGTAAGAACAGGCTAGAAGATAAGCTGCCACGGCGCATGTCGCATATGTGTTCCTTCATTCTCTCGGAGAATCCACTGCTTTCACCAATGTATATTTGATCGCAAATTCTGCATGGGATATAATAAACACACTATTCTTTATGGGTGGATTTATTTTTAGACAGACTATTTCGTATGGTGTTTTCGTATTGAAAGGCAACATTAATGTTGTTGGCCCCTTCCAGCTTTTAGATTAATTAATTGGGGCGAATATGGGAATATATAATTATTATTAAACGCTTTTTTCCTAGGATTAGATGGTGAATAAAAGTTGGATCTGGCATAATAATGATGTTTTTCTATGAACCATAGGGGATACTGCAGCACAATGTTTGGATGATCATGTTAATTTCATCCTGCAAGAAACAAGGATCAAATATGTTCTCAGAAAAAAAGGAAGAAACTACAGACATTTTAACAGATTCGTCGTGGCAAGAGAAATAATTAATATAGGCATTACAGTTAGTTGGTTTCTGGTAAAGAGAACAAACAATAAGCTTTATTGTTTACTTTAGATATTTTGACTTCAAGAAATGGCAGATTTGTTTAGTTCCCATTCAGCTTTCATGTAATGGTGAGGTGAATGTTGTTTAATTGTTCAAAGAATAAATCAAATGTGTTATCATTAATAGGCCATCTGACACATACATCATCAACATAGAGGAACCATATTATGGGATTAGGTAAGATAAAGGGAGGAGGTGTTTCTCAAAATTTTCCATGAAAAGATTACTTAGGATCGGGAAAAGGGGGTTACCCATTCTCAGTCCATATTTCTCTCTGTATAAACGATCGTCCGCTTTGAACACATAGTTTGCAAAGCACAAACGTAGTAACTTTACAATTTCTTTACACGGTAAGGGCAATGTTAGGTTAGACAAAGGCAAGTTTTTAATAATGACATCAAGAACTTCATCAACAGGAACCATAGTGAAAGGCTATTAGCATCTTAACATAGTAACTGCTTATTAGAAAAGTCAACATCTTTAATTTTATTAACAAATTCGCCAAAATGAATAATGTAAGCATCAGAAATACTACCAACTCATTTGGAGAAAATGTTCGCTAACCAATATGATAAGTTGTACGCGTGGGTCCAGCTTGGTGCTTTTCACGGGGCGCAAGTATGGGAACTGGTTAAGAACTACTGCCGTAAAAGCATCAGCGAACAAGAAACGGATGTAGTTCTTGTATACGCGGACGATGGATTCCTTGGATTGCTCGAATCTGGTTTCGGTAAGTGCTCTGAGTTGTGTTCAGCTTTGTTCAGTCTTTTTCTTTTATGTTGTCAGGAAAGTTAGACCTATGTGCAGTGTGACATCTAACACTGTAGATCTTCCATTTAAAGGGAATGGTGTGTTTGATAGGATGATACAAGTGGGTTTTTTTGTTGTACTCCAGTTTGTAGGCTGTGAAGAGCGTAACAGAGTATTTTGATAGTGAGACTGTTATTACTGGTAGGGTTCTGTTGCAGCCAGCGTTTGATTCTTGTTCACAAGCTGCTCTGCTTGTTTAAAATTGTAGGACACCAAGTATTGGGATACCATCAGATGAAAAGTGTAGAGTGTGATGTGTAGATCTCAGGAAGGAATGTCATAGAGAAAAAAGTTGAATAGGATAGGAGCGAGTAAGAATCCCTGCTAGACTTCTTTGTGCATTTGATGTGTTCGTGACTACTTGCCCGCCTCTTCTTTTCCCGATGACGATCAACATGCCGGCCCCAAATCCTTCCTCATTTCGAGGAAGGATATGACTGAGCCTGGCTCGTCCTGCTTTGGGGCTCCTTCTCGGGTGGAGAAGAGAGGGCTCAATCTCCGGCATCCTTTTTTAAAATGGAAAAAAGCAAAAAACAAAAGTAAACGAAAACTAGAGGTGCCTCTCCTTCCGAGAGGGCCAGGTTGACGAAAGAGTCCACTGCCATTTCGCCAGGTGACCAGGCCAAGACTAGCATGTCGGGCCTCAGGGCACTATCAACCAGGGAAGGTAAGACCGATAAGGTCCAAGTTGCAAATAAAATGAAAGGAGCCTCGATGACGCCCGGGCTCCTCGTCGAGAGTCTACCCGGTGTCTGCGAGTCCGCTAGCTTTAAACGCTTTCTAGTTTTCTGCTCTAATGATGGCAGCATATTTTCCAAAGGTCACATGTTCGGTAAGAGAAAAGGTTCAGCTAGGATAATTGGGAGCGAGCCAAACGCCACATCTTTCTGGGGCGGGACATTTCTCCTGAATGAAACAAACTCTTTCCAAGAGACCATTATTAGTAGTCTTCGGACAATCAATGTATCGCTGGCGAGTGTGACGCTGCACTCTACCATGAATTTCGTGAAACTAGTGGTTTATGCGAGAGATCTCGCGGACTACTCGTGAAAAGACATCACCGAATAGCTGGTCCACCAAGGAGCGGTCAGGTCGAGTGTGAGATGAGGAAACAAGGGATGGGGTATAGAACCCCACCCTGCACTCTTCGTGACGTTCAATCGTGAGTCTCCCTGAGTCGGTACGTGGCGATTGGTATCGTTATCGCGTCAAGGATTTCGTGCCACTGTCGCAGAATTGATGCTACATTTACCACTTTGGCAACACAAATCGTTCAGACAGCCGTGCAAAGTCGAGTATACGCAAAATATGTGTAAATTATCCCAATATCGAATACGATCTGTCTTTATTGTGTACGATTATATCTATGAATTGCTTCCCCGAAGCAATGAGGTGCCTATATTCTTGCAAAGCTTCTGTCCGTTCAGGCTGTGAAGCGAATCTCTCCACGAGAGGCTAAGTATTTGGCCATGATGCGCCACGTGAGACCTGGGGCATCCTACGCCTATTAGTTTAAGAAAGTGAATTCTACTCCGGGCACCTCCAAGCATTCAAGCATGGCAGCTTTCGCGCCCATTGAGAACCCTTCTGCGGGTGGTTACGAATAATTCCCCTGGTGGAACTTGCGGTTCTAAGTGCTCACGCCTAGCAATGCCTAGCCACGCGCGTGTGAACTCTTCCTGTAAGGTGAATCGGCCGCTTGCCTCGACCTATTCGTTAAACTCACAGTCAAACCCCCGAAGGTGGATGTGAGACCGTCTCAGGGCATTAAAACTATGTCTCCTAAAAGGCTCACAGCACAAAGAGAGCCACAACTACAATGCTCACTTCTAAGGCTGAATAGGAAAACTTAGAGCCGCAGGCATTCCAAAAGATGAGCGACTTCCAGCTCTGAACCCATCCAGTCCACCAAACGTTTCGTCGCCATTAGGAGAAAAAGACTCGCATGGCGAGACCAACCTCCTCCAATAAGTCCTCTAATGCACCAACGCCTTCTATGCTAACCGCTCTCGGAGTTAAGCTTACAGGATGGGTATGGCCATTCTCGTGAGGGTCTTAACTTCCAAAAGGGTCCTCGTGTTCCATTTATTTTAGGCCTGGAAGGCATTTTTTTTCAATGGAGCGACCGTAGACTTCAAACTAACTTGGAGGAGCTGCAGAAGTTCGTTTCCTCCCATTCGCCGTTAGTTAACTGTCTCGAGGAGACAAAAAAAGCGCATACGCCTGCCCACCCTTCCAAGATATAAGGGTTTTTCAACCCCACCAATACGGGAAGCTGACCGGAGAGGAGGTACGCAATTAATACTCGGCAGGATGTATCCGTTCTTCTACTCACTCTCAAAACTCCTTTCAGGCAGTGGCAGTGCAGCTACAACTAGATAAGAGGTATACTTTATTTCTTCATTTTTTTCCATAGGTAACCAACATCTAAGTGAGGGAAATCAACCGCGTTGTCGCACGATTACCGAAGTTCTTTTTCCTTCTCGCGGAATTGAACGGCTGGCACTCCCTCTAGGTGGACTATAAGATCAATTCTTGGGATTATGTCCGGGTTCACCAGATCGAAGAATTGGAGATTAGTGTTCTTAATGTAGATGAGTTTACTCATCATAATGCGAGAACTGAAACATTCGCTTATCTTGGTCTACCCCAGTACTCTTTCGACTGATCTTTCGTGGAAGGTGTTCGATGACCTTCATAGTTGTGACTAGTTGCCCATTCGAATGTCATTTTGTAGACCTCTTCCCTCTGCCCCCTGAAAAACCACTACAGTGATGCTTGGAAAGTTTCCGTGGTCTGCATGTTAGGAAATTACTTTATCTGTCTCAGTAGACAAGCTTAGGTCGGTTGATAAGGGTATGAGTTCTTCTTTGGTAAACTCATCAGCGTGGACCTAAATACCATTTACAAAACGTCTGGCCGATTTGCACGCCAACCGTTCCTCCGGTGGTGGGCAAAGTGTGATACGGCTTTTAGAATGATGCATTGTTCCTCTATTCGCTATAAGGGCCGCCCGAACGATTTCACAGTCGGTAAATTTCGTTGAACTGAGCCTATGTCCCGGTATGTTTCGAAGCACATGCACGCAGCATTTCTTGACGAGCATACGTGCCTTAACTTAACAGGAAAGACCCATTTCGCAGAGGTGTAAAACTTATTCAGAATGATTCAGGGCAAATTCTAGGAGGTCCCACCCCCACCCGCATTCCAGCTCCTCGCATCGTGCATGACAATGGGGTCGCATTCTCGGACCCTGAATCCGTTGCAGAGTGCTTCGCGGCTGCTTTTTCCACATTTTCTAGTCTGGATCCTGATCTGCCAGGATTCATTTTACGTCGAGAGCTCGCTAAAGGCTATCGACTGGACTTTACTGGTGTTACGCTCTCGTTTCATCGGCGGATACCACCTTGGTCCTGGCGATATCACGTATGCGAAGTTTCGACACTTAGGTGAGATACTCATGGGATTTCTGTTAGATTTATTCAACATATTCTCAAGAGAGTATATCCTCCCAAATTACTATCGCATAGATACTGCGTTCGCTGGGATTAACTTCTTGGATGTGCAAGCTCATAGAAGAATGGAAAAATGTTAGATTACCCTTTTTCTTGGACAACGAGGGTACCTGTATTCTGCACGGTGTGGCTTCTGCAAGTTCCACTACACGTGGTATGCTCTGGTGCGACTAGAGAGTGCTATCTGCGAGGCTTTCTTCGTAGACAGCATTTAGCAACGGAGCGATTTGATCGGTAAAATGGAAAAGGATTTCAAGATCGCCTGGCGCTATGGTATCATGGAAACCAACAATTCTATCAGGGGAAGTGAAGGCCTTTCAATCATTCTATCTGTATTCTTCTGACATTATTTATTCCGTATGTGGGCTGGGAGACCCTTCTCCCGCCAAATGAGATGGGAAACGTTCGTCTCGGAGGAAAGTGTACACAGTGCCATACTCTTTGTTTTGAACATTAGCAGTACCAATTCGGTGCAGTCGGAATATGTTCTCGCTACGCACTACGTAGACGACATTTCGATCACTTTTGGTGCGATTCAACGGACATTAAACCAGATATCTCGCTATTTCGAATCGCACGGGTTTCGGCTTTCTTGGACTAAGTCGATGGTAGTGCACCTCTGCCGCCATCCACGATTCCACCTCAACGTGGAGTTATTGAACGGGTTTTTCCTGTGTGTGATGATTCCCACTGTTTACTCACTCCCTATCCTAATAGGGATCAGCTTCCACGCCGTATCTCACTTGTTTGAAGTCGGCGGGGCTCTACCATGTGCTACCTCTATCTTCACAGCCGAGTTGGTTGCAATACACGGCTCGGTACAGGTATCCGCGATGACAGGAATGCCACGATTCTAATGGATTTTCAAATATTTTCTGCTGATTCCTTGGTCATATAAGGATTTTGGGGAATAAACATGCCGATGAGGACCGCAAAGTGTTCACGATGATTGGGGAACCAGACCAGAGCTTTTTCTTTCCCACACCTACTACCTGACAAAAATCAAGGAAGTCTTCTTGCTACCTGGCAGAAAACATAGTAGACGGTCGCCGGGATTTTAAAGTTGCACTCCATTGCGCTGCGACTTTTCCCGTGGCCCTACCCTCAATGTATCTGCGACTTCAAGTCGCTTTCTCTCCTCGCGGATGCACCGACAATTAATGGAGCAATCCATTCCGCTTTACTGCGACGACTGCTGGATCCCCTAGACTATTCGGTACATTCTTTTTGAGTGTCCTAGTCTGAGGGTCTTAGTTCATGCACGTTACCTGTCTCGGTACCTTTATGTGTGGGGTCGCTACTGCTTGTCCCTTGTAGTCGTTATGTTTTCACGTACCTGAGGACTATTTTACTTTTATCATCTTTGTATTAGGGAGGCTGTACTTCCTTTGCTTTCAATCACCGCACACCATTGGTTATAGTGTCAACGCTACCTACAATGAAAAGTAATTACATATTTGAGTGCGCAATTCTATCTACACAGAGAATGCCGAGAATCGCAAATGAAAGGGATCAAATTAGGTGAGATGACTATTTGTGAAGAATATATAGGCCGAATAGCCAAAAGAAGAGATATTTGGATTTATTTATTATATTATTTTGAAAAAGTTATTTTTTCCGTGAAATCTTAGTAAAAGGCTTTTTGGAAGGAATAAGTATTTAAGAAAATAGTGAATTTATTATATGTAAAGGTGTAATAAAGCTGTGGGGATCGAACTACACTAGAAGTAGGCCTTGTGCTGAATTCAATAGGCCCGAAAAACACCTCGACAAAGTGGACGCGAATTGGTCCTATTTTATCTAAATATGCCTTACAAAATGTAATGTACAGACTCAATATTGTATTGGTTTGTTAGTGTACATATATAGTTGTGTTTAAGCATGAAACCGTGAGACTCAAAGGAAACAAAGTCCAAGCGATCGAACACCTGTTTGATAAGACGGCCCAAGTCGTGTCTCGAAATAAAATTATCAGACATGGAGATTTACTTAGGAGGCTAAATAAATACAGCTGCTGAGCGTACGAGGCAATGCTGCGAGAAGCATATCAAATGACACAAATAAACATTGGATCTGAAAATGTAGACACGGTGTACAGGCAGCTTAGCTCCGCCCATAGGGTGGAGAGTTGAGACTCCAAATATGGACGCGGGTTCATATCCGTAAGTTCATCTTTGCCTTAAACCTTCGATAAGCCTAGCCAAGGAGAAGAACACCTGAAAATTATTAATCTTGGGAGTCAGATTAATAAATCACCTCAACGACACCCATCACTTAGAAGTTAGGACTTTGTCGCGTCCCCAAAGCTGGTGCCCGTCCTTTGCTTTCTACTACTGGTGACAGTGTCGTTCTTCCACCTTCAACCGGTGACAATATATATATTTTTATATACCCGATAATTGGTGACACCATCGTCATCCGAACATACAACTGGTGACCACTTGAACACCCTATAAAGCTACCTACTCCGAGTATCCAATAGTGGAAACTAAATGGGGCTGTGCACGCGAGGTCGGCCCTATGGTTGCTGGCGCCCTGGGCAAGCAGATGTTCGGCGCCCTTTTTAAGTATAATTCTAAAAATTCTCACAAAGAAAAAACTAAAATATAGAATAATAGAGATGAGTTTATTACCTGGGTTGTTTTTTAACAAACAATAAACAATAATATTTTTTTATCAACCTGGATTTGAGGACAATAAGAACAATTAGCCTACCTAAAACATTTTTCCTGGCATTTAGATCAGCAAATCTATATTTATATTCTTTGCAATATCATTTTCCATAGACAAAGTTGCCAAAGAATTCATTCTTTCTTGAGACATGGATGACAGTTGGTATGTTTATATAAGTTCTAGTTTACTAAAGCTTCTCTCGCCAGTGGCCACATTAATAGGTATTGCAAGCATTATTCTTAATGCAACCTGTAGATCAGGGATCCTCGACCTTTTTGTTGTCATTTATCCTTTAGTGTTTTGGCCTTTTCCTGTGTAGATCTAATAGTTGAGGATTGTAAAATAATGAAATTACGCAAAATTTTCATTGTATTTCAAATAATGTTCTTTCAAATAACATAGCTAATAATAGGAAACAAAAAAATAATAATGGTAAAAACAAACAAACAGTGATTAATGATAATATTCTTCTTGACTAGAAAAGTAATATGAACCAAACGACTTGTAACTAATACTAGGAAACTAAGAAATTATAATGTTCTTGACTAGAAAAAATCACATGAAACAAATGAATTGAAATTAATATTATGAAACCGAGAAGTAATAACAATCGAAGAGTGGTTCATTGTAACAAACATTCCCTAACCCTGGAAAAAAATAATATGAAACAAGTAACTAGTACTAAGTAGCCAACATTGGAAGAACAAAAAAAAAGCAACAGATAAATGAATATTTACAAAAAAAAGGTATTACGCGTATTGTGTATTTATGCACTGCGATGCCTATTCACTTTAGAAATTAATGGGATTGTTGCGTCTGCATTTTCTTTGTGAGTTCATTAATATTGGGTGATAATTTAGTAATTGCGCAAAGAACATCATGTTCAATAGTTTTCAAACAAGACGATGCTTTGTTTTTATTCCTAACTATTGAAAATGTTGATTCACGTAGCCACGTCAATGGAAATAGCAGCAGCGCTTGAATTGTAGGTTCAGCATCTTAAGACAGAATAATTTTAAATAAAATTCCTTATAAATGTCATAAGCAATTGCATCATGTTTTAGTTCTATTATCTCCTCTTGCTTGCTTGTTCCTGGTTGCAAGGTACAGGGATCTGCTGTAAAAGGATTTCGGAGATAAACAAGATTTATCGTCACCAAGTTAAGGAAAGTAATTTTTTATTTCGTTTTCTAACGCTCGAAGGTAATAAAAAATTAGTCCACTGAATTCATCAATCTCCACAGATTCATTTTCGTTGATAAATTCACTCACTGTTTCAAACATAACTAAAATATTAGATTCAATATTCTTTTTCCAAACACTAATTTTGGCTAAAAGCGCCTTAATCTTTGACACGAAGTCGCATACTGATACATCTGGCTCTTGCAGACTTTGATTAAGCCTATTTAAAGCATCAAAAATGTCAACCAGATATATTAATTTTAAGATGAAGCGATAATTTTTTTTTAATGACATTAAAAATTCCTTGAAACAGTCACTACTGGAAATTTAGAAAAAAAAAATGAAACACTTTAATTCGCAAATTATACACACGTTTTGTAACATTTCCTCGAAAGAGCCAACGTACATATGTAGAAAATAAGTACACTATGTTCCGCCTCTAAATCTTCACACAGCAATTTAAAAACTCGACTGTTAAGAGCTC
Organism: Ceratothoa steindachneri; assembly: GCA_963969495.1. NCBI lineage: Eukaryota > Metazoa > Arthropoda > Malacostraca > Isopoda > Cymothoidae > Ceratothoa > Ceratothoa steindachneri. Next base: position 4,741,491 of record OZ018321.1, on the reverse strand, counting down.
TCGCTTTGATATAATTAAAAAAAAATATTACCTGTGATAAGACATTGGACAAATCATTGGGAAATACCTTGCAAGCAAATGCAAACAGATGTATGATGCACTGTATAAATTTCACATTTGGACTACGTCCAAAACGTCGTCTAAAACCAGAATCTCTCCGCAACATCGCTGGTGCCCCATCCAATTAATGGGGGATTTTTTAATGAGACAAACATATCAAAAATATCTTCACCTCTGGTTGTTGCTTCAAGTGCTACATTCATAAGTTCTTCTTTAATATGCGCCTCATCTACATAACGAGCGAATACAAGTAATTGTGCAGAGTTGGTAACATCAATTGTCTCGTCTAGTTGAATTGCAAATCCACTTTTAGAGCTTTTAATTCCGTTAATTATTTGTCGCAAAATGTCTTTGGACATTCTGCGACAATTTTGTCTACAAAATTTTTTCTACAATTTTTTCTGCTTGACAATGATAAGAGACACTCCATAAGATGCTTTCACGATCCCGTTAGTTCGCTGATAAATGCGAACAAGTCGTTGTCTCTTAAGTTTTGCTTCCTTATGCTTGAAAAAAGAAAGATCTTTATTTGTGAAAGTCTGGTGATTTCTCTCAAAATGTCTATATAGGAAGGAGGCTTCGCTTCATAGATTCGTTGCTCAATTTTTTTGTGACAGAGAACACAGTGAGAAATTTCAATACCGTTGCTTTGTATGGATGTGAAGCCTAACTACAAGTATAAGTCTGCATATTTACATTTCTTACTATTTTTACTCATATTGATAGTTTAAAAAAATGGTTCCAATAAAAACAAAATTAGCGAATGTATATTATCTGAAATATATAAAATTTTATTAGTATTGCAAATATTCATTGCGCTAAAATTAGCTATAATTATCTCGGGTACAAATCACAATAGATAAAACACAATACTTTGTTTCAACTGTCCTTCAGTACTATTTATGTATTTACTTCTCGTTAAGAAATTATAGAATCACACAGTCAGTATAAAATCAACACAATTTTACTTTTCAAACATTTATATATCAAAGGGATGGTACAGAAAATGCAACAAAAAAGCTGATAATTAATAAAACGCAATCAACAAGACACACCTTCTCTCATGATGCTTTCTTCGAGATGACTACAATCCAAGGCTACCAGATTTTTTTTTCTTTAGAGTAACAATATTCTTTTATTAATTTTTATTGTTACTATTTAGGCTTCCATGTATCACCGGTTGAGAAGCCCTACTGTAGATAGAGGGGAATAGGAAAAGGGGCAAAGAAAAAATTAAAGAAGGAAAGTAGGGTAGGCAAGTTGCGAACAGCTTGAGGCGTCGCTGGACCACTGTTAGCGAGATGTGAATCTACTGCGCCATCCTGAGTCAAGCAAAGCTTTTAAGCCCCTCGCTTGCATTTCTCGTCACGCTACACAACCCACAGATTTAGCATGACATCCTGACACACACACATTGTTGGTATTTCTCAGTCTTGTTATTGTGTTTTTCCATTGGTTTGTACTATGTGATGGGCGTTCCCTTCGTATCTTTGTACCCTATATAAGGTTGTCTTCTCCATTTTCATGCTATTCCTTGAAAATGAACTTGCAAATATAGTTCCAGAGTGCTTAGATTCATCTTTTCATTTTCCTGTGGGTTAATTTTCATATATATATATATATATATATATATATATATATATATATACATATATATCAGGAAATCAATATCGCGAGGACCGAACAGATGCCAGTTCGGTTACACAGCGTAAACAGCTACGTGGTATATGAGCCGATATTTAACACACTCCCCACTCCACTTTTGCCTCGCTGGCACAACAATCATCGATATTACTCGCAAGGTAACTTTAAAATCAACAGATTTCGTAACCCGTTGGTATAAACAAAGGAGGGTGGTATAGCCTTTAGAATAAAAGTCTATGAACAGGTTCACTGCCCCCTCCTATTGTTTAGGTCTAGTTTCGCCAAATAGAAAAAAAAACATTTCCTCTGACGAAAACCATAAAAGACCATTATGGCTAAGGGGTCACCACGCTGAAAAGTGATGCCCTAGGAGAGAGGCTTAAACATGGGCCCTCATCTCTCCTCCTAACCAGGGGATAAGAAGAAGAAGAAGAAAAGAAGAAGAATCGAGTTAGCGATCAAGAGAAGACGAGTACCGGCGTCAGTCCGGCCATTAAGAAGAAAAAAGTGGAACCGAGCGGGAGTTTTCATCACGATGCTGTTCCTTTTTGTCACATCGAAGAGTAGACCATCGGTATAGAGAATCATTCTCATACCCCTCTCGTCAGAGAAACCCCCTATCTGAGTTTTCGAATAAAACCAGATATATCCCTGACCATTGATGAATACCACAGGGAAGTCCCATTCGAGAAAGGATTCACCTCTCGGTCAACTCTCATCATCGAGAAGCCCCGCAAGTGTAACCCAAGGATTGGATTAATCATACATCCACTGTTCCTTCGCTTCAAGGTGAGTGAAGTGGGGCGCCAAGGCGTCCCACTTCACTCACCTTGAAGACAGCTGTGCGTCCGATTCAGCCTCACCTCGGCCACACCCTCTCCTCGCCTCACGTCTGGGACACACTCGCCTCCCGTCCTCACGAGTTTCTCGTCCAAGGTCATTCCACGCCCGCCTCGAACTTTGTTTAAAGGTAAAAGGATTTCCATTTAATTATGTTCTTTAATTAACATTCCGCACTAAAGTGAATGTTGGCGTCAACTATCGCGTAGTATTCACGGGTAGTAAGTTTTATTTAGACCCCTTTTATTATATCCTTAGTAAATATTAAGTTTTTAATATTTCATTTTTTATGTAATTAAAAGTATATTTTTGCTCTAGTGGTTTAATCAAATCCTCGAAACGCTGCACATGGCAATAGATATATAATATTACGAGTCCTCCCTGGTTAAAGAATCAAATCAAAGATAAAAGATAAATTGTAATATAGCACTCTTCGAATAAAAAAGGAAGGGAGTTATTTATGTACAGAACAAACGTACGTACATACTTGGCTGTATACCACGACATTAATATTTAGTGTCAGGTTTTATGGGTATTTTGACGAACTCAATAAGAGTTGATTGTGTTGCATCCCCTTGATCACTAACAAATTTGTGCGTAACGTTGGGGGGAAAATTAAACATAATAAGAGGATCAGGTCGGTCTATAATTTTTTGTTAATTGTCCGTGGTTAGCCCGTTAATGGCATTAATTGTTTTTTTGGGGTGGTATGCCAATTAATAGAAAGTGTGAGTAGTAAGGTTGAGTCAGGCAGAGCGTTATTTGTTCGTAGTTGTATAAGTACCTTTAGCGAAGATCGGTGAGTTGTTGACGTGCATACATTGAAGGCATCAACACTATTCGATGCACAAGTCTCTTTGTCCAAGGAATGCCAAAGATTGGCAACACTTGGCAGAAAGCAACGCTGAAACTGGCTAGGACGGTATCTGATAAAGAGGATGCGGGGCCAAAGCCTAACGAGTGTTTCTCCTTGCTACCAAGCTATTTGGCATACAGCGGGTGGTGCGGATAGAGCATGCACGCATTGCTGATCTCCCGGCGATGTGCAAGGTTCCATTAGACATTACCGCTACAAAGAAAGCTGGCAGTATAAGAGACTCTGTCAATAAGATGCAAGTGTGAGGTAGCAGCAGACGACCAGACAAGGGCACAATATTCCAAAGCTGGAAAAATAAAGCTTCGGAAGCAAGTGGCGGACACGGAAGAATCAATAAAGGTGGCATAGGCCTTTCCCATGATTCCCAATTTTTGCGAAGCAGTAGTCACAAGAGATATGATGTGACACTCAAAAGTTAATTTGGAATCAAATTTAGCAGCAGACGACCAGACAAGGGCACAATAATGCTAAACCATCAACATGGATAGGTTCATGTTGAGAAAAAGGGCCGTGAGATGCACATGAATTTAGATTTAGCAATGTTAAGCTTCATGTCCCATGTATGGCACCAAATAGAAATGCATCGTAGATCTTCATTGAGGGAATTAGATGCAATGCTGCGATAGTGAGGGAGGTCAGTAGTCGCGATCAGAGTTACATCGTTCGCATAACTCTACATAATATTTTTTGTGATGCTAAAGAGGTCAGCAGTGTAAATATTTAAAAGCAGAGGTCCGATAACGCTGCCCCGCGGAACCCCGAGTGGACAGGATGCCAGTCACTGAAATTGGCCTCAGCACAAACCCTGTGGGTGCGACCCAACAGGAATTGCTCTAAAATAGATAAAAATCCCTCCACCAACACCAATATCTCTTAGCTTATTCAGCAAGCCATTATGATTTACTCTATCAAAGACAGTTGAGAGATCCAGTTGAACTATGCGGGCCTCATGCCCCTGGTCTAGTGCTAACTGGACCTTGTGAGAGATCGTAAGAAGTGCATCCGTTGTCCTAAGCTATTTTAAAGCGGGAAAGGCGAGCTGCAAAGAGGTGCTCAAAAACTTTAGAAAGTATTTGTGTAATAGAGAGTGGAAGATAATTGGAGGAATCAGGGAAAGAAGTTCCCTTAGGAATAGGCGCGATGTGCGCCACCCTCCAGCACTCGGGGAACAATCCAGCTCGCATGAGGCATCTAAATACTGCACTCAGTTTTTTTGCGATTACAGCAGAAGTTTCCTTGAAAAACAAAGGAAACATCTTAAGGGGATCTGTGCCCCCCATATGGATCAAGAGCAATGAGTAGCTTCTCCACTTCTTTGGACCGAAATGCGATTTTATTAAGAGTAGGCATAATGGCCATTTCTTGTTGGAAGTTAATTGTTCTCTACTAAGTTTAGAGTCGAAATGTTTCATCAAAAGATCAGCTTTTTCCTTTGGACTCGTGATACGTTGACCGTTCTCAGTGAGCAGTGGGGGAAGTGATGAGCTTCTGCCAAAGACCACTGATTTAAGGGTCGATCACCATTTATGTGGATCAGTGACGCTTAACAATTTATCCTTGGCAGAGCTGAGATATTCCCTTTCCGCATCATGATAAATCCTCTCTGCTTGAGATCTTGCTATAACATACTCGTTCCAAGATTCTCTTGTGCGTAGCTGAGACCAGTGGCAGCATGCTACCTGTTTGGCATCCCGAGCAGTTTTGCATTCCACTGTAAACCAGGCTTTATCTTTAAACCGGTATGTGTGACTATGACACCATTGCAAAAATTCACTTCTCAGAAAAAAAGACTCGGGAGGTAAAGGACGCCAAGACCCTCACTCTGCAAGAGCAGCCCGGCAAGAAAAGCCCGGCAAGAGCAGCTCGGGTTATACCGCCTGGCACTCGGTCGTTGGACGTACCTTCAGTTAAAGGTAGGGACACCACGAGCAGGTAGTACGCCAACAGTTGAGAGGCAGAGGCTAATTAACCTTATCTTCTAAGACTTAAAGTTATATATTGCGCATGCAATATATCTTGAACATGGACACGTGAATATGTTCTTCTCCTGAGCTGGTCTTGAACTAGATCACCTCCTTGATTCTTGCCCATGAGTGTTGAGTTTCGATTTCAGCATTTATGTCCTGAGCCATGTGCGCCCCTACATATTTGTCCAGGGACGGCAAATGACCGAGCGATTTATGGTGACATTCGTAGAAGTTCTTGGTTCAAGTCCGATTTTTTCGATTTTGTGTCTCTTCGCTGAGAAGTTGGTCTAAATCGTTTTCCGTGTAGCAAAGTGTAATATATCCATTAGATTGCTCCTTTAGGTGGAGCAAAATAACACTAATATCTGAGTAGATGGTGTGTAATTTTTTCTCTGAAAGGTTCTTCTTACCTAAAAGGACGGTGAAGAATGCTTGAAGTTGCGCATATTTTCTCCAACAGGTCAACCAATCACCGGGACGGGTTCATCCAGATGGTCAATGATGCAGCTAGGGTCATAACAAATGAAGCGGGAAGGGCAGAGTCCGATAATATCAACCGACCAACTAAAGGAATCCGACTGGGAACGAGCAGCCATTCCCGAGATGATATTTGCATACATATGTAGAGACTGGTCTCCTTTCTTTTGTAGTTCTGTTCTGAAGAAGCTACAAGGCGAAACGTTAATAGAGAACTCCAGTGTTTCCGGATTTTTACGTCCTCCACCCATTCTCACCTATACGTCGTGAAGTCCAACATATATATATATATATATATATATATATATATATATATATATATATATATATATATATATATATATATATATATATATAATATTGTAGAAGTCTAAATATCCCATACATTAGTGTATACATAAATACATCAACACAGCGGCGTGTCCCTCCCTTATTCCAAATTCTCCTTTCGCGTCGAATCTCCCTCACCCCTTTTCGCGCCGTCATAAACCTGCAGCTTGAGACGAGGAAAGCTTGGATGACGGCTAGGCGTAACTATTTTGCTTGTCCTGGTAGCAAACAAAAGGTCTTTCACGCGACGATACGGATTTCATGAGAATTCGGTGCTCTCTCTCGATTTTAGCTCATGAGGGAAATAAAAGGGAAAATTCTCCCTGGAGTCAGGCAAAAAATCTTGGACCTACGTTGTGTGTGGAGCTAGTCTCACAGAGGAAACAGTTCGCCCGTTGCAAGAAAGAAACTTCGGGGAATTGGTTGTTGCCGTCACGGTACCTGTAGGTGCCAAACTTCTCGCAGAACTCCCCTCCCCTTTCAGAATCAGAGGTTATACAGGACCTCCCTCTGCGGATTACCCTAGACGCAGCTAAGTAATAATTTTGGCTACCCACTCCAGGAGCCAATAATCGGAACGAACGCTTCGAGGAGAAGAATTCCGATTTGATTCACAGTTTGACTCGCCTTCGCGATCCGGCCTAGGATCATTACATCAGGACGCCCGTATAGAATTATCCACACATTCGGTAACTTCGGACGACCAGGGTAAGTGTGAACATCGTCAGAAGAAGAAGACATTCACCGTCACCCTCCAAATACTTACGAACTCCAAGGCATCGTTAAAGTGAATTATCCCCTCTCCTAACTTCTCCAGTTTAACCGTTAACTATAATTTCCATCTTGAGCTCATAACCTCGATTATTTCAAGTGATTAATTCAGTGCTTAATTCGATAATATTAATCAATTCATTCTGTCGGGTGCAATTAAGACGCCAGCATCCGAGTACGTAGAATTCAAGTGTAATCCCCACGACTTTATATAGACTTACTTATTCAGTGCAAAGATTAATCCTGCTTATACTTATATACGCTATTTCATATTTCTAATTCATGTATATTAAAGATTATTTTTGTATCTGTGTGTTTAACTAATTTGGACGATCCTTTCGCAATTAATAAGCAATCCACTCGGCTTAATTCTCAATATTACATAAGTCCACCCATGACTGGCTTTTACTGAGTGAGAACACACTCAGGGAATCATTATCTTGATTTAGATCAAAAGGGAAGCACCGGGGTTATTCTTATTCACCGGAAGTGGCTACGGTAAGTGTATTGGCTACACTTTATCTCCACTTCACCTTGGTGCGAGATTATAATATATGCCTAAGAAGTGGGAATGGCATTACCCACTCACTAAACCTCGATATATATATATATATATATATATATATATATATATATATATATATATATATATATATATACCGATTAATTAAGACAATCTAAAGAGAATGTCTGTCTGGAATTGGCGTACAAATCATCACTAACTTAATAATTTAAGAAGGGGATTTTTTTTAGTATTTGAATAATAATTTAATCTTAGTTTGGTCATGACTTATGTTTTTTTATCAAAGTTATTTCTAATAATTCTTTTATAATATCAAAATCAAAATGATGAAGTTCAGAAATAAATATAAGTATCGAAATTTTGTGAATTTTTTAAAACCCAAAGAATTACAAATGGTGAAGTTCAGAAAATTTATTTTTATATGTCTTCTTCCATAACTATATTTTAGCAACGTGATATTTTGAAAGGGTGGAAATTTAGTTTAGAGTTCCTTTTTTAGAATTATTATAATTGGAGAAGTTGAGAAAATTTATAAAAATTTAACCATGGCTGTTTTTTTTTTATTTTAAATTTTAATCTTAGTATTGAAGCGCAAGCTCCCCCCATAGAGGGAAGTGGCGAAGCCATTGCCTGATAATTGTGTACATTAGGAGCGCTCTGTAAATAAATATGTACATATAGTCAGGTGGTTAAGTGAAAATATTATAGAAGTATCATGAATATGTTGTTTCATGCAAGTAAACGAACTTGGATCAGGTTTGTGTTGACATCTATAAATTTAAAAGCTAATTTCTTGTTTATATTGGGCCTGATCTAATCGAAGTAGGATATGATTATTAAAATTATTTATTTTGGTTTTACTCTTATTATAAGTTTGACAATATAAGATAATTACTTATTGATTGTAATATGAAAATTTATGTTATGTTCAGATTTACCGCCGAGTGAGTGAATAACTGTTGTGTATGGCGTGTAAATATTGTAAAAAAAAGTACTTAAAGAATAAAGAGCTGAAGGTTTTATCATCTTCTGCATCTCTTGGTCCAGTCGCCTTCCCAGATGACCCAAATTGAAGCCCAAAGCATCCTGCGATTCGATGAAGATCAAAGTGGAGTCAGATTAAACTGCTGACGACCTAATATCAACTGTTGTCTCGGTGGAAAGATTCCTCTGACTTTACCTCGAAGAAAACAGCCAACTCTGCTGGTTGTGTTATTTCAACTTTTGGCCCCATATTTCACTGCAACCAATACTTCGACTTTAGCTCAAAAAAAGTAACCAACTGGTAGAGTACTGAGTATTGCAAAAGTCCTTTTACAATCGTTACGACGCTCTCAGCAAAGGACACAATGCTAGTTTTGATGCAAATAGAAACGTTTTTATTGGGTTAACATTTAAAGATGTGTTTAAAATATAATATTAACAGATGTGGCCGCCCTCGGTGGCGATCACGCGCTCCAAGCGAGACCTGGAAGCCTCGCATATGTTGCGGACGAAGTCCTTCCTCATTCTTGCCCACATGCGGTTGACGGAAGACTGCGGTGGCCAAAAGTCCTTCGACTCAAACCACTCCTGCACGGTCCTGTCCGTGTGGCCCGCGTACCGTCCTGCTGAAAGACGTAGTCCGCCTTTTTCGTGATCTTTCTCGCCCAGGGCAAGACTTTCCTAGCTAAATTGTCTCTGAAATAGGCCGCAGTGAGAGTGTAACCAACAGCTAAGCACACCGGTGGCATCTGTTCATTATTCGAAGCCACGACGACGATTATCATCACGGAGACACGCTGCTTGGTTGTGGACACGTACCGGAGCTCGGAGAGGTCCTGGCCGAAGCTTACCATTTGGTTATTCTCTTTCTTGATGACCGGATCGACCGTGAAGGTCTTTTTCACCTGAAAAAAATGACTCGGTAACGACTTCGTTCCCGACGTTGCTCTTGCATAAGCTCGGTGAGCAGAGAGGTCTTTCCATACACCTCAAGTTATTATAACCCTCCTCCTTGACGACCAAGGACACCGTGACCACCGAAATATTCTTGTTCTTCGTGAGCGCAGTCATTTTGTACTTCGGAACACTGTCGAAGGCCTTTCTCAAAGCCAAACGGTTGACAACTCTTCACACTTATTGAGCCTCTCTGCGACTCTGTTAACAGTCGTCCGGCTGACATTGAGCCGTTTCGCGATGTCGGAATTGTTGTGGCTTGCACGCAGGAGAGAAGAGATCTTGATTCCTTTCAATCCCATCTTGATACATCTGCACAAAATGAAAAATACTTTTAATGACACCTGCTGGAAAAATAGAACTTTAAGTTTGTTCGACGGAACTTTTTTTATCATACACGCAAACGTCTCGAAAAATAAAAAAAAAACGAGGGGGACAGAACTTTTGCAAACCCCGGTATTGTATCTACTGTACCATATCTCTACCAGACGCGGAACCAGAGGGGAGAGGCTAGGGGGCTGAAACCACTCAAAACTTCAAACCCGTTTATGCTTATATTTCTTTTTCAAGCCATACTTACATTGTGTTATTCAAAAGGAGTTATGTAATAATATAGAATATACTCGTATATATATATATATATATATATATATATATATATATATATATATATATATATATATATATATATAAAACCGTTTTTGAACCGTTGCGATCGAATGCACCTTATATGATACATGTCTAAAATACCTGTAAATCTCAAAAATTCAGTATTAAACTTTAGCTGAGGTCCAAAAATAATTCATAATTTTCTGATGTGTGGAAAAAATTCGTATCTAAGAAAGTTATTGCTCACTCTTGTGTGAGTTACTGTTATTTATTATGAATGATGTGTAAGGTAACCGTTATGAATCATCAATTCCTTTTCTCAGACAACTCAAAGGGAGGAATTCGAGTTAGCTTCCCCTAAAAAATTATTTAACCTGGGTCCGCCACAGATCTCTACAAGAACATTACCACTACCTGAGTACCTTACCACATTGCTCACAATACCACAGGTGTAGTCTTATAATTCCTCTCTCCAAAGCTTTCAATGTCTGGGTTCGGTGGCGAGAAAATTATTCCTGTGCTGCAAGACCTCAAATTTGTCCGTGTGAGTACGGCCATATGTGAGCAGTCTTTCGATATTTGCTGTTTTTTGGAAAAATAAATTGCATTGTACATACTAACATGTAAACAGCAGTAGCATTCATTATGAAATCACCCCATAATGACCGAAAATCAATATATTATATTTTTACCTATCTTGTTACATTTAATATCAAAATATCATATTGGTAGGCTAACCAATATATTTCAATTTGTTTAGTGATCGTATTCCATAAAATCTTATTTTCATAAACCTGCATTGCTCACATTGTAAGATAGAATGAGACAATCAAAGATACCTCAAAAATGAGCACTTTGGAGTTTCTTGAAGTCTTATAATTCGGCAGCTTTAAACCAAAATAACACTCTATAAAATAGGAATCCGAACGACAAGTGCTCTAGAAACAGCACAATTCGAAAATCGTAAATACTTTTTTTTGCTTTATAATCGAGATTAAACAACTTGTCATATTTTTTCCCAAATTATTGTCATTATCTCAATCACTTGCTTAATTTTTACCACTAACTAAATAATTTTATTTCCGTTATTTAAAGAAATTTAACAGTGGCGTAGCTAAAAGGGGGGGGTGAGGGGGCACAAATTTAAAAGTGAGGGTGCCCCAAACAATTGTTTCATCCCGTTTTTGGATGACAAAAAATAATTAATAAAATGGTTAAATTCTGAATTAAACTGTGTTAATCATTACTTATATTGTTGCTGTGTCAGACTGATAAAATGTTTTAATATAAATTTTGACTGGTACGAGTATATTTGATAAATGTAATTTCTCGGTTTCACATTTTGTAGTTTATTTCTTGTCATCATACATTAGTATTCTGCATTAAAGCGTCTTAATAATTACTTCTATTGTTGCCGTATTTTTAGTATTATAAAAGTACTAATGGTCTCTTTAGGCATTCCAGTCGTCATAGAGGATTGCGTTTTGGTGCTGAAAGTACATATTTTTTAGATACTACGCAATGATAGGGTTAATATTGAAATTAAAATAAGTCCGCCTTACCTTCTACTGATGTGACCAGAAACCATGAATTTTACACATTGGCAACATTTAATTCGAATTTAATTCATACGTTGGCAACCTGGAGTGAAGGAAAACAGTTATAACAGCGCTGTTTTCGATCTTAACGTCAAAACCCCGTGTGTCTAACGTTCGTGCAGGAGTCGTATGGATTTTGCGTATATAATTTTTTAAGGTTTATTAAGACTTTTGATCATTCATCGGTCAATTTTATAGACTTTTGTAGAGCTTATGGCCTCATTATGAAAGCAAAGCGTTGCGACAGGTGTGAGAACGAGGCGCGGCTTGATTATAATGTACACAGCACTAAATAGAAAGTTTGGTTTGTCTTTGGATTCGAACCTAATGAAAGGTTTTGGAATTGTTAATACTACTAGGTGTTTTAGATTAGGTTTAGTTGTACTACTTGTTCCTGAGACGCGATCGAAGGGTTAGGGGGGATATGGAGGGAGGGAGCGAAACCCCCCATAATGGCAACCCATAGCACGGCTCAATAACGGCTTCCAGTAATTAAATGCATATACGAATAATCTATAAATAAATATTAAGTACGTAAAAACAGTACTAATGATGTTTTTAGGCATTTTAGTCGTCAATTACGGCTTCGTTTTCGCGCGGAAAGCAGGTATTTTTAAGGTAGTATCACTACAAATAGAGCCGTACTCATAGTGCTAGTATCTTAAAAACAAGGTATGCTGACCAAAACGTCGCATTCTCTCACCTATTCAGATTTATGAACTTTCGACCTTCAAAACTTTTAATAATTCCCGAACTAACCTTGGGAGGATCTTGGTAATTCTATGATCGAAACAACATAAGTGTTTCAAACTTCGTTAGAATCAGCCGAATAATTATGATGTTATGGTCAAAACAAAGTAATTCTCGGGCTAAACTTGGGAGGACTTTGAAAATTATACCATTCGAAAGATAATGTAAAACAACATATATGTTTCAAATTTCGTTAGAATCGGCCGAATAGTTACAATGTTATTACAAAAAAAAACTAAAAAGCAAAATGAGGACCGACCAAAAAAATTTCTTGTAATAAGAAGAAATCAACCTAACTTAGCTAAAAATATCGAAGACACAATTAAATTAGCTTCAATCGTGTGAAATAAAAGCAATTCCTATATGAATAGGCTAAAATATGACATCAAAACATTTAAAAATGAGAAGAATAGACTTTAATTGGCAAAACATACAAGAAACAAATATCAACTACCTTAAAATAACATATTGAATCCCGCATCGGAAACCCAATTAAAATGCCTTTAGTCGTGTGAAATAAGAGAAATTCATAAAGAAATAGGCTCTGATGTGACGTCATGACCTTAAAAATTCAAAGAAATAGACCGAATTTGTCGAAACAAAGATGAACTTAACTGATTTGGGGAAAACCTAGAAAAAATCTACTCAACCTAACTAAAAATATCGAAGCCCGCATCTTAAATACAATTTAAATAGCTTCAATCGTGTGCAATTAGAGCATTTCCTATAGAAATAGGCTAGGAAGTGATGACATAACGGTCGAAACTCAAAGAATAACGAGGGCGTTAAATCACCGTAAAAAAAAATGTTTCACAAAAAATGTATCGCATTTTATCAACGTTTATATTTTCAATAAATATTAAGAGAGTTTAGACCTATGAGTGATATTTAATATACTAAGCCTGAAGTGTCAAAAAATTGAAAAACTAAAACGAAACTAACTCCCACCATTGAAACTCGCATCGAAAACCCAATTAAAATAGATTTAATCGGGTGAAATTCGCGATATTCCTATAGAAATAGGCTAAAATGGGACGCCAAAACGTTGAAACATGAGAATAATAGACCGCAATTGGAGAAAAGTGCAATAACTAAACCTAAACGAACTACAAATATCGAAACCCGCTCGAAAACACAATTAAAATAGCTTTAATCATGTGCACTAGGGTGGCTCGTTTTTACACTTTTTAAATTTTTTTAGGATGAGTAGTGCGGAAAACTTGTGTATTGGAAAGAAAACACCGTGTGTAAAATTACTTTGATCTGAGTTATATCTTCAGGTGGCACATCTCGCTTAAAGTTTCGAAAATATGGTAAAATGTAACGAATTTACAAAAACTTTAGTAATTCTGCATCAATTATTTTTGAACTGGATAAGTTTTTTCTGCCTCTTTCTAACCCAAACATTGTTTTGTAGAAGTTTCATCAATATTAAATAGTATCTTCAGCTGGCACAATTTAATTAAATTTTAACAAAATTGATAAAATTACTCTACACATACATCTCATATTTTGCATCCTATTCACCTTCATATTGCATGAAATCATGATTCGTAGCAGCAGTCTAGATTTTATTGTGTATTAATTAGTGTGTGAGCGTGACTAATGACTGTGGAGTGTGTGTATGGGAGAGGGAGAGGGGGGGAGTGTGAGCAGCGACATTGACGCAGAGGGGGAATGGGAACGCGAGTTGCTTACCAGCATTTGCTGTGAGTTGTTGTGCAATTGAATGTCTTGTTCTTCATTGAGACACTATTTATTCACAAGTCTTAGCTGGCGAAGTAGGAGTTTTCCATAATGTCGGATAACACTCGACAATCAATGACCGGAGAGAGGACAATGTGTCCTATAATCGGTCAACCAGAAGAATTAGCTACAAATGTTCTTCCAACATTTGGAGCTATTCTAGGGGCTTACCTTTGGCATCGAATTGAGATGAAAACAACACGCAAAGATTTACCATACAAAGTAATTACTGGACCTCTTATCTCTAGGATCTTCAATATATGGCAAGCATCATCCATACCAATTGTTTCTAGTAAACGTATATCTGATATGATAGGCAGCTTTCATGACCAATACAAGAATTTGCTTAAAGTAAATACGAACAGAAGAAAACTCAAATGGATTCAAGAAAAAACTACAGCCGTTCCAGAAGTCAAAACAATTATTTGATATTGCATCTTGTAAATGCAAAGAATTTGAGAAATGTACATATTTGATTGAGAGCAAAGGGCCTCAGGCAGAACGAACTTTTTTGGCAGATCAAAGGGCCCCAAGATTAATGTTTATTGGAGGCTTGGATAAGGAAACAACTACAGCTAATATCGAGAGAATTAGCAGACCCCTGGCAGACCGCTGACGAAAGAGACCAGAAGTGGTATAAATTTTGAAACTGTTGAACTAGCATCTAGTAGCTCTTCAAGTACTGCAGGCACGGATATTTCTGATTTTGAACAATAACTGCCGAATAGACTCAATTTAAGTTCAACAAGAAAGAAAATAGTAAAGGATTTGCCATCGCTAGGAGCTGTGTGCGACAGGACTGGTGTCTCAAACCGTTCAGCTTCTCTAATAGCGACTTCTGTTCTGTAAGATGCTGGGATTCTCAATGAAGAAGATCGAGAGTGAATTTTCGATCGTCTCTTTGTGCTCGAAAAGCACAAAGAGATTCAAGGCAGCAATTTTCCCTTCAAGCCGTTTACTTTGATAGTCGAAAGGATAAAACTCTCACTCAAGAAAAGAAAAGTGCAAAGACCCATTGAACATCACTACTAAAGAACATATTACCATGTTACAAGAACCAGGATCAGAATATCTTGGTCATGTGACTCCTACTTCTGGTTCTGCTTTAAATATAACTACTGTAATTAGCAATTATTTACAAAGTGAAGAGATTAATACGGATGAATTGAAAGCAATAGGATGTAATGGGACAGTTACCAACACTGGATCTAAAAACGGCATTATTTCTGGTATGGAACATCATATTGGAAGACCTCTTCAATGGATCATTTGTCTTCTGCATGGAAATGAGCTTCCCCTTCATCACTTAGTAAATTCTCTGTATGGCAAGACATCCGGCCCTGCAGGTTTCACCGGTGAAATCGGAAAGAGGATGAGTGATTGTGAAAAGCTTCCTGTTTCAAATTACACACCTGTTTATTCGGAATACTTTGATACTTTTCCTAATCTAAGTGATTTGAGCACATACCAACAATATCTGTTGGGTATTTGCCAGGCTGTGTCTCAGGGAATTTGTAAAGACTCTCTAGCAAACAGAAGTCCAGGTAAGATGGTTCATTCCTGATGGGTAACAACAGATAATAGGATCCTGAGATTGTATATTGCAGCAGAAAATCCATCAGATGAATTTCTTGAAATAGTTAGTTTTATAATGCATGTCTACAGCCTAATGTTCGCACTCAAGATATTGTGAAGCCAGTCATTTAAAGGAATGGTTACTTCTGTCATCCCGAAAACATCCTGTTAACAATGATTACAGATGAAAGAAGTCACATCCGTGAACTTGGTTGGCGGCGCATACTTAAAACAAGAAAGAACAAGGATAAAAAAATATAAGGAGTTTTAAAGTGCCACCAATCAAATTTGGTGCTGAAAATTATTTCGAAATGATAGACTGGGAAGCTAGTATAACTGAGCCTCCACTTACAATGAACATTTCAGAAAGCCAAATAACAGAATTCATTAAATCAAGAGAAATATACCATATCGTTCCAGATATCTCATGCCACACATAGGCGGTTGAACGTCACATTAAACTTATGATAGAAGCTGCTGGGAAGGTATGTGGAAAAGAGAGGCGTAATAGATACATGAGAAGGACATTATCATCAAGAAAGAAGATGCCAGTTTTTGACAACAAAGAGCAATTTAAAATCTAAATAACTCCACTACTAAAGGTAGGGCGGATGGGATAGAGCCAGAGTGGAACTCGTCTTACAGCCACCTCCTTGTGGTGGGCTCTGAATTATTACTGTTGAATATTTTCATCAGTAATAAACAAAAAGCTGTAAATAACTTATTCCATGGTAATTCAATTGATACACATACATGTATGTAACATGGTCTAAAAATTATGAAATTGAATTTTAAAAATTCGACAATTTTGCCATAATTGCAATATTTTGACCCATATGTGCCACCTGTAGAGATTATTTATTGTTTATAAAATTTTTATAGAGTATTTTTTAGGCCAAGAAGAACCAAATATAACTTACCCAGTTCTAAAATAATCAATACAATATTATTGCATTGGTGTTTTCTCACCAATAAACAAGTTTTCCGCACTACCCATCATCAAAAAATTTTAAAAAGTATAAAAACGACCCGCCCTAATGTGCACCTAGAGCAATTTCTATATAAATAGGCTGAGGGAAAAAACGGATCGTCGGTCATTATTTATTATTATTTATTTATTTAACTATGTAAGCGTCCCTACCCTCCCTGGTTTTGGGTGGTTAAAACGAGAGCAGGAATTTGTAGGGTAATCTTTGAAATTATTTTGAAATGACTATGAGTGGCTATTATTATTTTATAAAGTTAGTTCATGTATTTGCTTACGAAGAGCCACGGACAGGGGTCGTGTCTCCATCCTCGTTCTACTTGACCTCTCCTCTGCCTTTGATACTATTGACCATACCGTCCAACTTGATCGTCTCCACTCTTTCCTCGGCATATCAGGCACCGTGCTTGACTGGTTCCGCTCTTACCTCTCGTCTCGTACCCAATCCGTTGTGATTGACGACGTTTAATCCGACTCTACCCCCATTCGCTTTGGAGTGCCACAAGGCTCTGTCATTGGTCCTCTACTATTTCGTATCTACCTTCTCCCTCTTAGTTTCTTCTCCGTAATCTCGGTCTATCCTTCCACCTATATGCTGATGACACTCAAATTTTCGTTTCTTCATCCCCCACGTCTCTTGCCTACTCTATCACTGACCTCTTGGCTGCCTACTCCTCCATTTCTGACTGGCCCTCTACCAACTTCCTCAGGCTTAATCACTCCAAAACTGAGGTCCTCCTCGTTGGCACCCCTGCTCTTGTCAAAAAATCTAAATCTCTCTTTTCCTCGCTTACTCTGGGCGGCAATACTATCATTTTCTCTGACTGCGTTAGGAATCTGGGTGTTGTTTTTGATGGGCATCTCTCCTTTAAGCCTCATATCCGCAATGTCAGCAAATCCTCTCTATGTTTCCCTCGTAACTTCTCTCGCATTCGCTCTCACTTTGATCGCCAAAGTCTTGAGACTGCTGTTCATGCCTTCATCACCTCACGCCTTGACTACTGTAACTCACTGCTTGTGAATCTGCCAACCTCCTCTCTCCGCCCCCTTCAACTTGTACAGAACTATGCCGCCCGGCTTCTCCTCCATCGCCCTCGCTTCTCTTCCTTGAAACCCTCGCTGCATGAATTGCACTGGCTCCCTGTCAGATCCTTTACTCACTCAAAGATACTTCTCTTCACATTTAAGGCCCTAAACAACAAGGCCCCGTCTTACCTCTCTTTTGCCCTCTCGCCACGCCATGTCCCTCGGGCCCATCGGTCATCACATGCACCTCTTTTGAATATTCCTCGTTCATCCCTCTGCTCAATGGGGGACTGCTCCTTCTCAATCTGCGCCCCTAAGTTGTGGAATGCTCTTCCTGCTGAAATCAGGTCTTCTCCCTCTCTTACCACATTTAAGCGTCTCCTGAAAACGCATCTTTTCAGTATTGCATTTTCCCCCTCTTGAATTTCCATTGAATTTCCATTCTCATCTCAGCACAACGTGCGTTCTGGGAAGCTCAGGCCTTGAAGAGCGCATTGCAAAAGACTTATCATCATTACTATTATTATTATTTTGCTTAGTCACGTTGGTGTTTGTTTTTATTTATTTGTGTATTTAATCGTTTTCCCGCTGGGTTTGGGATGTTAAAATAATTTCAGGGATTTGTAGACTAATGTTCAAATAATTTTGCAATCTCTATGAGCGGCGAAAAATTTATCATAGGTTATTTCCTTTTTATTTTTTGCTTAGTCACGTTTGCAGCATTTGTATTTAGTTGGGTACTAAATCGTTTTCCACCTAGGTTTTGGGCTAGTAAAATAAATCCAGGGATTTGAAAACTAACGTAGAAAATTATTTGGACATCACTATGAGCGGCTTTATCTTTTCTTTTTTAGGTTATTCCCTATTTTTTGCTTAGTCATGTTTGTTTACATTGCGATGGGTGGCCCTTTTTCCCTTTCGTGACGCATTTTTTGTTTTTTTCCCCCAGGGTTTTCGCGAATGAATTAGATTAATGGATGTTAAAGTTGATTTATTTGAGTGATATTCCGTACCTCGGACCGGCTTTCTAATGCTCACATTCGACCAAGTACCGGCATGAATTTCAAGACAATGAAGTGAGTTTTTTCCCAAATTTTTGTCTGATTTTATTTGGTTACGTCTGGTTCCGGATCTTTTAAATGATTTGGAAAATGTGTTTTCTTATGCAGTTTTCTGTGTACTTTTCATATATGAAACTAGCTTTTGTTGGAAATACATACTTTTCGTATTATGGATCTTCAGTCAACTATGGGTGGGAAAATTATGCATTTCCGGAGAAAACAAGTGTGTCAGATCTAAAAAGTACACATGAAACTAAATAAGAAAAACACATTTCTTAAATTAATTTGAAAATATGGGTTAAAACGAATCTTTACTCACAAAAATATTGCAGGAGTTGTTATTTTCACTTGTTTCATAATATCAAACATTCGTATGTTGGGAGCCCTAAAAGGATATAATGCCCCTGGGCCCTCAAACATCTAGTTACGCCACTGAGCCTTAAACCCATTTTAAAAATGAAATGAAAGACTGTAATATATTAATTTGTGGTTAGTAAATATAAATATAGTGTAAAAGTCTGCAAAATTAATTGCAATCTTATCTTTTCAATATATTTAATATAATTCGGGCTTAATTGATGAAATCAAAGAGTGTTTGTAATTTAGATCACCTAAATAAGATAAACGGTGACATTCAGCAACCAAGCAAGGCATAAAGATTTCGCCCCAATATCGAAGAAATACGATGGGCGGTCAATAGGTTTTGCGAATCGGTAGGGCAAAACAGAGGAAAGGGGATGGCTGTTTGTGGGGGTGTTACGAAAAGTTATTACAAGTCAGGACCTGCATCCGCACGCTTCTGCCTCGTCTATTTAAGAAGCAGTAGCTGATCGCAGATCGTCAGTCACAAATTTTTCAACAATGGAGAAGGTTAAGCACCGCGCACTGATCAAATTTTTGATCAAGGAAGGCAAGAATGAAAAATAGATTCATGAACGTATGGTTGCAGTGTATACCCACACCGCCCTTCCTATGCAACCATTGCTCGCTGGAATAGGGAGTTCCCCCATGGTCATGAGTCCCTTGAAGATGACCCTCGTCCAGGACACCCGTCAGACGTGACCAACGAGGACAATGTGGCCCGTGTGGAAAGGATGATCCTCGAAAATCGACGGGTGAAGGTCGAAGAAATCGAGCGAGAACTTGGAATATCACGTGGAATTGTTATCAACATCATCCACGACAATTTGGCCATGACCAAGGTCTCTGCCCGTTGTGTCCCTAGAAAACCTCACACCCCATGATCGACTTAAACGTCGTCAAAGTTCGGAGGAGCTGCTGCTCCTGTACAACCAAGACCCGGCGGGATTCGAGTCACGCATAGTGACAGGTGATGAAACGTGGGTTCATCACTGGGATCCCGAGACCAACCTCGAAAGCATGGCCTGGAAGAACAGGGGATCTCCGACCCCCATCAAGTTCCGGACCCAACCCTCAGCCGATAAAGATGATGGCCACCATCTTCTGCGATTCTGAGGGAGTGTTGATGGTGGACTATGCGCCTCGTGGAAGGACCATCACAGGCCAATATTAAGCCGAGGAACTGGCTGGGTTGAAGAAGTGCATCCGTCAGAAGCGGCGCAGCAAGTTGACACGCGGTGTCCTGCTCCTCCACGACAATGCCCCTGTCTACAAGGCCAGAGTTGCACAAGCTGCCCTGCGCGAGTGCGGGTTCGAGGAGCTCAATCATCCTCCCTACAGTCCAGATCTGGCCTCTAGTGACTACTTTTTATTCCGCCAGCTCAAGGCTGCACTGCGTGGAAGTCGGTTTGGGGACGATGAAGATGTCCAGCTCGCCATCCAGGAGTGGATTGACCAGCAGTCGGGAGATTTCTGGTTGTCGGGAATTCGAAGCCGCAGGGACAAGTGGCGCAAGGGCATTGAAGTCGAGGGTAGTTATATTGAAAAATAATAAAACACTTTTCCTCATATCTCGTTTCTTTATATCCAAATTGCAAAACTTATTGACCTCCCCTCGTAGGTTAAATGAAATTTATTAAATCTTTAAATTGTTTCTGGTCGATGATCCAACAATTGAAAGATTGAATAAA
This sequence comes from Ceratothoa steindachneri, assembly GCA_963969495.1. Taxonomy (NCBI): domain Eukaryota; kingdom Metazoa; phylum Arthropoda; class Malacostraca; order Isopoda; family Cymothoidae; genus Ceratothoa; species Ceratothoa steindachneri. The sequence goes on along the minus strand of OZ018321.1, from coordinate 4,720,663 downwards.
TATATAAAACCTTGTAAAAAAATAAATTAAATAAAGTGATGAGATGTGTTATTATGTTAAATTAATATCGAATGCATTAAGGGGTTTAATATAAACTGGGTTTGTTTATTTGAGGGCCCTAAAGAAGGAATTAATATATTCCTTCTATTATAATTATACAGCAATTGTAAGACTTTATATTTATGTAAGAATTGTTACAATAATGCTAATATAAGTAAAAAATAATTTTAATATTATGAGAACTAATTAAATGTATAAAATAATCCATTTGAGTCAAATATAAAAATACCGCATGTATTTCGAGCCATGTATGTAAAACGAGAGCTGGTCTGCATTTAAGAATGAATTCATTTATCAAGAAAAGAGATATTAAATACGAAGAGAAAGTAATATCAGAAGTCGTTTTAACGGAATTGAGAGGTTACCACCATAAGAGGAAGCTATTAATTCGCTGTCATCCGAGGATACCCGAGTTCAAGAAGAAGAAGACCTGCCACCGGTTATGGAGTGTTCCTCACACAAGGAAGTTTAGACACATCAATAACCGGTTACTCATTCGAAGAATGGTGAAGAAAATGGATTCGCCATGAGAGCAAAAAGATGATCGCTTTACCAACATAGAAGAACACCTGGCGAATTCCATTACCATTAGTCTCTCCTATTCAACGAAGCAGCCGTTACGGGATGGCCAAAAATCGTGGATTTCTGCTGCTTTGCCACCCGAGACGATGATCGAGTTTCATCACCATCGAGCCTTCCGTCTTCACCTAAGCAGCCATCGATCTTTGCTGCTTTACCGCCTGAGACGGTGGAGAGAATTGCACCAAAATAGAGCCTCCCGTTTTCACTTAAGCAGCTGTGGAATTTTACTGATTTACCGCCCGAGACGGTGGATCGAATTCCACCTACGATCACATCCTCGCAGAGCTACTCTTTTAAGCACCGAAATCATTGAGCGATGCGAGACTCGACATCAAGAATGATTCTAGATCATTTCTACGCACCTGACTACTTAAAGCAACTTAGATGAGCTACGATGAACCGCTACAAGTGGATGTAAATTGAGACCTAACCCGGCCAAATTTGTCCAGTCTCTACCTACGAACATATTAGGTTGAGGAATAAGTTCTTGCGTTTTTCTTTAATGTTGTGTTGACTTAGGTTTTGTTGACGTGATTTGTGCACATATTAAGAAACAATAATAAATAATGAGGGCAAAATTGGCAAAGGTTAGGTAGGCTACGTCTCTTAACAGCGTAGATTATTAGGCTTTTGCTTAGGCTACGCCTTGAAGTTGAGTAATAAGTCATTGCGGTTTATTTAAAAGTTGTGTTAATTTAATTTTTGTTCTGTACCCTCAAAATGGAATGTCAAGTTGAAAGAAAGGCGCATTTTCGACACTTGTTGTTATTCATTTTCAATCGAGACGGGAACAATGCAAACGCAGCCAAAGCTCGTCGCGATATTTGTGCTGTGTACGGAGAAAATGCTTTATCAGAAAGGACAACTCAATGGTGGTTTTCACGTTTCAAAAACGGTCATTTCAATCTTAATGACGAAGAAAGTTCTGGTCGCCACATTAAGTTGGATGAAGATCGATTGAACGACCTTCTTCGTGAAATTCGTCGTGAATCGACTAGAGAATTGGCTGTACAATTGGCGTGTGATCAAAAAACTGTAGTGAATCACCTTCATTCGATGGGGAAAGTAAAAAAAAACTAGGTGCATGGGTGTCGCACGCTTTGAGCGAAAGCAACAAACTTCAACGCTCCACGATTGCCGCAGGTTTTCTTGCTCCTCACAAGGCTACTCATGGATATAAGGACAGATTTATTCACCGCATCATCACCGGCGACGAAAAGTAATGTGTTTATGTCAACATGAACCATCAAAAACAATGGCTTAGCCCCAATAAAAAAAACACTTCAGCGATTAAAGCAAGGACTTCATCCACGAAAGATGATGCTGTGTGTGTGGTGGGATTGTCAAGGCATCATTCTGTATGAGCTCTTTGCGAACAACGAGATTGTCAATGCAGAACTCTACGTTTAACAAATGTATCGACTCGCTGAAGCTATTCGTGAAAAGCGACCTCATCGACGTTATGGAGTCCTTCTGCAACACGACAATGCTCGCCCTTACATTGCCAATATGACAAAAAACGCTATCTAAACATTTAACTGGGAAATCCTGCCGCATCCTCCATATTCGCCAGACTTGGCTCCATCGGATTTCCATCTGTTCCCATCGCTCTCCAACAATTTGCGCGGCGTTTCGTTCAATAGTGATGAGGAATTAAGAACCTGGTTAGACGAATTCTTCGAGTCAAAATCCAGCGATTTTTATTGCAGAGGCATCAAAAAACTAGTTGAACGTTGGGAAGAAGTCGTAAATAACAACGTAGAATACATTATTGATTAAATTGCATATTGTTATCAATTAAAAATGAAGTTTTTTCTAAAAGTGTTAATGGTAATGAATAAATTTTATAAAACCGCAAGAACTTATTCTTCAACCCAATACAATCTTATCTTTTCAATATATTTAATATAAATCGGGTTCAATTGATGAAAACGAAAAGTATTTGTAATTTAGATCGCCTAAGTAAGAGAAACGTTAAAAATTGGCAACTATTACCAAATGTTACCAATATCGAAGAAATGTGTTAAATGAAATTGAGTGAATCTTTAAATTGATTATGATCGATGATCCAACAATTCAAAGATTGAATAAATATGTAAAACATTGTAAAAGAATTCAATTAAATAAAGTTAGGAGATGTGTTATTATGTTAAATTAACATTGAGTGTATTAAGCGGTCTGTCGTAGAATAGGGTCAAGTTAACCCTTTCTGCGTTTACGAATGCGTGGGAGTTTATAATATAAGCAGAGTGCAAATTAACTGAATGTAGGTTGGCTAATCGTCGACTATCTTGGAGGTTCCGAGATTACAGAAAAACGGGTACAAAAATAACTTTATGTAGAGGGATCCACTAAAATAGTAGTATTTCCCCGCCTTCTAAGATATTACTACAGGAGAGAAAGCGAGCCGTTACTCCTTTCCCCCCTCCCTCCGACTTCAAGTTTTTTGGACTTGCCACCATGTCACGAAGTAATTCACTCCGAGGCATAACGCTGAAATTGAAGGCTACCTCCCTGCCGTGGTAACCCCCCCCCCCCCCGTTCGGGAGATTATTCATCTATTTTGTAGGTTTACCTCGAACAAATTTTAGGGCTCTAGCCGCTGGTCTTTCCGTCAGACCCGCTGATCCCGGCCTCATACACTTTCCCGTAAAGACACGCTCGGTTGTCCCGGCCGATAATGAGGGTTCGAGAAGGCCCCTCTCTCTCTCTCCCTGTTTTGGAGAAATCCGGGTATATTTGCCCCCTCCCAAGGATTACCCACATATTCGGTTAGACGACGCTTCCCCGAAAGGAGTTCGATTCAACGACGCCCCTCCCGAGAACTGTTTAGTGACGGTCGTAAAGCCACGGAAGAGCTGGACATCACACTCGTATCCTCGGGTCAGGGAGAAGAGTCTCGTGAAGTAACGTCAGCCTTTCTCAACCGCCTTCGGATCAAGGATTGGAAAAGCCGTCCTCTGGAGTTCTTCTGGTGACCTCTTGAGGACAAGAGGCCCGATAGCTCGCTCGGTCCGAGTTTGGAGAAGTCAACTCCGCCCTTTGAAGTTCATCCGGTGACCTCTTGAGGACAAGAGGCCCCCATCTCACTAAATCAGAGTTTGGAGAAAGTAGCATCACCTTCTTCAGGTCCCCAGCTACACCCGTAAGTAATCAAGGTCACCAAGACCTCCCTCCAAGTTCGCCCCGCTTTACTCTCGAGGTCCAAAGAAACTAAATCGCTCACTACCCTAAATCTCATTATAACTATTTAATAATCCTGGTTATCCAATTAGGATTCGGGACCTAATTCCACCTTATTCATGTACCCTATATATATATATATATATATATATATATATATATATATATATATATATATATATATATATATATATATATTATGTGTACCTTTTATTTCGTGTGTATTAAAAATCTATTTTTGTAGTTGTGTTTGGAATATTCCTTAGTCACGCAGCCGCAGCTATCTATTCAAATCGCACTCTTAGAACAATAACAGTTGTTGCCTTGCTTAGCCTAACTTAGAGCCTCTGTGCGTTTATTCCCGTACACTTGGCCATACTTCGACACTTTACTAATATGCAAATTGATATTATTTTATAAGATTAAAAGGAGTTTTAAGCCGAGCTATACACACATTAGATGTACACGGATCTCAGTGGCTAAAAAGAGGGGGGGGGGGGAGACTTGGTGACGACGGTCACCATACAAAAAAACGAACACTATTGATCGAGGGACGCTAGAATGATCGTGATCGTATACTAATCCGATGATGAAGACTTTACACTAGAGGAGGGGGGGTTAGAGAGAGCACTTGCACAGGAGAGTTGCGCGCTACTGTTACCTCGAAGATTTGGGCCGAGGGAGTAATTCTTGCCTTGGCGCAAAGTTCAAACAATAGTCTCTTGACAATGACTAACACGATCGAGACTGAGCGCGCTGCGTTCGATGAGCGGGAGGAAGAGGGTCGAGGTAAACGCACGTAAATTAACGAGAATACCGGGAGCTTGAGGGGTTCTGCGAGACGCGAATAGCGGGTACGAACGGAAAAGTGCAGACGGCAGATACGGGCGTGGCAGGGCGGGCGGCGGATACTGACTTCCAACTTGGGCCCCGGATGATATATCGGGGTTGAATGGGGTTTCCCCCCTCCCTCCAAAGGGGAGAGTTCTAGGGTCAGACGCATTGGCAGACGAGAATAATCTCGGCCTTTTAGCGCGAGCGCGGGAATGTTTCTAAGTCGGTGAGGCGAACTTTGTCCGACTTCAGATGGGACCTTCCGGGATCTTAAATTTGTCGCAGCTTCCTGTCATGGCGGCATTTCAGGACACCGCCGTGGCGTCTGATAATTTCGCGCCTCCATTTGCGCAGACAAAAAGGGTCGCCCAGGTTTTTGTTATCTCTCTCTCTCTCTCTCTCTTGTGGACCCGTACCGCACCTTTTATGGTAGGAATGATCTCTACCAAAGGGATGTGGTACATCTTTCCTTTAAAGGAAATGCCTTTATGTCGAATATGATCCAGGATGTCGTAGAAAGGACCCAAAGGAGTATCCGGTCCAGAGTGAGGGCGGACGTACGCCAGTACGCCTGTGTCACTCCTCCTCGCCAACCAATAAACAGGGAAACGGAAGAGCGTAAGGAGTCCTACATTCGGAGACTTCCTGAAAGTTCTTCTGTTTAATGCGAGGTCGATCAGGAACAAGTTTCTTAAACTTCGTGGCCTCGTAGTGACGGAAGAACCTGAAATGGTAGCCATAACAGAGTCGTGGGTGAAAAGCTCAAACCGAGATTTTGACAGACAGAGAGGGTGGCGGTGTGATGTTGTATATTAAGGATACATTCAACTCGACAAAATGCAAAATCGTATCCCACCACGAGCTCCTAGGTGTAGACCGAGAAATAGGCCCTGCCAAATACAGGACCCTGGTGCTTTATAGACCTCTTTCCCAACCCGTTGAAAAGGACAGGGATCTTTACCAGCTGCTAGGAGAATTTGTCGAAGACAGATTGTGTATTGTCATGGGGGATTTCAACACACAAGTTGACTGGAAAACCAGAGAACCCTGTGGCGAGAACGCGCTACTCCTGGAATTCGCGGACTACGAGTTCCTGACTCAATGGGTGAGATTGCCAACGAGAGGAAATAATATTCTTGACTTGGTTTCCACATCAGAGGAAGACATCGTTGAGGATCTCTCTGTAGGCGAAGAGATCGGTGGTAGTGACCACCGACTAGTTAGATTTGTAGTTAAATTCCCCAAGGTACAGTCCGCTACGCTAGAATCGAGGCAACTTGATTTGAGAAGGAGAGATTTCGTAGGTCTCCGTGCAGGACTAGATGATGTGAGATGGAAAAGGGTGCGATAATGTTGAAGACTTGGAAAATAGTTTCAAAAGTAAGTCCATGAGTCTTCAATCACAATTTATCTCTATGAAAAGCTTATGTTGGTCTTCCGTTTAACCAAGATTGTTCAATCGAGAAATTGTCAACTACTGAGGGAGAAGAGATCTGTGTACCGCCAGTCAAAGATTTCTGGTGACTTTGACAAGTACTGTAGGCTAGCAAGGAGAGTGAAGTCCACTATAAGGGCGGCGAAACGTGCCGAGGAGCTCCGAGTAGCGAGACTGTGTAAACAGAATCCCAAGGAGTTCTTCGGTTATGTAAACAGCCGTGAACCAATCCGCCCCTAGATTGGCCCTTTGGTAAATGAAGAGGGTGCATTAAAGCACTCGGATACATAAAATGCAAACCTCAAAAACGAATACTTCTCTTCAGTGTTCACTGAAGATCGTGGTCCCATCCCCCAGCCCACTGAGGCTCACTTGGGTAAGAAGCTGGAGGAAGTAGAGAAAAAAATCTCCGATCTAAAGACGAATAAGTCCCCTGGTCTGGACGGGTTTCTCCCTAAAGTGCTGAAGGAAGTGCGTGCTGAGGTGGCACCACATCTGACCACAATCTTCAACACTTCGATCCGGACTGGACGCGTTCCTGGAGACTGGCGTGAGGCGGAGGTGACTCCGATCTTCAAAAAAGGAGACCAAAGCCAGCCGTCTAATTACCGACCTATCAGTTTAACCTTGATATTCTTAACTCATGGAAAGCATCATGGTGGACAATATAAGGTCATATTTGGAGTCAAACCTGCTATTGAAGAGTTCCCAGCACGGCTTCCGAAAGCACCGGTCATGCCTATCAAACCTTGTAGATTCTTCCACTTCGTTTTCAGTGAGCATGATCGGGATAAAGCGGTGGATGCTGTCTACTTAGACTTTCAAAAAGCCTTTGAAAAGATACCACACCGCCAGCTTCTCCGTAAAGTGCGTGCGCTGGGCATAGACGGAAATGTATCAGGTTGGATAAAGAACTGGCTAAGAGGCAGACGGCAACGGGTAGTATTGAATGGACAAGCTTCTAAGTGGGCGCCCGTAACTAGCGGTGTTGCCCAAGGTTCGGTCCTGGGAACACTACTGTTCATCATCTATGTTAATGATATGGATGGTGACGTAGTTGCGAAGATTTCCAAATTTGCCAACGATACCAAACTTGGTATGAACGTTGCAAAGGAAAGAAATACTGCCCGGCTGCAGGAAGATGTTCAGAAGATTATGGAGTGGTCGGACACGTGGCAAATGCCTTTTAACGTAAACAAATGCAAAGTGATGCATATCGGCCACCGAAACCCCCGAACTCATTATATCCTTAAGGGCACTGCTCTTGAATCCATCAACACTGAGAAGTACTTCAGGTGTCACTATAACTAGTTATCTCAAGTTCTCGAGGCAGTGTATTGAGGCAGGGAAGAAAGCCCAAAGGATGCTAGGTTATATAAAGCGACAGTTGGATATCAGAACAAGGAAATAGTACTCTGTATGTACAATTCACTTGTCCGACCGCACCTGGAGTATGCCCTACAATTTTGGAGTCCTTCATTTCGAAAGGAAATCGCGAGATTGGAACGCGTGCAAGCCAGGGCAACCAATCTGATTCCCTCTGTCAGACATAAAAGTTATGAAGATAGATTAAGGAAATTTGATCTGTTCTCGTTGGAAACCCGTAGACTGGGTGGTCACCTCATCGAAGTTTTCAAAATACTTCGAGGGTTCGAAAATGTTGACTACCAGGATATTTTTATACTGTGTGAGAACAGAACGCGCAGAACAAGAAATTACGGCTTTAAACTTGAGCTGAAGCATTGCAACCGTGATCCGTGTGGGAAATTTTTCACGTACAGTATCTGCGGTAGCTGGAACGCACTTCCGGTGGAGGTTGTCAACAGCAATTCTGTCGACCAGTTCAAGTCAAGACTAGACAAAGTTTTGAAAAGTGGCCGTTTACGCCCTTAAGTCGTTGTGCAGAATTGTGCCTGCTCAACTGTTAGCCTAAAGGTACCCTCTTTGAATGTACCATAAGGTCTCTGTGAGGAAATTCCACGTGGAATTTCTTTTCCAGCCCAGAAGTTCCATGTGCTGAAGAAGCTTTTGTTAGGCTTAAATTGGTAAGCCTAACCCCCCCTCCCTTCCACAAGCGGTAGGTTCGAACCGCGTCCACCACGATTCACCTTTACACGGGCTAGAATGCCTCGGCAAGAAGATTCGAGGCCATTCGAGAGTAGAGCTGTTTCCCACTAAACCCCTTCCTGCGGGGAGAGCCTCAAACATATATATATTGCTCGTTTCCCATGAAACCGACACAGAGTTGAGAAGTCTCGCCCGGACCCCAAGAAAATTCCCCTAGTTCCAAGTCAGGTGCTAACAACAAAGCAAAGTGACAGCTGAACTATTTTTGTGTATTGGAATTAGCCTCAGCCAGTGAGGTAATTCTATTTAACGATCGCTACCGAGTGATTTTTCCGACTTCTCTCGTCAACTCCTGTAGAAGCCCTCCTCGTTCACATCTCGTTTTCGGGTGGCCAAAATACTCTCTCCTGGACCGTACGTTACCCCCCCTCCTTTTGGAGAACCGTCATCACTTTAACACCCCGCTCAGAAGCTTCAAGCGGCCTCGCCTCACGTGCAGAAGACATCCGTGAAGCCTTACCCTGATGTCTCACCCGGAATCCTCCGTAAGCGAACCCCCTTTCCCTTTCAGTAACTCATTTGCGTTAATTCCTGCCATTTAAAGAGTCTCCTTCTGTAACACATTAATTTTAACTTCATAGTCTGATTCATAACTACAATAACCCCCCTCGTTCATCTGATGTAATTTTGCCCGTCAATTCTCTCATTATTTTTATGTAAATAAAATTATATTTTTGTATATGCCTCTTTATATAACCTTGAGCTTTGCCATTGCCCATAATTTACCTGACCTCGTTGCACTCTTTCTCGCTACTAAACTAGTGGTGTTCTGTTCCTTTTCGGTTCGCCTCTAAGTTATTGGTCCCTCCCCATAGATATAATATGGTATTGATGTAATGTAATGCCATACCCCGACAGTCTCCTTGAGTACTTATCCTTTTAGTTCCTTGTAACTCTCTCTCTCTCTCTCTCTCTCTCTCTCTCTCTCTCTCGAAAGAGAAGGAAAAGAGCACGAAGGCAGATGGCTGGAAGAAGGTGGAGATGAAGAAAGAGAAAGCGTCTAAGAAACCGGAGGTCACTGTCTATGGTGACTCTCAGGCTCGAGGACTAGAACCGTTCCTGCGAGCACGGCTCCAAAAGAAAGTGGAGGTCAAGTGCCTGCCCGGCAAGGGTAATAAGGCACTGAGAAAGGAGGTGGAGAAGAGTCCCACTCCTGACTCTTCAGTAGTTGCCATTCTGGCTAGTGGCAACGACCTCTACTTCCGCAACGGGGGAGCAGGGGCGACAGAAGCAATACTCCAGAACGTCATGGGGGCAGTCGACGACTGCGGACTAAAGACGAGGAGGAGGGTCGTTGTCGGGATCCTTCCACGGAGGAGCCCTAACCCCATTACATACCGTCGCAATGAGCTGGTAAACCAGAGGTTGAGAGACCTCTGTACAGCTGAAGGGGTCTTCTTCGCGGACCCTTTCCGGACGTTCTTTGGTAGAAACGACCTCTACCAAAGGGACGGAGCCCACCTATCGATGAAGGGAAAAGCCATGCTGGCTAACCTCATCCAGGAGACGGTTAACCGCTGCGTCCGGTCTGTTCGGGAAAGGAGGACCGTTCCTGCCGCCAAGCCAAAGGCGGCGGGAAACGGTCGAACTTAGGGAGACCACCAGCCGGGAACTCCCTTAAGGTTCTTCTGTTCAACGCGAGGTCCATCCGGAACAAGTTTCTGGAATTAGTGGCCCTCGTAGCAACGGAAGAACCAGATCTGGTGGCCATCACGGAGTCGTGGATTCGAACCTCTGTTCGTGACTTTGAGGGCGAATTCGCAATCCCGGGCTACCAGATCTTCCACAAAGGCCGGTTGGCGAAGGAGGGGGGCGGAGTGGTGGTGTACGTGAGAAGTGTATTCACGGCAACGAGCAGCAACACCACCGCCCACCAAGAAGTCCTATGCGTGGACTTGGAGCTGGATACCACCAAGTACAGGACTGTTACAGTTTATAGACCCCCATCCTCGACGGAGGATCAAGACAGGGACCTCTATAATCAACTGAATCAGTTAACTGAAGGCAGGGTGAGTATCGTCATGGGGGACTTCAACACTCACGTTGACTGGGCAACCAGAGAAACCCGCATCGACAACATACGGCTCCTTAACTTCGTAAATGAAGGATTCTTCACTCAATGGGTGAGAGAACCAACACGAGGTGCAAACATCCTCGACCTAGTTCTCACATCCGAGGATGACATCATTGAGGAAGTTAGTGTAGATGAGGAGCTAGGTGGCAGCGACCACCGCCTCATCAGGTTCTGCATTCGAGTCCCAGCTCGCGAAGCAGTAGCTCGTGCTGCAGCCAAGCTGAACTTCAGAAAGGCAAATTTCGCGGGACTTCGTGCTGGCGTGGCAGCGATAGAGGTGGAAGATAGTGACAACGTCGAGCAACCATGGAAGAATTTCAAAAACTCATTCATGGCCCTGCAGTCACGATTCATTCCATCAGAACGCGGCCGAGTCGGAGCTACTCAACCCAAGTGGTTCACCCCCGAAATCGGGAGAACTCTACGGAAGAGAAAAACCGCCTATCGCCAAGCGAAGAACACTGGAGAATTCGAGAACTACAGAAGTCTATGCCGAAGTGTCTAGTCCATAATAAGGGTGGCGAAACGCGCCGAAGAAGTCCGTGTGGCGAGACTCTGCAAAGAGAGCCCCAAGGAATTCTTCGGATACGTAAACAGCCGTAAGCCGACACGTAGACGGATCGGTCCCTTGGTGAAAGAGGATGGTGAGCTAGAGTTCAGTGACGAAGCGAAAGCGACCAAGCTCAACAAGTACTTCTCGTCAGTTTTCACTGAGGAGAAGGACACCACCCCTGAGCCTCGCGACAAGTACGAAGGCTCAGAGCAATTGGAGAGATTTCACTTCGAAGAGACGACAGTGCGTTCAAAGATCGACGCTTTGAACCGCTACAAGTCGCCAGGGCCCCATGGCTTCTTACCACGGGTGCTGAAGGAAGTGCGAGATGAGGTCTCCCCACATCTCTGCTCGATCTTCAGGAAATCGCTCGAGACTGGATGCGTGCCAAAGGACTGGCGAGACGCGGAAGTCACCCCCATATTCAAAAAGGGTAACGCGAGCGAGCCATCTAACTACCGGCCGATCAGCCTGACGTCGGTAGTAGGAAAATTGATGGAAAGTATCCTGGTTGACGAAATAACGCAGCACGTCGAGTCCAACCACCTATTGAGGAATTCCCAACACGGGTTCCGGCGGCACAGGTCATGCCTAACGAACCTTTTGGAATTCTTCCACTTCGTGTTCAGCGAGCACGACCGGGAGAAGGCGGTGGATGTCATCTACCTCGACTTGAAGAAGGCCTTCGACAAGGTGCCCCACCGCCGATTGCTGAAAAAGGTTCGAGCGCTAGGCATCGCCGGAGCTGTAGGTGACTGGATCGAAAACTGGCTGCATAGTCGAAGGCAGCGAGTAGTGGTGAACGGGCAAAAATCCGGTTGGCTACCGGTAACAAGCGGCGTTCCCCAAGGCTCCGTGCTGGGCCCCCTACTCTTCATCATCTATGTAAACGACATAGATGATGGCATAACTGCGAGGATTTCCAAATTTGCCGACGATACCAAACTAGGTATGAACGTGGCAGACGCGGAAAACGTCGAGAGACTCCAAGCCGACTTGAGGAAACTCGGGGAGTGGTCAGACAAATGGCAAATGCCGTTCAATGTCGAAAAGTGCAAGGTGATGCACATCGGCCACAGAAATCCCCAAGCCGTCTACAGCCTGAAAAACTCGGCGCTCGAGAGCACAGACATGGAAAAAGACTTGGGAGTCGTGATCACCAGCGACCTCAAGTTTTCCAAGCAGTGCATCGAGGCGGAGAAGAAAGCCCAGAGAATCTTGGGGTATATCAAGCGACAGTTTGGGTATCAGAACAGGGAAATCGTTCTCACTCTCTTTAATTCCCTGGTCCGACCTCACCTGGAGTACGCAGTCCAGTTTTGGAGTCCATCCCTTCGGAAGGACATCGCCCGACTGGAGCGAGTACAAGCCAGGGCGACCAAACTGATCCCCTCGATCAGGCACAAAAGTTACGAAGCCCGCCTAGAAGAACTAAACCTCTTCTCACTGGAAACCCGAAGACGGCGCGGTCAATTAATCGAGGTCTTCAAAATCCTCCGAGGTATTGACCACGTAGGCAACGGGGACATGTTCCAACTAAGCGAGGGCGTAACGAGAAACCACGGCTACAAAATTGAGCTGCCGCGTTATCACCGGGACAGATGCGGGAACTTCTTCTGTTACAGTATCTGCAACGAGTGGAACGCGCTTCCGCCAGAAGTCGTGAACAGCGACTCTGTGGAGCAGTTCAAAAGGCGCCTGGATAAAGTCCTGGTTCGCTGACAGGCTCACGAGTCCCTGACTCGTAACAAGTACCCTCTCGTATGGACCGTAAGGTCTTCTAGGGTACTTCTTTTCCTTGTGACTCCTTGTGACTCTCTCTCTCTCTCTCTTAGATCTCTGACACGGTGTAATATGAACTCGGTTTGTTTATTTGAGGGCCCTAAACAGTGAGCTTTTGTTTCCTCCTGATATTAATAAAAGTGTATTAATTCGTTATATTATTATATAGCACTTGTAGGACTTGATAATTGTGTAAGAATTTTTACAATAATGTTAATATAAGTAGAAAATTTATTCGAGAGAAATATCAAAATACCGCATGTATGCGGGCCGTGTATGTAAAACTTAAGCTGGACTGCGTTTAAGGATGAATTCTTTCATCAAGAAAAGCTTTCTGACGACCGTCCAAATTCCCACCAAATAAAGAATATTGAATCCAACTCCAAGATTCCTTTTACCTTTGAGGAAATCTCCGATCACCTTTACCCAGCATACATTCAAGTAAGAAGAGAGATTTATACTATTTTGGAGTTAGAGCTTTGTGAATGCCAGACATTCACAGTATGTAGAAGCAAACAGGTAGCCGCCAAGCCGAATCTAGAAATCCCCTTGGCTGCCCCAAGAGTGGCACCAAAACTCGGTGACAAATCACCCCTGGTGATCACACCACTCTCTAGGAGGCTTACTTCCTCCATCAACCTATAAACACGTGTTTGTGTAGATAATTTAGGGTTAAATTTCGGAAATGGCCGCCTTCGATATTTTTAATAATTCATATATATTTGTGCTTAAAAACAAGGTTTGGTTTTGTTGTTGTTGTTGTTGTTGTTGTTTTTTTTGGGGGGGTCAAATTCTCCCAAGAAGGGCTTTTTAAGTGTTTTTGTTAGGTTATTGGAATCGCATCATATTGTATTATATATCATTTTTAAGGCTTCACCCTCTACCCCACTTTAATTGTGGGGGTCCCCCGCTATTTTTTAATAAACTCGTACTATTTATAATTCGAAAACCTAGCATTAGATTTGAAATCAAAGTGGATTTCCAGATGTCGTTAGGCCTCTAGTTTTTATACCGTGTTTCTTAACTTCCTGAATGCTATTTAAATCAATCATGTTTTCTTTAAAATTGTTTAATTAATATAAATGTCCATATCATATGTTAATTCAGAAAAAAAACTTCAAAATAGTATATAATAAAATATGATGTGATTTCAATTAACAATGTGGCTCCCAAGATGGTGGCCAATCTATTTTTCGTCATAACATCATAATTAGAAATTTGGCCGACTTTGATATACTCTATATAGCATTTACATTTTTGAATAGAGATATTTATGACAAAGTGCCCACAAGGGCTGGGATTTTCCGAAATTTAACCTAATTTACTTAATAATCTGTAATTCATTTTTATATGGGCTGTACTCATGTATGTGTTTTATTTTTTGTTTGTGAAAAACTAAACAAACCTTCCACGCGCACACTCCAGTTCTACTTTAAATTATGTTGTTTCAAACTATGTAGATATCTAGTGTTGTCTGGTCGTGTATCCATGTTATTGCAATCCTACTGCGTTCCGATTTAAGTTGACGCTAGGGATTATGCATTGGTTACATACTTGCCCTTTTAGAGAGATGGGAATTTTGCCTTCAAAAATATTTCTTGACTTCCAAATGCTTGGTATCAGAGACTAACTCTGATGACTTAAATAAATGAATTTGTCTATAATTTATAGCTTGCTGGCCGTCGATTTCAACGTTCGGTAATTATCAACTCGTTGCCGTGTAATGGTTGTTTGTTCTCAATTGCGACTATTCACAATCTAAAAAATCTTTGGTACCACTCTCCTTTGATGCACCAAACACATCTATATTTGCTTTTATAGTAATACAGTTTGTTTTACCATATAACAAAGTTTTGAATGCATAAATGAATTCATCGTCCCCACATTTTAGACATGATATCAACCTGTTAAAGTCGGTACAAAGGAGGGCAACAAAAATAATACCTTCCCTGAAGCACCTTGAATATGAAGATCGACTGAGGGTACTAAATACAGCCTTGGCCCAAATTATGGGGCATAAAAAAGCAACAGGTCACACCAAATATTAATTATTGATAGAATATACGCAAAAAGGTTTATTTGTATAATGTCAAGTATGAAATAAATGAGTTTCAATTATATTCCTCACTTTTTGATACCTGCCCCAAAATTTTGGGCAAGGTTGTTTTTCCCATTTGAAAGAAGGTGTGCGAGGGGAGATATGATTGAGCTTTTTAAAAATTTTCTGGGGTGGATAAGTTGGATTTTAACAAGTTATTTGAGTTGGTAGTAATAGGACTAGGGGTCACCACTTAAAAATTAAAAAACAGAGGTGCAGGTTGGATGCTAGGAAATATTTGTTCACCAACAGAGTGGTAGATTACTGGGATAGTTTGCCATCTGAGACAGTAGACAGTCCAAACCTGAATGTTTCCAAACGCAGCTTAGATGATTATATGGTGAGGGAAGGTTAACTTCTTGTGAAAGAGGGGGGGGGGGAGATTCTGGACTCATTCCTGTGGATGCAATTTTCGTTTATTTTTGTATATTATGTCTGATTTGGATTTTGACAAGCCTTAATGATGATGCTTTTTGTTTTTGAAGCATTTTGTGGGCGTGTTTTGACAGATGCGGATGACCTTGATAGGCCCTTGTGGCTTTTTTCATCCGTGAAATTATGTTATGTTATGTTCTGTTAAAACAAAGAACAAAATGTAAGATTTTAAATAGAAATGTTTGCCTATAACAAATAATTTAATTTTAGAATTTCTATAGAAAACTATTATTTATAGGGAATACTATATTAATTTGTCTTTTAATTCAAACCACATGTTAAATTATCAATTAAGGTAATTTGAAACGCACGTACATCCTCAATTTCACACACACATATATTCATGTTCAACCATTCAAATTCTATACTCTAATATTAAGATTATTATTTACTTAAACGTAATTACCTTTTTAGTACATTTTATTAATTCTTCCTTTAGCATATTTTTTGCTTTGAACAAATCTATTCTTCTTTGGCGGTCGGAAGGCGAAATGGGGAAAAACAGAGCTTTATGCAGATTCGGTCGAAATCGGAGTAAGCCTAGATTTTGCCGCAATTCGCCTCACCTTATTTTACCGATGTGCCGCATCCACCTGGACTATGGCAACCATGAAGTGCCATCTAACTCTGTCTCTTGTTAGTTGCAATAATTCTGCAGGCTTAAGATGTCCCCCTGCCACTCTCGTCACACCGTCCAAAAATTTCTCTCTATGTCGTCTTCTTACTCTTCCTCCCTCCACCATTCTAGTCAGCACCACGGCCTCCATCCATCTCATTCCTCCTCATCAGATGTCCCAGAATTCTCATTTGTCGTCTTTTTATTGTTGTCATCATTTTCCTCTCCACTCCCAAATCACGCTCACATTAGTTCGTCGCTGCTCATGGTATCTTCAGAATTCTCCTCCATAACCACGTTTCAGCTGCTTGCAACTTTTCTTGCATCTTCCCGCTCACCGTCCAAGTCTCACATCTAAACAACAATGTTGACCACACAAAGTTTGTGCTACCTGCGGTGCTAGTTTTTAAGTCTAAATTTCTTAAATGTTGTAAATATGATAGTTTTAAGCTAGGTAATGATACAATTCCAATAGTGAGCAATATAAAGTATTTAGGGCATATAATTAGTGATGATCTCAAAGACACATTAGATATAGAACGCCAGCGTAACAAGCTGTATAGACAAAGTAACATGATTAAAAGACATTTCGGACATTGTACTGAAAGTGTAAAAATTAAACTGTTTAGGTCTTATTGTGAGTCAGTTTACGCAGCTCATCTATGGTGGAATTATGCAAACGCTACCCATAGTAGATTTATAGTTGCATATAACAATTGACTCAGAATTCTGTGTGGTAAACCTAAGTATTGTAGAGCTAGTCCGATGTATGTATGTAGAAATATACCTTCGCCTAAAGAAGTAATCAGAAAACTTGTAATTGTTTTTTTAAATAGGTTAGAAAGCAGCTCAAATAAAATTGTGTCTGGTATTTTTCACTCAGACTGTAGGCATCTTTCTGAAATTACTACTCACATGATAAATATTACCCATTGCATTAATCCGGCAATATTAAATATTAGTAGATTGACAGTTCATGTAAATAGGTCAATAAGTACTAGCAGTAAGATAGTGGTAATTTTAGTTCTTAAGGTAAATATAATCTTTTGGTGCCTTTTGGATACGTAATATCGAAATTTTATACTTCAAAATTGTAATGTATTTTTATTTTTTATTTTTTTTTATGGATCACCGAAATCCGCAATAAAGTTGTTCGTTTGTATAATTCCCGTAGACAACTTTATATTTGTTAAATACGCCTTCATTCTTGCAAGTGCACTCTTTGCTATGCCAATTCTCGTTCTAATTTCTTTTTCACATCTGCAGTCTTCTGTTATCAAACTCCCTAGATACGAACATTTTTCCCCCTGCTCTATTTTTCTTCCTCTTATGGGGTCTAGAAGCGTTCTCTACTCTTGTATTTTCGTAGGATGGGTAATAAAGGTGATCGTAGCTTCCTCTAAAGGTAAAGGAAATTTTGAGAGCTGGATATCAACTTCTCTATTTGGCGGATTGATGTAAGTGTGTGTATATGCAAAATGGAAGGGGGGGAAGTGATAGGTGAAAATAGACAAGTGGTAAAGAGAGAAAGAAGTGTTGTAGGGTGCAAAGAGATGCTAGGCGCCTGGTAGTCAGGCATATCACTTTCATAAATGTTATTGTCATGTGTTTCCTTTGTTGTTTTTGTTATGGTTTTTATTTTATGGCGTTCAAACCATTTGTCTTAATAATTTTTCATGGTTTAGGGTATGTAATGTAAATTTACTGTTGTTTTGTAATATATTACTTTAAATATGTATTTAGTGTTTATTGTTTGTTTGTTTTTTGTTATATGTGTATATCAGTGTTTTAGGTTTCTTCTTGTCTTCTTTCTTCGCGTCAAGTTTGGTTTGCTAGTCTTGTTCGGTGTGCGTTGGTCAAAATCAGTGATTTTTCTTGAATCGAGTTTGTTGTCACATTTTGGATGGTTTTTAGTTTTTACATTCTCCTCATGCGTAGAACGGCACTTCGTCCCCGCCAGGCACTAGGTTAGCGGAGCTTGGAAATCTGGCGCGACATGTGACTCTTCTGTTGTGGTTAATCAGATAAGTGATGTCCTCATCCAGTTCCTGATTAACCAGTTCTTGCATTTTCCCAGTCCGTTCTTTTATGAATTTGTTAATGGGCGTTATCCCCGCCTCCCTGTGCAGATCTTCTTGGCATCTTCTTTCCCACCTACGTGTACCCGTATAGCTTATGTGATGATTAGTTTAATGACAAACTTTTCTAGAGAGCAGCCATTAAACCTTGCTATATGAATTTAAAGATAAAAATGCGTTGAAAGATAAAACGTGAGAGAGGATAACTAATTCAGCCAGTACTAATGCATAAATTCAACAAGAATTATTGAACTAATAAATAACAAGGGAATATGGCTTAATAATTGAATTGGATAATATGGTTATTTAATGAATATAATGTGTATTTTAATAAAATAAGATAATATATATATATATATATATATATATATATATATATATATATATGGAAGGGGGGTTTCTCGCCTCGTGCTTTCTGTTATTGTAATGTTTCCACCCCCTATATGTTAATGAGGCTTGCCTCTTGAGTGGTAATCCTTCGTACCAATAGGGGGTTTGGTTGCCCAGTTAGTGGTAACGTTCCACTCAAAGTGGTGAGCTTGGTAAGATAGGGATAACGCTTGCCACCGGCAATGGTAACAAGTTATTTGAATGTTCAACGAAAATATCCCTTTAGATAGCCTTGCACTTGAATAAAAGAATCTGTTTATAGATGTAAACGAGTCTCCGTGTATTTATTTTACCTTACACCGAAATAGAAAATACTACGAGTACAATTTCACGATTCAATTTTACAACAAAGTAATGCGGGAAAATGGTAGAGCGACCGGACGATTATAATGATCGACTTATTCAATTAATGAACGCGTAACAAATTAAAAGTAATATTGAATGACTGTTTTTAACCTTTCTGCACACATTTATAAAGGGGGAGCAATGCCCATTGAGTCAGCCCTCACACCCCGCCTACACATGACGTAGGCGCACGTGATTTGCTGCTCATTCCCTTAGCTTGCCTCCTGATTGGTTTAAATTAATCCTTTATTTAATTTTGATTGGATGGCGGCCAAACTGCCGTACCTCGTTAGTGGCCAATATTTCTAGAAGGCGGAGCTTTATTATGAGACATACATTTGTTTAATTTCTGTCTATCTTTGTTACATAATGGTGAAATGCTTTTATCACACGCCCTTTTATTACCTCAAGACATTCTCAGTTTCCGAATATTTATTCTCTGGCGCCTGTCTGACTTAAGCCCAGATACGGAAACTACCACTTTATTACAGTGAGAAAATCGAGTCTTTACCTCGACATTCCAGACTCGCTTTCTCTCCCAGTCATCGGGTTCCGTTGGTGAATACATGCGTGCCCTACATATATATATATATATATATATATATATATATATATATATATTGAATATAGGAAAATGGCCGATGATTATAATGTTAAAAGGAATAAGCTATATAAGGGGGATATTATAAAATGAATAAGATATAAAATATGATTTAAATAAAATATAGTCACGAACTAAGCTAAGCCACAGCCTAAGCTATATATATATATATATATATATATATATATATATATATAATGGGGGAATATATAAAATATAGTATAGTACAGCCACGACGTTTTTTAAAATTATAATATCAGGGGAACTAGAATTCAAATTAAAAAAAGGAAGGAATTACACTTTGAATATTTTTAGTCCCCTTTGTATACACTGATGATTAGGGAGCTAATTTTTAATGACCTTGTCTGGAGTGCCGATGAAATAAAAGTGTACGTTAAAAGGCGCTCGGACCTTCGAGAAACGGGAAAGTCTATTCTGATTGGTTAATTTCGAATTGGGTTGTACAAAGGCTTTGATTGGTTGGTGGTTGGGAGTAGTTGTACTTTGATTTTAAGGTAACCGTATTGGTATCAAAGGTCGTACAAAAATTGATTTTAGGGCGATATGCATTTTCTCAGACGGGAAATTGCAACTGCCTCTTTACGAGCTTTGTAGGAGCTTGTAAAGATGTCAGCTGCTATACCCGTAATTAGGTAAACGAATTAATTTTGCACTGTTTGTAGTCTCCTCTTTTGTGGTTTTGAGACACAAGAGAGGGCGGAAGCGGGGTAAGGGAACGTAGATCTAACAAGAGTGTCGTAGATCTATTTCTTGTTGCTTTCACGTAGATTTCTAAACATATACAGAGTCCTGAGTGCGACCAAGGTTTTAGAAATCCTATCATCGACGTGCTTCCTGTACCCGGATGGAGTAATTTTCATTCCGAGTATATTGCACTCCTTGGTGTAGGGATAGCGTCTATCCCCCCACCTGACATCTGCCAGTGGTCTCCTCCCAATGGGGAATACTTTGAATTTCTCTTGATTCGTTCTGATCTTCCATTGAGCCTCGTAGTTGTTCAATCTTTCAATTTCTGCAGCTGTCATACGAACTTACCACGGCGCATTCCTCTATGGACATGTGATTGAGGAAAGAGGACAGAGATGGGTGCCGCTACCAAATTTTTGAAACCGCTATCCAATACATTGGCTAGCTGAAACCACTACCGCTACTAGCGCTACTTTTTCAAAATCGCGAAACCGCTACCTGCTACTCCGTTCTCGCTACGTTTTATTTTAAAGCGCTACTAAAGCACTGCCCGAAAAGACAGCTTTTCACTAATTTTTAATAAATTCCAAGGAAAACTACTGTATATTACATCCAAAATTAGCAGTTTTATTATAAAGAAACGTAAAATAGTCACAGAGAGTTATTTCTAAGTTTTCGCTTAGGCCCAGCCGTAGGATCTTACACTGCATACCCCGCTGCCACACCTTATCAATCACCTTTGAAACATCCCGACAAATAATGTTCACTAACTCCTTTCCCGTTTGGCTTGGGCAAGCTTTTCCATGATGACGTTTATCGCCATCTCCGTACTTGGCTTTTTTTCTAAACCCGTATTGGCATGGGTTGTAGAGGAAGTCCTCCTCCAGGTGACACACCAGTCTTCGGTTGAGGATCTTCTCGAAGAGTTTCCCGCCAAATTCTTGAAGTGAAATTGGCCGGTAGATCTCTCTCAACGTTGGGTCCTTTCCGTGCTTTGGCCAGAAGATCATATTTACCGTTTTATATGTATTGGGAAAGTATCCCGTATTTAGACACGCGTTAAAAATTATTCTCATTCCCTCGATGACGTTGGCTGGTGCCTTTTCGTAATTTAGCTTCGTAAGCCCCGATTGTCCTGGGGCTTTCTGATGGAATGAGCTGAGCGCGCCGAGTAGTTCTTCTTCGGTGATCTCGGCGTCTCCGTCGCGTTGTCTTTCCACCTGGTGGTGAGGATGCGTCCTATGTATTTGTGTGTTAAGCTCGTCTACAATGTTATTCTCAAACTCTATATCAAAATCTTCGTTTTCTTCTTCGGATATACTGAAGATTTTTCCCAACAACGTCGGAATATTTATTCTATTCTTCTTTCTTCTGTTTCGATGGTTCCGTCTTCCTTTAATATTTCTAATTTCTTCTTTTTCCCAGTTGATCCTTTGAAACGCCTGACTTTAATATAAAAATCTTTGGAAGATTCATCTTGATCGAGGCTCTCGATCGCATCGTCCCAACGCCTCCACTGTTGCTCGAGGATCAACTGATTGAGCTCTTCTTTGATCTCTTTACTTTGTTGTATTGAAGCAATAAATACATTTCCGATGTTGATTTCATACATTACTCTCAACTCACGATACAGTTTTTTCATGTATCCAGTCTACCTGTAGGTTGAGATGGATTTATACTTGGTTTTCGAGATACAAGCCATATCCGATAAGATGGTCGTTGAGGGCGTCTATTGCCTCGTCGATCTTCTCAAGAATTGCGTCACCTAGGTTAGGCGGATGGTAGGCCTCGAGAAGATGCGTGTACCGTGCCCAGTCTGCTCTTCTGTAGTCTTTTCTAACTACATCTGGGACTTGTATAGGGTTCCTGTTAATGGTGAGTAGAATCCTTATATGGTCACTACATGGTACCTGGACTGGTTGCATGTAGTGTATGCAACGGTAGCCAACGATTGGCCAGACATATGTCTGGTTTTGTGGCACTTCTTCCTTAGACAAAGATGGGAAAGTCTGGGCCTATCCGCTGGACCATGTTTCTGTCCAGAATAGTGTCTAGGCACCTTCCAATTCCATTGAATGACCTATAGCTGGATTCCCGACATCTGGCGTTCATATCACCTATTAATATGGTGCCGGCCCCTCTGTCAAATAGGCCAGCGAGAGAATGGATCGGTAAGTGTCCTCTCCTCGACAGCTGGTACCCGGCAGCGATGACTAGCTTCCCAATTTTGATTTCATCCTCAATCGCGATATAGAATTCTTCGAAATTTCTAATTGGCTTGTACTTAATCCCTTTTTTGATGGCAATAGCGGCACCGTCGTACTGCACTTTCGAGAGATTTGTGATTAACACATTGTAGTTCCAGATTTTCATTTCAGAAGTACGAGTGTCGATCCCATTTTCTGAAATCAAAATGACATCCGCATCATTTTCTCTAAATAAGTTTCCGTAAAGAGTCATTTTTGTCGTCCAGCCGTTGGTGTTAATTTCCAGTATTCTTAGTGCACTCACTTCCATGATGAGGCGTAATTACCTATATTTTCTCTTGTTCCTTTTCTTCTTTTTGGCCTGTGGGGCAGTCTTAGTGTGCCCAGGCTTTTCACTCTTCGGTGGAAGACTAGGAGTATTCGACTTACTCTTCGTCGCTGGTGTACAAGTGCATGGACCCTCGCTACTGTCGAAAGTGATGGTTTCATCGTGTTGTTGTTCTTTGTCTTCCTTGTCTTCTTCTTCCTCCTCGGACGCCTCCAATGAGGGTGTTTCCATTGCTTCTTCCATTCCAGACTTGATATTTGCGTTGCTCCTAATGACTGAATCCTTGAATACCATGGAGCATTCTGGGTTCGCGGGCATAAGGATCGAATGCAGGTTATTTGCCTTCAGTAGCACGTTTAGAACCTGGTTATAGCACCCAGGCTTTACTGTGCTAGCCACGTTTGCATGCGTGATGCAAATCAGGATTTTTGCACTGAGGTCATTGGTGAAATTCACTTTGCTTGTGTACGTATTTATATTTTCTTCTTTTCTTCTCCATCTATCTTCTTTATAATGTCTTTCCTCTTTGGGCAGTTTAAGGCCATTATCCTATTTCCGCCCTTGCACCGCAGTTTTCCTTTTTCGGGGCAGTTTTTCGTCGGGTGTGTTTCCAACTTGTAACATACAAAGCATATCTGGATGCTATGGAACTTTTCCTGTTCGATGTTGTATCCATGGATCCTCATGTTGAAAACGAGAAGTCCTTGCGTAGTGGCTTTGTGTTCCATTTCGGTCGATAGGAAGGTCACTTTAAAATCATGTGTGTTGTCGCGGAATTTGATCACTTCTTTGACCTTCGCCCATGAGTGATGATTTTCTATTTCATTTTTAACTTCATCAGCAGAGTGCTCGCCAACTCAGCTTTCAACTTTGCAGCAGATAATGCTACGGTTTGCTGCCACATGTGAGGGTGTCTTTGCTTCGAGGTTAATTGATTTTAGTACTTCGGCTCCCTCTTCGGACAGGATGCGGTCGACATCCTTGGTTTCGCCACAAATGGCGATGAAGCCAGATGAAACTTTGATCAGTTTAACGAGGGCTACTCTCAGTTCAGCGAATGCGTCTTGCAAACTTGCTCTTTTCAGGTGCCTTTATTCCAGGTATGGTCCATAGGGGGACCCTCTTAATGAGGATCTACATGGTTTTGTGTCCTTTTCGTCTTCTTTCTTGAATTATTCTCATCTCTCTCTGTAAGAAAAGTGTAATTACAGTGTTTGGGGGTGAAAAAATGATGTGATGAGGTGGTAAAGGAGGTAACGGTTTGGTCAAGCCTGGACCAAAATGGTTCGAAAACTGAAAGAACGCTCCCGTCCATTTTCCATTTGGTCCCCGGCTCAGGTGCCGCCAGGATGATGGGTGCTGAATAGATGGGATGGATATCAAGTGGGAATCTCAAGAGGGATGACTTATGGTGGACTTGATGGCAATAGCGGTCGAATCAATGGCCGCTACAGTTTTGCCACCCCTTCTCGGGTACTTACGTCATAACCGCATCCAACTACATAGAAACAGGTGTTACTTCCTTCTATGATGCTGGCTGGGTCCCCCAGGCGATGAGGATCTCTCCTCCGTCCGGGACTCGCAGTTATGACCCAGTTTCGAGAAAATTTCTGACTTATGCTTCCGCTGTGGGCTAGTCCTCAAACTAGTTTTCACATAAGCCCTTAATTATGTCAGTCCAAGTGGCCGGCATAGTTAACACGAAGTTAATGAATGTCAGACATCCGAGCAGGTTCCCACGCAAGACGATGGACGGGAGCAGTGAGGTGCTTAAGCTCTCACTTAGTTATTACTTCTGCGATGAAAAATGTATTTATCTATTATTCGAAAGATGAACTAAAATTTACGTAAGACTTCCAAATTGGCTGGGTTCTGTTGGTGGTGCTCGCAGTCCTTTACTAAGCATAATGAAATTCTGGTGAAATTCAAATGAATTTCTGATGAAAAAGTTGCTAGTAAATGCGTATCCTTCAGATTCTAGGCCGTCAACTGCCTTCAACAAAGTGTTAATTGTTTAAGTGTAGTTGTGTGTAAGTGACAAGAGGGTGTGTGGATAGATAGGGAAAATAAGAAAGGAGTGAAAATAGAAAGTAGGGTGAAAGATTTGCAAAGAAATGCTAGAGCCTGATGATCAGGCCTATCGCTTTCAAATTGTTTATTTTGTTTATGTTTCCTCTGTTGTTTTCGTTAGAGCTTATATTATGATAGTGTCCAAACCATTTGTCTCATATATAATTGTTCTTTGGTATGTAGTGTGCATTTGCTGTTGTTTTTTTTAGAAATTATTTTTAATTTAAGTGTTGTGGTTAATTTCTTTGTTATTGTTTCTACGTAGTGCGTATATCTTTGCTTTTTGTTTCTTCTTTTTCTGAAGTCTTGATCGTGGTTATTAGGTCTCTTTCGGTGCTTTCATGGTTTGTAATCGGTGGGTTTCCTTATTCTTGGTATCCTATAGTCTTTGTTGGTTTGATTTTGTTATAATTTGGGGCAAAAAAACCCTTTTCGTGCGTAGAAGACCACTTCATTTCCCCCAGTTAATAGGCTAGCGGAGCTCCGAAATCTGGCACGAATTGGAAGTCTTCTGTCACGGTTAATCATTTGAATGATTTCGTCATTCAATTCCTGACTAACAAGCTCCTGTATATTCCTTGTCCGTTCTTCGATGACATTGTTAATGGGACTTAGTCCTGCCTCACGGTGCAGTTCTTCTTGGCGTCTTCTTTCCCACCTGCATATACCCGTAATTAGGTACACGCATTTGTTCTGTACCGCTTGTAGTTTCCTCTCTTGTGTCTTCGAGACACAAGAGAGTGTAGAAGCGAACTACAGCAACGTAGATCTTACAAGTGCATTGTAGATCTTTCTCTTGTTGCTTTCATGGAGATTTCTGAACATATACAGAGTTCTGACTGCAGCTGAGGCCTTAGAGATTATATCTTCGACGTGTTTCCTGTACCCGGTTAAGGTGATCCTCATTCCGAGTACATTGCACTCCGTAGTGTATGAATAACGTGTATTCCCCAGCCTGGCAATGCTAGTAGCATTCTACCGATGGGGACTACTTTGAACTTTTCGCGTTTCGTTCGAATCTTCCATTGTGTACCGTAGATGTTTAGTCTTTCAATTTCTGCTGCTGTCATACGAGTTTGCATAGGCACGTTTCTTCATGGACAAGTGATTATTTGGCAGAAATCATCGGCGAATTGAACATTGAGGCAAGAGGGGTTCACATGGGCTGGGACATCTGCGGTATAAATCGAGTAGAGAGTGGGGGGACAGACACCGTTTTGCCGGAGGCCCGCAGTGAGCGTAAACTTCGGTCCATCCGTAGACCCTATACTGACGTACGTGGCTCTTTCCATGACATTGTCACAGAGAGTTCTTTCTAAGTTTTACTTAGTCCCGGCAAGGGTCTTATAGTCCATTCTCCTCTGCCACACCTTACCAAACGCCTTTGACACATCCTGACAAACAAATTCCACGTAACTCTTTTCCCGTTTGGCTTGGGCTAGTTCTTCCATGATGACATTTATTGCCATCTCTGTACTTCGTTTTTTTTCCAAATCCGAATTGATATGGGTTGTAGAGGGAGTTCTTTTCCAGGTGGGATACTAACTTTCGGTTGAGTGAAATCGGGCGGTAGTTCTCCTTCAACCTCGGGTCTTTCCCATGCTTCAGCAAAAAGATCATTTTTGCCATTTTGTAAACATTTGGGAAATATCCCGTGTTCAGACAGGCGTTGAATATTCTGCGGTGTAAATCGAGTAGAGAGTGGAAGGCAGACACCCGCCTGCAGTGAGTGGAAACTTCGGTCCATCCGTAGACCCTATACTGACGTACTTCGCTCTTTCCATGACATAGTCGCAGAGAGTTCTTTCTAAGTTTACACTTAATTCCAGCCGTAAGATCTTCTAGTCCATTCTCCTCTGCCACACCTTATCAAACGCCTTTGACAAATCCCGACAAACAATGTCCACGTAACTCCTTTCCCGTTTAGCTTGGGCTAGTTTTTCTATGATGACATTTATTGCCATCTCTGTACTTCGCTTTTTTTCTAAATCCGAATTGATATGGGTTGTAGAGGAAGTTCTTTTACAGGTGGGACACTAACCTTCGGTTGAGTGAAATCGTGCGGTAGTTCTCCTTCAACCTCGGGTCTTTCCCATGTTCGGCAAGGAGATCATTTTTGCCGTTTGGTAAACATTTGGGAAATATTCCTTGTTCAGACAAGCGTTGAATATTCTTTTTATTCCATCGATGATATTAGCTGGTGCCTTTTCGAAGTTCAATTTTGTAAGCCCCGATTGTCCTGGAGCATACAGTCGGAATGAGCGGAGTGCGCCGAGTTGCTCTTCTTCGGTAATCTCGGCGTCTCCGTCGCGCTGCCTGCCCACCTGGTGGTGAGGGTGCGTCCAATGTATTTGTTCGTTCAGCTCGTCTATGATGTTGCTTTCTAACTCTATTTTCTAGTCTTCGTTTTCTTCTTCAGTGATACTGAAGACTCTTTCCCATTAACTTCGGAATCTGTCTTCGATTATTTCATCTTTTGTCTCTATGTTTCCGTCTATGTTTCCGTCTTCTTTTAATTGCTCAACCTTCTTCTTCGTACCAATCGATCCTTTGAGGCGTCTGATTTTATTCTATAATTCTTTGGGCGATGCTTCGAGATCGAGACTATTGAGTGCATTGTCCCATCGCCTCCATTGTTGTTTAAGGATCAACTAGTTCATTACTTCCTTAATTCTTTGGATTGAGTCGAATGATGCATTCCTGATGCTAATTTCATACAGTATTCTCAGCTCACGGTAGAGTTCCTTCTTGTATTCAGTCCATCATTAAGATGAGATGGACTTATACAGGGGGTTTAGGGATACAAGCATTATCCGCGTTGATGAGATGGATATTGAGGTCTCTGAGAGCCTCGTCGATCTCTTCGAGGATTGCCTCATCCAAGTTTGGCGGATGGTATCCCTCGAGGAGGTGCGCTTACCGTTCCCAGTCTGCTCTTCTGTAGTCCTTTCTGACTGCAGCTGGGACTTGTATAGGGTTCCTTCGATACTAAGCAGGATCCCTATATGGTTACTACATGAAGTCTGGATTGGTTCCATGTAGTAGTTAAACAGTAGCTGTCGATTAGCCAAACATATGTCCGGTTTTGTGGAACACCCTCTTCTGATGAAGGTTGGTTTGTCAAGGTCTATCCGCCGAACAATGTTTCTGTCCAGCAGGACCTCCAGGCTTCTTCTTATTCCATTGTGGCTCCTGTAGCGGGGCGCCTAGCATCTGGCGTTTAGGTGCCCCATTAATATAGTGGGGGCTCTCCTGTCAAATAGGCCAGTGAGAGAGTGTATAGATAAAACATATCTTCTTGGCAGTTGGTACCCAGGGGCAAGAACCAGCTTTCCTAAGTCGAGCTTGACCTCAATCGCGAGATAAGATCCTTCTAGGTGTCTTGCGTATAGTTTGTGATCAGCACGTCGTAATTCCAGATCTTTATTTCGGAATTACGAATGTTAATCCCGTGTTCTGAAATCAGTACGATGTATGCATCAATCTCTCTAAACACATTTCCATAGTGTCCTTTTAGTCGTCCACCCATTGTTGTTGATTTCCATTATCTTTAGTGCGTTCTAATGCATGGTGGCATGCTTTTACCTGTGCTTCTTCTTGTTTTTCTTCCTTTTGGCCTGCGGGGCAGCTTAACAGTGCCCAGACCTTTCGCTCTTCGGCAGAGGACTGGGAGTTTTGTACTTGCCCTCCGTCGCTCGTGTACGAGTGCATGGGGCCTCGTCACTATCCGAAGAGGTAGGTCCTTTCTCATCTTTTTGTTCTTGTTCTTCTACCTGCTCGTCATCTTCGTCTCCCTCAGATTCTTCCGATGAGAGAGTTTCGACTATAGCCTCCAATCTAGATCTAATGTAGGAGTTAGTCCTGATGACGGACGTTTGAATGCCTTGGAGCACTTAGGGTCCGCGGGCACGATGATGCAAGGTAGTTTGTTCGCCTTGAACAAAGCATTGAGAACCAGGTTGTAACAGTTAGTTTTAACTGGGTTAGTCACATTTGCGTGAATAATGAAGATAGGCATCTTTGGGCTAAGATCTCCTGAGATGTCGAGTTGCGTCGGCGTCGTTCGTGTTACTTCGTTTTTCTTCGCTTCGATCGCGTATGTTTGCTCTTTCGCTTTCTTTTCTTCCTCTTCGTTCCTTTTAATAATTTCCCAGCGCTTCGGGCAGTTCAGAGCAATGGTTCGATGATCTTCCATGCAGTTTAGGCAATTTTTCTTTGTGCTCTCTCACTTATCATGTATATGGCCTTCTGTGACGCATTCACTAAACCACAGCTTATCTTTGTCCTGACAGGTCGTAGTGGTGTGCGATTCCAGCTTGAAGCATACAAAGCACATTTGTGTACTACTGAATTTCTCCTGTTGGACATTCTCCCCTGGTATCCTCATGTGAAAACCAGGAGCCCGTCCATCGTTGCTTTCTACGCCATGTCGGTGGTCGAGAAACTAATTTTGAACACGTGGGTGTGTTCGCGGAATTTAATCACTTCGCGAACTTTAGCCAACTGATTACCCTCATAATTTCTTCTCTAAGATCTTCCGTCGAATTATCGCCGATCCAACTCCACTTTGCGGCAGATCACGCTTCTGTTTGCTGCCACTCGAGAGGGGAGGGGAGTTGGCTTCGACTCCAATAGTCTTGAGTACTTTAGCTCCTTCTTTCGATAGGAACCGGTCTATATCCTTTGTCTCGGCGCAGATTGCGATGAACACGGAAGACACCTTGATAAGTTTCACCAGGGCAACTCTTAGTTCGAGGTAGAAGTCGCAAAGTTTCCGTTTGTCGGGGCCTTCATTCCTTGGATGGTCCCAAGGGGACCCTCTTAGTGAAGGTCTACATGGTCTTCGACGTCTTTCTTTTGGGGTCCTCTTGTATTAATTTTCTTTCCGGAAACAAAGTGTAGTTATCGTGTTTTGGGTGTATGATTAATGGAAAAAGTGATGGTTAGGTAAAGGCGGTAACGGTTTATGTAGGTGGTACGAAAACATGAGATGAGAGCTCCCGACCATTTTCCAGTTCGTCCCACGCTCAGATGCTGCCAGTATGATGGGTGATAGATCGATGGGATGGATCTCAAGTGGGTACCTCGAGAGGAATGACTCATGTTGGACTTGATGGCAAGAGCGGCCGAATCAACGACCGCTAAACTTTTGCCACCCCCTCTCGGGGACTTACGCCAAAACCACTTCCAACTACATAGAGACGGGTGCTACTTATCTCTATGATTCTGACCGGGTCCCCCGAGCTATGAGGATATCTCCTCCGTCCGGGAGTTGCAGTTTAGCCCAGGTTCGAGAAAATTTCTGACTTATGCTTCCACTGTGGCCTAGTCTTCAAACAGCTTTCACATAAGCCCTTAATTATGTTAGTCCAAGTGGCCGACATAGTTAAGTCGAAATTAGTAAATGGCAGACATCCGAGGAAGGTTCCCATGTAGGATGATGGGCGAGAGCAGGGAGGTGCTTAAGCCCTAATTGAATTATAAATCTCCGAATATAAAAAATGTATTAATTTCTCTCTGGAGGGTGATACAAAATTCACCAAACAAAGACTTTCAGAATAAGCTGTTTTCAATGTCAGCGTTGCTCAAAGTCCGTTCTTAAGCAAATAAAAAATGCTTTATCCATAGTATAACAACGATGCTTGAAAATCGTATGCTCGGCCGTCTCCCAACTGCCTTCAGCGACAAAATGCTGTTGTATATATAGTCATTCTCTGTAAACCTAAACGATACAAAATCTAGCCAATCAGGAATGAGCAGATATTTCATGACAATTTTATGTTTAATTTATTTTTTCTCACACAGTGTCAACAAAAATGACCAATCTCGTTTAAGACACATTTAAACATAGGCGCTACAAAATTGGCCACTCGGTGTTAAGTCAGAATTACGGAAAGGATTATGTTCATGATTTACAAATATAAGCGTCACTGAACGAACTTTTCTCATACGATGGATGAGGAATAGCGAACTGATACAGGATAAACACTTCAGAATTTCAACCCGGTAAAGGAGACAAGGCGAAGGATAGGAAGAGGCCTCCTATTTCGTGACTGTTACTTCTTACCAGGTCAGATCTGAACAGCTGCCGCCCTTCTCCCGTCCTTTACCCTGAAGCCCACCCAAACAGGGAGCACTTCTTTTTGAGACGCAACACACTACAAAACCACATGATTCCTCCCAGTGAAACCCCGTTGAAGGACTTACCCACTGTACCACACAGGTAAACTTCTACGACCTGAAGGGTAGCCACCGACTGATTGGAGATTCCTCTTGTTTCGGTAGCTCTCAAAAGAGGCAGTACCAAGTGTGGGCGGCTGATTGGAAATTCCTCCTGTGCTTGCCCTGCTTGAAAGGAGGGTATCAGTGCCTTCCCTGTCCTGCCTCCCCTCCCGGGAAAGCGGTAGAATGATAGGAGATAGCTCCTGTTTCTGTCGACCTCACTGAGTCAAAAACGTTTACAGGGGACTGATTAGAGATTCCTCCTGTTTCTCTCTTGAACGTGGGCGAGGAGGTGGACAGGGTGTGGTTAGCACCGGACCTTCGGGTCTCGCTTCGCCAAACTAATGAAGTGCCTCCTTCTAAGTCCCAAGTTTTCAAAGTTATCTTCGAACAACTGGATATTTGCATAAAAAAACCCATTGAACTCGGGAACGGCTACGCAGCCATATGCCATAATCAAGCAGATTTAGAAAAACTCACCTCCAAGAAGGCATCAGAGCTGCTAGCCCAAATCGGACTCGAGCCGAAACCAGCCCATTCAATCATAGCAAGAAAGGCGGTGATATGTAGGCAGATAGACTCATTGGTAGGGGCTAGAACCGTGGAAGAAATCAGGATCGAAATCGAGAGAAATCATGCGTGGGCTAAGGTTGCAGAAGTCATAAAGTTCTGCGAACTAACGCACATCTTCAAAGTGGTCTTCGATAAAACAAAGATGATGGAAAAGCTTCAACTGACTGTACTGAGGCTCTTCATTATGGTCATCGGGCCTACACAAATCTCTCGTGATAAGCACTTCCAGCTGTTGACGTTTTTCTCCTGTTATAAAGTGGAGGACCAAACCACTCGCAACTGCCCCGATAAAGAAGACACTCTGCTCCGAATGCGGACAAGAAGGGCACTCCTGGATGTACTGTGTCTCGCAGACAAAGATGTGCCTAAACTGCTCAGGGACTCACAAAACCTTGAGCATGCAGTGCGTAGTGCGCAGGGAACATCTCAATCGCAAAAATACAACCTACAGTGTCTCTTCGAACTTGATATACGCCAGTGCAGCAAAGACTACACCTCTCCCGCCAGCCAACCAACTCCAGCCTCAAACAATCCTACAGCTGTCAGATTCAACCCCCACCAAACTGCTGTCGTGTATTCTACACGCGCACGTTCTAAATTAGGCAGCCCCTGGCTCATTCAACACGGAGCTCAACAAAATGCTGGAGGCAAACTGCATGGAGTCCCCAAAGTTCTGCGTCAACCCTCCCTCCAACAAAATTCTGGCCCTACGGAGCGTAATTGCCACCCTATCTGCCGCTACACCCAATGAGGCTGGAGTAGCTGACCCAGAGTGCATGGAAATGCGCTGGCGGGGGAAGAGATGGCCACCGTAGGTTCCTTCTTAGAGACGATCTGCCCCAAAAAAATAATCCGTTGAAAACAAAAGAGAATAAACCGTCACTAAAAGGCGACCCCAGACAATCCTCAAAATCTAACTCGCTCGATGCCAAGCAGATCAACCTGGTCATCGCGGTGAACAAAAGTACGACGCAATCAGGAAACTTCACCACTGAGGAAATCACCACCGGTATACGTAAAGGATACTTCAAGTGGTTCTACTACTCATCCAATGAGGAAGAAGAGGTTAAGACCGCCCTGCTCGAAAAACGTGTTTAACTGTACGGCTCGACGATCACATTCTACGAGCCGAGTGTGTACAAAAAATTCAGATTCGGCAAACCCTACAGCCCTCCGAAGTACCAGAAGTCCCCAGCCGAACCCAGGAAAGAGCCACGGCCGCAATAAACAGCCTGGTAATTCTTGCACACAATGCGTAAGGATGAGCCAACCACAAACACCAGCTGCACAACATATATAAAGAAATTGACCCGGATCTCCTACTTCTCTCCAAGACTGGAATAAAAGACGAATACAGCATTAAGATCTACGGTTACAACGTCATTCAGAAAACCTCACTGGCGAAAGCTTTGATGGTGCAGCAATAGCAGTGTGATCTGGACTGCAGGTTGTCAAGGAGAGAGAAATGGACGAGTCGTTCTTGTCCGTCACTCTAAAGACATACTTGGGGAAGATTGAAGTAGGATCAGGGTACCAGCCTCCAAGAAAAGGGTACCATCTGATCCACGATATGTTCACCTTGTTCGGGAAGGCCCACCCTGTTATCCTCGCCTGCGACCTTAATGCCAGATCAAGTATTGCTGACTACGCCCGAGCAGACGGTCGAGGTGCGAACCTCGACTTACTCCTAAGCAGAAGCTCAGCTGAGAGGATTGGGCCGGACTTCCCGACTTTTATGTATCCAGAGTCAGCGACTAAGCCAGACATCGTGCTTACAAACCCCAACTTCCCTTTCCATCACCATGTGCAGCCTGGTTCCCTTACACACAGCAACCATATCCCTATGCTCATCACGGTGGCCAGCGCTCCCATACTCATACCCTCGCCACTAAGGGAAAACTTTTCGGCTGCAGACTGGGAAGCCTACAGGAGGTCATTCCCGGAGGTAGTTCCCAAGATGGAAGGTGCCACACAATAACAAATTGACGAGGAGTTGTCCAGCATCCTTGATGACTTTGCCACTGCGGACAACGTAACCCCGAACACAAGGTACAAAATACTAATACCGACTCGCCCAACACAGGAGAGGATCATCCTGCAGCAGCGATTCCAGGCGATGTACAACGGCGTCCGAGCTGCTGGATACTCCTGCCCAAAGGACTTTGCGCTAGTCCAGCAGCTAAGACAACAAGTGAACGATGCGCTGCTGTAGGAGATCAGGGAGAAATGGGACCACATGATCCATAACCTAGATATTAAGGACAACCCCCAAAAGTTTTGGAACACCATCAGCAAGTTAAGAGAAAGACCAACTTCGAAGACTGACACGCCAATAGTGCACCTGTACAAGTGCGCTAGGACTCCACAAGAAAACCCCGAGTTTTATAGAGAAGTCTGGAGCGACGTTTTCCACATCTCCGAAAAAGAGGAGGAAAATTTTGATCTGGGCTTCGAGGACAGAGTTCTTGAGCACATGGGAAGGCACTACAAGCAATTCACTCAACCTATAACCGCAAACCTCAACAGGCTTCGGGATTGCGCCCCGAAAGGCATAGCAATCACACAGGAAGAATTGGACTCTGCAATCTCTGGCCCTAAGCAAAAAGCTCCAGGCCTAAGCCGAATAACTGCAAGGCGCCTAAAAAAAGTTCCGGTGGGGACAAAAACCAGGATACGGAAGCTTTTCAACGCAGCATTAGCGGCAGGATACTTTCCGGACGGCCCGGAGATAGCCAACATGATCTTTATTTCTAAACAAGGGAAGCCTAAAGATCAAGTGATGAACTTCAGGCCGATCTCACTTCTCGAAATAATTGAAAAAGTATTCGAAAAGATCCCGAACAACAGGCTGCTCTCCCATCTGTCGTCACTCTCACTGTAGAACGACGAACAATATGGCTTCCGGCAAAAAAGGAGCACGGAGACTGCAATTGCCTTAGCATACCAACATGCGGCCAAGGGGCTTTCCTTTGGCTGTATGGTGGATGTCGTCTGCCGGGAGGTGAAGAAAGCCTTTGGCAAGGTGTGGATCTATGATCTCAAATATAATATCTCGAGGCTCAGGTTATCCCCCATTTTGGGAAAATCCTATACAGTTACCTGACTAGTAGGAGAACGATGATAGCATTCGGGGACCACATCGGAGCCCCATTTGACCTGATATCTGGAGTCCCACAAGGAGGGTGTCTGAGTACCACCTCTTTACGATCTACACTAGGGACATTCCGAAACCTCTCCTTCTGCGATAGTGATGTCGAGGGCGACTGCAGCCGAAGAACGGATAATCTCCCCGTATGAAGAGAATTGGAAGATCCAGACAAAACAGAACAAATGTACTGCAGTGGCGATCGGAAAACAGAAGACGGAGCCCATCCGACTGGAGAACTCAACAATAAATTATTCGCCAAACGCGAGTATCCTAGGCTTCAGAATCTCCAAACGCGGCATAGGAAGCCACGTCAACTCGAAGGTTCAAGTTGCGAAACTTACACTCAGCAAACTCCACCGATTTCGCAATCTTAGTAAACAAAACAAAAATAAATTATATACATCCCTAGTGAGAACGAAGCTGCTGTACCCAGCAGTACCACTCAACACAGCTTCAAGGACCAGGATGATTCAAATGCAGAGGGTGCAAAATCGGGCCCTACGCTTCATACTAAATGTGAAATGGGACGATTTCGTCACGTCGATGAAGCTTCATCGCAGAACCGGGTTGGAGACAGAGAATGCCTTCCTGCATTCACGCAGCACCACCATCTGGGACAGCCTGGATGCTACTCTCCCACCAGGCACTGTAGACCACATGTTCAGTCTACAGGACGGGAAGAGATACAAGTCGCACATGCCTCCCGCCAAAACGGTAGCCACACCGGTCATCTACAGGTGACCCTACGTCCAACTCGCATATTGACTATAAACTGATTTCTCTAAGTGTAGCATCATAATCGTGAATCAAAATCTAACCGAAAGTGCCTAATGTACCGATTAAACCTTGTTTTAAAATTTCTGACTCTGGACACTATAATTATTATGTTTTTGTAATTTAACTACCATTCACCTTTATTATTGTGACTAAACTGGATGTGTTGTTCTATTCTAGTTGTATATAATCTTTTACTTCTTTGCGCCCTAAATATTTTTGTATAGAAATATCAAAAGTATTTTTCCCTCTAGCTCCAAATGTTAATTTGTAGTAAAGTGTAAATTGTTTATAGAAAACTGAGATGGCCCGATTCCCAGGCAAACTTTCTACCTCCTCCTAAATTTAAATTTCGTCACTATTTCCCCCCTCCTCTGGCCCCTCATTTTTTCACCAGCTTTCTACATGAATCAATAAATAAAATTTTCTCATACTCATATCTGGTAAAGCAGGCTCTCTTTCGCACCTTGTTCAATTTTCAACCGACACTTATGTTGTTCTCACGGACGCAGAGTTCCGTAAGAAGAGATCGGGCAAGGGGAAGACTCCTCCGCCCCCCCCCCCACCCAAGGAGCAAATGTGGACCGATAATACAACACTCCTTGCCATAACATCTACGCTACATTGAGAGAATAATATCAATAGCTAACCGAAATATTAAAGAGGACCTTACCCGAACGAGAACATCAACCCTAACACGTAACACTCTCACTGATTATGACAACCCAATTTACAACTTTTCACCGAAATTTGACCTACCGTAGTAACGAGTTTTACTACTTACTACAAAGGCTTGAATGCCAACCAATTTCGACCCCCCAAACAACATAACACGAGATTAACAATGTCAGAACTACTCTTTGACCAGGATCTATTCATCCCTGCTCTCACGTAACATAACATAACATAACATAATTTCACGGATGACAAAAGCCACAAGGGCCTATCAAAGGTCATCCGCATCCGTCAAATCCCACCTACATAATGCATCCATAGGATTTTGTCAGATCATGCATCTACAATATACAATTTAACAATATATAGGAATGTCCAACCATGCATCTACAATATATAAATTAAAGCCTCCATAGGAGTCTTGTAAAAAAAAAAAAATCAAAGTCCCCCAAAATATACAATAAAAAGAAACCATCCATAAGTCAAGAAACATATCCACATAGCAAAAAGTAAGAAATCAACCCTCCATACCCATATAATCATCCAATCTGTGCTTGAAAACATTCAAGTTTGGGCTGTCTACAGTCTCAGGTGGCAAACTATTCCAATAATCCACCACTCTGTTAGTGAAAAAATATTTTCTAACATCTATTCTGCACCTCTGTTTTTTAATCTTTAAGTGGTGGCCTCTAGTTCTATTACTACCTTCTAACTCAAATAACTTGTTGAAATCCAATTTATCCATCCCAGAAAAGATTTTAAAAAGCTCAATCATATCTCCCCTCACACACCTTCTTTCAAATGAAAACATATTTAATACCCTCAGTCTATCTTCATATTCAAGGTGCTTCAGGGATGGTATTATTTTTGTTGCCCTCCTTTGTACTGACTCTAACAAGTTTATATCATGTCTAAAATGTGGTGACCATGCCTGTATACAGTACTCTAAATGTGGCCTGACATAAGAGTTGTATAGTTTAAGGATGACCTCCTTACTCTTGTAGCTAACATTTCTTTTAATGTAACCTAGCATCCTATTTGCTCTATTTTTTGCCTCAATACACTGCTTTGAAAATTTCAGTGACCTATCAATTACTACTCCTAAGTCCTTCTCATCTTCAACTAAATTAAGCCAATACCCATCCATCTCATAGCTAAACTCCCTATTATCTCTCCCCATGTTAATAACTTTGCATTTATTAAGGTTAAACATAATCTGCCACTTCTGAGCCCAAGCTAACAACTTATTTAAGTCACCCTGCACTTTAAAGCTACCCTCAACCTCTTTGACTACAGCTGCCAATTTAGTGTCATCAGCAAAAATTGACACTTTGCTATTTACACCTTGCCCAAGATCATTTACATAGATTATAAATAATAAAGGGCCTAAAACTGATCCCTGAGGTACGCCACTAATAACATTCCTCCACTCTGACCTCACTCCATTCAGTACAACTCTTTGTTTCCTATTTTTCAGCCATTCAGTTATCCAATTTAAAACGTTCCCACATATCCCAAGCAGCTTTAATTTATGAACTAGTCTTCTATGTGGAACCTTATCAAAAGCTATGCTGAAATCTAAGTAGATCACATCAACTTTCTCACCCCTATCTAATTCTTTAGTTACATAATCCATAAAATCCAGTAAATTAGTTAAACATGATCTACCTTTTCTAAAACCATGCTGAGCATCATTAATTAACCTGCTACTCTCTAGATGATCAGAAATTCCCTTCTTAACCATCTTCTCAAGAATTTTACAGACTATAGAAGTTAAGCTTACCGGTCTAAAGTTATTTGGATCCTCTTTGCTTCCCTTTTTAAAAATTGGCACTACATTTGCCAATTTCCAATCATTTGGTATTTCTCCAGACTCTAGTGATCTAATAAATATCTTCTCAAGAGCTACTGCAATACTTTCTACACCTTCTTTGAGTATCCTAGAATGAATGTTGTCAGGGCCAGATTCCTTACTAGTAGTTAACTGCATTATAAGCCCTTTAATTTCTTCTCTGTCTATATTAATAGAGAAGAAATTAAAGGGCTTATAATGCAGTTAACGACTAGTAAGGCATCTGGCCTTACGTACTATTTTTACTATATTGTCTACTTTTGCTGGAGATACCCTTCCACCAGGGAGAAATAAAACCCTTCAAACTTATACTAAACTTACCTTTTACTACCTTTTTCCAAACCCTTTCACCACCTTTTTCCTAACCCTTTCACCACCTTTTCCAAACCCTTTCACCACTATACTCTTACTTTTGCTTTACTAATCTATACTTCCTAACTTGTTATGTCCAATTTCTCATACTCGACGGCCGAGCATTCGACTTCAATGTATTGATGTACCCAACGGATATTGCACTCTTTTGACTCTGCTTAGTAAACGATGTTGAGCAATGCTGACAGAAACATAACATAACATAATTTCACGGATGACAAAAGCCACAAGGGCCTATCAAAGGTCATCCGCATCCATCACAACCCACCCACAAAAAGCACTATCACCAGGGAAAGACAAAATCAAAGTCCCCCACAATATAATATAACAGATGACAAAAGCCACAAGGGCTCATCATAGGTCATCCGAGTCAAACAGCCTCTTTTTTAAGGCACCCAAACTCCCAGGAAAACTAGCATAGCATAATTTCACAGACGACAAAAGCCACAAGGGCCTATCAAAGGTCATCCGCATCCATCAAATCCCACCCACATAATGCATCCATAGGATTTTGTCAGATCATGCATATACAATTTAAACAATCCATAGAACTATGTCAGACCACGCATCCACAATATACAATTTAAAGCCTCCATAGGAGTCTGTCAAAAACAAAATAAAACTCCCCCAAAATATACAATAAAAAGAAACTGCATCCACAGGAATGAGTCAAGAAACATACCTGCATACGAAAAAGTGAGAAGTTAACCCTCCAGCCCCATATAATCATCCATTCTGCGCCGAAAACATTCAAGTTTGGGCTGTCTACAGTCTCAGGTGGCAAACTATTCCAATAATCCACCACTCTGTTAGTGAAAAAATATTTTCTAACATCCAGTCTGCACCTCTGCTTTCTAATCTTCAAGTGGTGACCTCTAGTTCTATTACTACCTTCCAACTCAAATAACTTGCCGAAATTCAACTTATCCATCCCAGAAAAGATTTTAAAAAGCTCAATCATATATCCCCTCACACACCCTCCCTCAAACACACCCTCCCTCAAACAAGAACACATTTAATACCCTCTATCCATCTTCATATTCAAGGTGCTTCAGGGATGGTATTATTCTTGTTGCCCTCCCTTGTATTGACTCTAACAAGCCTATATCATGTTTAAAATGTGGTGACCATGCCTGTATACAGCACTCTAAATGTGGCCCAACATAAGAGTTACATAGTCTAAGGATAACCTTCTTACTCTTGTAGTTAACATTCCTTTCAATGTAACCCAGCACCCAACTTGCTCCATTTTTTGCCCCAACACACTGCTTTGAAAACTTCAGTGACCTGGCTGAGCTCAGTAGAGGATGAGAAAGATCTAGGAGTAGTAATAGATATGTCATTAACGTTTTCTAAGCAGTGCATTGAAGCAAGGAGAAATTCCAAGCCCACTCAAGAAAGCAGCAATCAGCCCCATTTACAAAGGAGGAGACAGGACCCTGCCCAAAAATTATAGGCCAGTAGCCCTGACCTCACACTTAATTAAAATATTTGAAAAATGTGTCAGAAATAAGATACTAGAGTACCTGGAGGAAAATAAGCTACTCACACACTCACAACATGGTTTTAGAAAAGGAAGATCTTGCCTCTCAAACATGTTGGCCCACTATGACTGGGTCCTACAAAGCCTAGCCAAAGGAGAAAATGTTGATACGGTGTTCTTGGATTTCTCTAAGGCATTTGATAAAGTGGATCATGGGATATTACTCCATAAGCTAAAAGGTCTAGGAATAAAGGGTAAAATAGGTGA
This sequence comes from Ceratothoa steindachneri, assembly GCA_963969495.1. Classification (NCBI taxonomy): domain Eukaryota; kingdom Metazoa; phylum Arthropoda; class Malacostraca; order Isopoda; family Cymothoidae; genus Ceratothoa; species Ceratothoa steindachneri. The sequence continues at coordinate 4,680,791 of OZ018321.1, read as the reverse complement.
GTGGATACATAGCTTCCTCTCAGACAGAACACAGTTTGTGACTGTAGAGTCCGAAAAGTCAGAAGAGGCCAAAGTAATAAGTGGAGTACCACAAGGTTCGGTTCTTGGCCCACTATTGTTTCTGATACATTTGAATGATATTGGCGCAGGAGCCGGAGCATCCCTCATGTCTTTCGCCGATGACACGCACATCAGTCGGCAAATCAAGAAGGAAAAAGAAGTGCATCTGCTCCAAGAAGACCTGGACAAGATATATGACTGGGCCAAAGAGAACAACATGGACTTTAATGAAGATAAGTTTGAAGTACTGAGATATGGCACAAACCAGCATATAAAATCAAACACAAAGCTCCTCACAGAGAGTGGTAAAGAGATAATACCAAAGGAACACGTGAAATGCTTGGGTGTATATCTGGAAAGCGATGGTACCTTCAGCCACCACATTGGAGAAGCAGTGAAGAAAGCCAGAGGCATGAGTGGATGGATCCTTAGAACCTTCTCATCGAGGGAACCTGAACCTATGCTAACCCTTTGGAAAGCCCTAGTACAACCCATACTAGATTACTGCAGCCAACTGTGGTCCCCATCCAAGAAAAGGGAAATACAGATGCTGGAGACAGTACAAAGAATGTTCACCAGACAAATCAGGGGCATGAGGGAATTGGACTACTGGCAAAGACTCAAAACTCTAGGCCTCTACTCTCAGCAGAGGAGAAGAGAGAGATATAGAGTAATCTATCTATGGAAGATCTTAGAACAATTAGTGCCAGATCCAAATCCCTCTGTACTGTACATCCATGAAAATGAGAGAACTGGGAGAAAATGTGGAAGAAGATCCTTACCTGCGGGAGCCCCAACAAGAATAAGATCACTGTTGGCATCAAGTTTGCTACAAGAGGGGCCGCGGATATTCAACACACTCCCCAAGGAAACAAGAAAGTTGACCTCCTGCCGTGTGGAGCGATTTAAATCAAGCCTGGACAAATACTTAAGGTCGCTACCAGACGAACCCACAGTACCGGGATACATAAAGTATTGCCGAGCGGAGTCAAACTCAATACCGGACCAAGTGGCTCTAATGAAACGGGACACAAGGGACGGCAGCAGCGGTGGACCACCACGACTGTGAGGCGTAGACCTCTAAACACGACCAAGTATACCAAGTAAGTAGGGCAAATAGAGTGCTGGATTTCACTGAGAGAAGTGTCAGTTACAAAAGTAAGGAGGTTATTCTTAAACTCTACAATTCCTATGTCAGGCCACATCCAGAGCACTGTATACAGGCATGGTCCCCACATTTTAGACATGATATTAACCTTCTTGAGTCAGTGCAACGGAGGGCAACAAAGATTATTCTTTCCCTGAGGCACCTCAAATATATAGATAGACTGAGGGTATTAAATATGTTCTCGTTCAAAAGGAGGGTGAGAAGGGATATGCTTGAGCTGTCTAAAAAATTCTCTGGGATAGATAAATTGGATATCAGCAAGTTTTTTTAGTTAAATGATGGAAACCGGACTAGAGGTCACCGCTTGAAAATCAAAAAGCAAGGCTGCAGGCTGGATTTAAGAAAATATTTTTTGGCCAAGAGTGGTGGACTTCTGGAACAAATTGCCGGGGAGGGTAGTAGGTAGTTCAAACTTAAATGTATTCAAGAGCAGGTTGGATGAGTTTATGGGGAGGGAAGATTGTGATGGTTCCTAAGTTTTATATATATTAATATTGTTTGTATATATCTATAGCTGCATGATTTAGTTCTTGACAAGCCTTGATTGGTGATACCCTTGTTTTTAGATGCAATCCTCTGGATCTAGTTTTCTTAGGAGTTTGGGTGCCTTAAAAAAGAGGCTGTTTGACTCAGATGACCTATGATGGGCTCTTGTGGCTTTTGTCATCTGTTATATTATATTGTGGGGGACTTTGATTTTGCCTTTCCCTGGCGATGGTGCTTTTTGTTTTTGATCCGCTTGTGTGACTGGTTTAAACCGTATATTGCGGGCGCGTGATCCGACACAATCCTATGGATTGTTTAAATTGTATATTGTAGATGCATGATCTGACACAATCATAAGAACATAAGAAAAGAAGGAGACTGCAAAAGACCATTCATGGCCTACACTTGGCAGCTCCTGTTCCAGTCAACACACAAAAGATTTCTTACCAGAGAAAAGTCATCAACATTGTCACCCTTTACAGGAGTTTGTCAGATCTAATCTACAATATACATAAAATGCATCCAGAGGATTATGTCCATTCATGCAACCTCAAAATATAATCTCCCCACTCCTTAGAAAAATATATACATATGTACATAAAAAAAAGTCAGTCCCATCTAGCAGCTTCATCCATATATTTATCTAATCTATTCTTAAAACTACCCAGAGAGGAGGCTTCTATCACATGTCTAGTGAGCCTATTCCATTCATCTACCACACGATTTGTAAACCAATTCCTCCCAATCTCCTTCCTAAACCTATACTTATCAAGCTTAAACCCATTGCTATGTGTCCTGTCATGTTCACTAAGTATAAGAACCTTACCCAGAGGATTGCGTCCAGAAACAAGGGTATCACCAATCAAGGCTTGTCAAGAACTAAATCATGCAGCTATAGATATATACAAACAATATTAATATATACAAAACTTAGGAACCATCACAACCTTCCCTCCCCATAAACTCATCCAACCTACTCTTAAATACATTTAAATTTGGACTACCTACTACCCTCTGCGGCAATTTGCTCCAGAAGTCTACCACTCTATTGGTGAAAAAATATTTTCTTAATCCAACCTACACCCTTGCTTTTTAATTTTCAAGTGGTGACCTCTAGTCCGATTTCCATCATCTAACTCAAAAAACTGGCTAACATCTAATTTATCTATCCCAGAAAATTTTTTAAAGAGCTCAATCATATCCCCTCTCACACACCTCCTTTCGAATGAGAACATATTTAATACCCTCAGTCTATCTATATATTCAAGGTGCCTCAGGGAAGGAATAATCTTTGTTGCCCTCCGTTGCACTGACTCGAGAAGGTTAATATCGTGTCTAAAATGTGGGGACCATGCCTGTATACAGTACTCTAGATGAGGCCTAACATAAGAGTTATAGAGTTTAAGAATAACCTCCTTACTTTTGTAACTGACATTTCTCTTAATGAAACCCAGCACTCTATTTGCCCTATTTCTTGCTTCAATACACTGCTTAGAAAACCTTAATGACTTATCTATTACTACTCCTAGATCCTTCTCATCCTCTACTGAGCTGAGCCAATGCCCATCCATTTCATAGTTAAATTCTCTATTATCTTTTTCCATGTTAATAACTTTGCACTTATCAAGGTTGAAAGTCATTTGCCACTTATGTGCCCAGGATAACAATTTATTTAAATCCCCCTGCACTTTAAAATTATCATCAATATCTTTAATTATAGCTGCTAATTTGGTATCATCCGCAAAAATTGACACTTTATTGTTAACTGCCTCCCCAAGATCGTTTATATAGATGACATATAATAATGGACTGAGAACTGATCCCTGAGGAACCCCACTGATAACATCCCTCCACTCTGACTTTACACCATTTAGCACTACCCTTTGCTTCCTGTCTTTCAGCCACTCAGCTATCCAATTTGAAACACCCCCACATATCCCAATCATTTTTAATTTATGAACTAGTCTCCTATGTGGTACCTTATCAAATGCTTTACTAAAATCTAAGTAAATTATATCTACATTCTCTTCCTTATCTACTTGATCTGTTACATAAGAACATAAGAAAAGAAGGAGACTGCAAAAGACCATTCATGGCCTACACTTGGCAGCTCCTGTTCCAGTCAACACACAAAAGATTTCTTACCAGAGAAAAGTCATCAACATTGTCACCCTTTAAGGAGTTCGTCAGATCTAATCTACAATATACATAAAATGCATCCAGAGGATTATGTCTATTCATGCAACCGCAAAATATAATCTCCCCACTCCTTAGAAAAATATATACATATGTACATAAAAAAAAAGTCAGTCTCCATCTAGCAGCTTCATCCATATATTTATCTAATCTATTCTTAAAACTACCCAGAGAGGAGGCTTCTATCACATGTCTAGTGAGCCTATTCCATTCATCTACCACACGATTTGTAAACCAATTCCTCCCAATCTCCTTCCTAAACCTATACTTATCAAGCTTAAACCCATTGCTACGTGTTCTGTCATGTTCACTAAGTATAAGAACCTTACCCAGATCCCCTTTATTATATCCTTTTACCCATTTCAAGACTTCAATCAATTTCCCTCTGACTCTTCTCCTTTCCAATGTATGTAGATTTAGTTTTCTGAGCCTTTCACCATAAGGTAAGTTCCTTAGCCCACCAATCATCTTTGTCATCCTTCTCTGCACAGACTCAAGCAAATCAATATCCTTCCTATAATATGGTGACCAAAATTGTACTGCATAGTCCAAATGAGGCCTAACTAGCGCCAGATACAGTTTTAAAATGACTTCAGCACTCTTATTGCTTACACTCCTCCTAATGAATCCCAATATCCTATTAGCTTTATTCTTAGCATTTAGACATTGCTTTCTAGGACGAAGGTCTGAACTTACCAAAATACCCAAGTCCCTCTCACAATCAGTCCTCCCTAAAATTCTCCCATTTAATTTATAACTATTCAATGGATTATTTCTACCTATACTAAGTACACTACATTTGTCTATGTTAAACTTCATTTGCCATTTTTTGGCCCAATTGGACAGAATGGTCAATTCCTCCTACATTACAACAGCATCAGAATCACCCCTAATGGCCCTACCTAGCTTAGTATCATCAGCAAATTTACTCAGGTCACTACTTATACCTATGTCAAGATCATTAATATAAATTAAGAATAGCAAGGGACCCAAAACAGATCCTTGCGGAACTCCACTGCTAACACACCCCCACTCAGATTTAACTCCATCTATACTAACTCTTTGCTGTCTGTCACCAAGCCATGACTGAATCCACCTAAATATACTGCCATCAATCCCGTGTGCTTTAACTTTGCTCAGAAGTCGTAAGTATGGCACTCGATCAAAAGCCTTACTAAAGTCCAAGTATAAAATATCATAGTTTTCATCATTATCTGCTGCTTCATACACCTTACTATAAAAAGACAGCAAATTAGTCAGACAGGATTTACCCTTACTAAAGCCATGCTGTGATTCTTTTATCAACTTATGCTTATCCAAGTGATCTCTAATATTCCTTGCTATAATAGATTCCATCATTTTCCCTACCACTGATGTCAAATTTACTGGTCTGTAATTAGGCATATTTGTTTTATCCCCTTTCTTAAATATAGGTATCACATTGGCTTTCTTCCATGCCACTGGCACAATGCCACTCTCCAATGATTTTCTAAAGATGCATGCTAGGGGCTCACTTAACACATCCTTACATTCTTTCAAAATTCTAGGAAAGAGCTCATCAGGACCGGGTGCTTTACTACTTTTGATTTTATCAATTTCCTTTGTCACTATCTCCTTTGTGATCAAGATATCCTTTAATTTCTCTTCATCATTACCCCAAAAGATCATTGACACCTCAGGTATATTTAGAGTATCCTCCTGTGTAAATACTGAGAGAAAAAAGTCATTTAGCATTCCAGCCATTGAGTCCCTATCACTCACTAATTCTCCATTGGAATCTATAAGTGGGCCTATTTTATCTCTAACCTTAGTTTTGTATAATTGATAAATACTTTTAGGATCTTCCTTTGGCCTATTTGCCACTTTAATTTCATAATTTCTCCTTGCTACTCTAACTAACTTTTTAACATCTCTTGCTAGTTCATTATATCTCTGCCTTAAGTGATCCTCTCCATTTTTTATTTTCTTATAAATGCCCTTTTTAATGCCAATATAATGCTTAATTTTATCTGTCATCCATTTTAGGTCATTATTTTTAGTCCTAATTTCCTTATATGGAATGTTAATCATCTGACCTGTAATTAATTGCTCAATTATTCTTTTATACTCCTCTTCAATTGTAATCTCTTCCTCCTGGTGATTATTGTCTCCACTAACTGATATCATTGAATCTATTCCTGAATTGATTTCATTGCCTTGTTTCTGTACAACTGCCTCCAGGTAAGTCCTTAGCCCATTATAATTTGCTCTTCTAAAGTCAGGAATTTTAACATTGTTCATGCTACTATCAATACCATTTCATTTCATCTTGAATCTAATTTCACAATGGTCACTATTACCCAAATTTCCTCCAATCTCGGTATCCTTAATAACTTCTTCCCTATTTGTCAGAACTAAATCCAGTATATTATTACCTCTAGTGGGTTGGTTAATAATCTGCCTCAGAAAATTATCTTGGACAACATTCAAAAATTCCTCAGCCTCCTGATCACCCACAAGAGCTTCCCAGTCTATATTTCTGTAATTAAAATCGCCCATTATACACACATGCTTACTTCTACATGCCCGTTCAATCTCCTGCCACAGAAGATTTGAAGCTTCCTTACTAAGATTTGGTGGTCTGTATAATAATCCTATGACAAGCTTGTTTTTACCTTCCTTTACATTTAACATAACATAACATAATTACAGGGATGACAAAAGCCACAAGGGCCTATCAAAGGTCATCCGCCTCCGTCAAAACCCACCCACAAAAAGCACCATCACCAGGGGAAGACAAAATCAAAGTCCCCCACAATATAATATAACAGATGACAAAAGCCACAAGGGCTCATCATAGGTCATCCGAGTCAAACGGCCTCTTTTTTTAAGGCACCCAAACTCCCAGGAAAACTACATCCAGAGGATTGCATCTAAAAACAAGGGTATCACCAATCAAGGCTTGTCAAGAACTAAATCATGCAGCTATAGATATATACAAACAATATTAATATATACAAAACTTAGGAACCATCACAACCTTCCCTTCCCATAAACTCATCCAACCTACATTTAGACTTGGACTACCTACTACCCTCTGCTGCAATTTGTTCCAGAAGTCTACCACTCTATTGGTGAAAAAATATTTTCTTAAATCCAACCTACACCCTTGCTTTTTAATTTTCAAGTGGTGACCTCTAGTCCGATTTCCATCATCTAACTCAAAAAACTTGCTAACATCCAATTTATCTATCCCGGAAAATTTTTTAAAGAGCTCAATCATATCCCCTCTCACACACCTCCTTTCGAACGAGAACATATTTAATACCCTCAGTCTATCTATATATTCAAGGTGCCTCAGGGAAGGAATAATCTTTGTTGCCCTCCGTTGCACTGACTCAAGAAGATTAATATCGTGTTTAAAATGTGGGGACCATGCCTGTATACAGTACTCTAGATGTGGCCTAACATAAGAGTTATAGAGTTTAAGAATAACCTCCTTACTTTTGTAACTGATATTTCTCTTAATAAAACCCAGCACTCTATTTGCCCTATTTCTTGCTTCAATACACTGCTTAGAAAACCTTAATGACTTATCTATTACTACTCCTAGATTTTTCTCATCCTCTACTGAGCTGAGCCAATACCCATCCATTTCATAGTTAAATTCTCTATTATCTTTTCCCATGTTAATAACTTTGCACTTATCAAGGTTGAAAGTCATTTGCCACTTATGAGCCCAGGATAACAATTTATTTAAATCCCCCTGCACTTTAAAATTATCATCAATATCTTTAACTACAGCTGCTAATTTGGTATCATCCGCAAAAATTGACACTTTATTATTAACTGCCTCCCCAAGATCGTTTATATAGATGACAAATAATAATGGACCGAGAACTGATCCCTGAGGAACCCCACTGATAACATCCCTCCACTCTGACTTTACACCATTTAGCACTACCCTTTGCTTCCTGTCTTTCAGCCACTCAGCTATCCAATTTGAAACACCCCCACATATCCCAATCATTTTTAATTTATGAACTAGTCTCCTGTGTGCTACCTTATCAAATGCTTTACTAAAATCTAAGTAAATTATATCTACATTCTCTCCCTTATCTACTTGATCTGTTACAAACTCCAGAAAGTCTAGTAAGTTAGTCAAACCTGATCTACCTGATCTAAACCCATGCTGAGCATCGCTGATTAACCCCTTCCTCTCTAGATGTTGGCAAATCCCTTTTTTAACTATTTTCTCAAGAATTTTACAGACTACAGGAGTTAGGCTAACCGGTCTAAAGTTATTTGGATCCTCTTTACTACCCTTCTTGAAAATGGGGACTACATTCGCTCTCTTCCAATCATCGGGTATTTCTCCATATTCCAGTGACCTAGTATATAACTTCTCCAGAGCTATTGAGATACTTTCTACACCTTCTTTAAGTATCCTAGAATGAATATTATCAGGGCCGGAGGCCTTGGTAGTATCTAACTCACCTATTAGTCCTTTTATGATCCTCCGATCCACACTAATGGTAGTAAACACCTCTTTCCCTGACCCATGAGTACTATACATAAGACTATTTAGTTTCTTCTTTGTAAATACTGATGCAAAATGACCATTTAGTACCTCAACTATTTCCTCATCAGTTTCTTTCACAACCCCTTCATATTTGATAGGTCCTATTTTAACTCTGCCAGACTTATTATTAATTTTATAGTAACTAAAGAACTTTCTAGGATCTTTGTTGCTATCCTGAGCTAATTTAATTTTTGACACCCTTTTGTTCTTCTTTATAATCTTATTTAATTCATTCCTAGCCATTCTATAATCACTTAAATTTTGAATATTATTTTGTACCTGTAATTTTTTTATGCCCTTTTCTTCTCTGAAATTTTTCTAGCTATCTCCTGATTCCACCATAATGGTTTCCTACTTTTGTTCCTAATGGCCTTCATTGAGATACATTGTTCTTGGACTACATTTATTATATGTTTGAAAGTATACCCTTCTCAATTCCCAAGTTAAAACGAACTATCTGATGGTCACTATTTCCCAATGCTTCCCCAACAGTCAATTCTTGAACTAAATGATCACTGTTAGAAAGTACTAAATCTAATATATTGCCCCCCCTCGTTGGCTCATTAACAAATTGATTCAAAAAATTATCCTCAAAGCATTCTATGAACCTGCCACTTGTTCTATCCCTACCTATCATATTTTCCCAGTCCACAGAGTTTAAGTTGAAGTCCCCAATAATAACTGCATCTGTTTCACATCCCTTACTTATTTCCCTTATCATTAGTTCATCTATATCATCAGTCTGCCCAGGTGGCCTGTAAAAAGCTCCCAAATGCACCATTCTATTTTTACTGAACCTAATATCTATCCAAAGTGACTCAACTCCATCCTGCTTTATTGAAGTATTTAAACTTGAAACAATGTTGTTTATTATATAGATAGATAATTATTCCTCCACCAATCCTACCTGTCCTTTGACTAATGTACATATTATAGCCCTGTAAATCAAATTCACTTATAGTGTCACTAAATTCTATTTCATTAACCCATGATTCAGTAACGCATAATATATCTATATCCTCATTGCTAATATAACTAAATAGCTCATCCTTCTTGTTTCTAAGACTACAAGCATTTGTATAGAAACAATTTAACCCCCCTATCCCTGAAGCACCTCTTGAAACCTGAATGACCTCACCTCTATCGCCTTGGAACCTATTTCTGTTATCTGCCAAGTCCATTCTACTTTCAGTACTATAATGTCCTCTCATAATTCCCTGACCACTATTAGTATCTAGTTTCCCACCCGCAAAGACCTAATAACACGATCATACTCCTCCCACAACACATCTACCCCCCTCCTACTCAAATGCAGTCCATCCATCGCATACATTTCTTTCATTCCAACAAACCTATCCCACACATCCACAAACATGACACCTTCCATCTCACACATCCTCCTCACATAATCATTCAGCCCAATTGCACGAGACATCCATTCTACCCCAACATCCATTCTTGGAAGCACACCTGTCAGAACACCTTTCATTCTACTTTCTTTTACCTTTTCAATCAACCTCTTGTACCTCTCACGTAACTCACATGCACCCACATTCTTCACATCATTCACTCCTACATGTGTAATCACAACCGCATCCCTTGCACAGCCAGACACCAGCTCCTCATACCTATCAGACAGATCTCTCACTCCAGCACCCGGCAAACACACCCTCAAACCATTCAATCTACTTGCATTCAACTTCCTATCTAAATATCTAGCTATAATGACTCTGTGTTATCATCTAAGGTAAGTTCCTTAGCCCACCAATCATCTTTGTCATCCTTCTCTGCACAGACTCAAGCAAATCAATATCCTTCCTATAATATGGTGACCAAAATTGTACTGCATAGTCTAGATGAGGCCTAACTAGTGCCAGATACAGTTTTAGAATGACTTCAGCACTCTTATTGCTTACACTCTTCCTAATGAATCCCAATATCCTATTAGCTTTATTCTTAGCATTTAGGCATTGCTTTCTAGGACGAAGGTCTGAACTTACCAAAATACCCAAGTCCCTCTCACAATCAGTCCTCCCTAAAATTCTCCCATTTAATTTATATCTATTCAATGGATTATTTCTACCTATACTAAGTACACTACATTTGTCTATGGGGTCATTCCATATGAAATCAACCAATTTTGTGGGAAATTTTAAGTCACCATCACCGATTTTGATGAAAATTGGTATACAGGTTGAATTCGATGAGAGAAAAACAATGAGACACTTCCCAGCCCTCAATTTTGAATAGCTCAAAAGTTATAACCTGTCAAAGTTGAGAAAAATTTTCAAATTTCTTGTTACCAGCATTTGAAAAAAAATTATTTCTCCCTTATTATAGCACATAAAACAATGAATTATGTATTTTTTTAAAGCTTAATTGTTGCTCTAAACATTTTTAACAGCAAAATTAATTTTTAATAAAAAAGTTTTTTTGACCTTTAAAAAATATATTGGTATGTGTAATTTTTTTTATAAATATATATGCCTTTAGACTACAATATAAGATAAATTTCATTCTGGGTTTTTCATTATATCAGGAGTTATCATCAATTTTGTAACCATTGGTATGCCAATTTTTACCTATTTTTATGTTATAAATTTTACCTATTAGGTGTTACTTTATAAACTATGAAAGCTAATTTAAATTTTTTTCTTTTTTTCAGAAAGTTTAATATTTAGATAAAAAAGTAATTAATAATTGTCATTACCAATTATTTGTATTTTAACATTATTATGGATGAGAAGAGAAAGCATTTTTTAAATATTAAGTATTGCTGCGATCCTTACAAAGGTCACAAAAAATTAATAAAGAAAAATCTGAGACTAATTTCAGAAGACTTAATAAGAGAATATTCAAAATTAAAAATTTTTAAGGACCAAAAAATCTGTGATAACTGCAGAAAAAAGATAGCTGATGATGATAGTTCTTCATCTCAAAATACGAATCCAAGCCTTTCAGAAGAAAGAATGGAAATTGAGCCAATTACTGAACAGGAAGAATCACAAGAAGCATTAAGTGAATTAAATAAATCATTAATAGCTATTGGAGAGTCACCAGTCAAGAAATTTAAAATGGATGTAGTAAAAAAATATAGTTCAGATAAAATGAATAAAATTCAAAAATCCATTTCAAGTAAAATCAGAACTGTAGGCTCTGCAACAAAATATCCATTACCCTTGGATCAAGACCCAGAGTCTTCTAGAACAGAATCAAGTAAAGATGGTGAAGAAATGATAAATCAAGTGAAGGAGAAATTTCAAACTACTAGTAAAAGGTCTGAGCAGCTGCAAATCTTAACTGTTTTGCCAAAAAGCTGGAGCTTATCCAAAATTAAATCTGAATTTAATGTTACTAATTACATGGCCAGACAAGCTGAAAAACTAGCAATGGAAGAAGGAATAATGTCATTGCCAAGCAAAAGAAAAGGTACATTTCCATCAGAAACAATTAAAGTAGTAGAAGACTTTTATAAAAATGAAGAAGTAAGCAGAATTATGCCAGGGAAAAAAGATTTCAAGAGTGTTAGAAAAGATAGACAGAAAACTCATGAACAAAAATACTTAATTTTGGGAAATTTAAAAGAAATTTATCATTTATTTAAAACAAAATACCCAGACACTAAGATTGGCTTTTCAAAATTTGCTGAGCTGAGACCCAACGAGTGTGTATTAGCTGGTGGTGCAGGAACTCACAGTGTGTGTGTTTGCACACATCATCAAAATGTTAAACTGATGATTATTGGTACAAGGCTACCACAGTTGACAAAAGACAGTGACCTGCATTTAGATGATTACAAAACATGTCTATCATTCATTACATGTGACCCTCCAACTTATGAGTGCTATTTTGATGAATGCTCAGAATGTTTTTCTAAAATAGACGAACTAAAACTATATGTTACTAAAATTTTGGATGACAATATGATTGATGAGGTAAATTACAAGCAGTGGCTCTCAACTGATCGCTCAACTTTAGAGCTTGTTTCAAGAACAACTGAAGAATTTATAGACACTTTTACCTTAAGTCTTCTCAATCTAAAAAAAACATGATTTCATAGCAAAAAAGCAGGCACAATTTTATTCAACTAAAAAAAGAAGAACTAAAAGATGGTGAAATCTTAGTAGTATGCGATTTTGCTGAAAATTACTCATTCTTTCTTCAGGATGCAGCACAAGGGTACCACTGGAATAACTCCCAAGCTACATTACATCCCTTTCTTTCCTACTACAAAGAAGCTGGGGAAACACAACACATAAGTTTTGTTGTGATTTCAAACTGCTTGAAGCATGACACTGTTGCAGTCCATTTATTTAAAAAAAAACTTATTGAATTTTTTAAAAAAGAACTCAAATTCCCAATAACAAAAATTATATATTTTTCTGATGGAGCTGCGTCACAATATAAAATTTTTAAAAACTTTATTAATTTATGTCACCATAAATCAGATTTTGGATTGGAAGCAGAATGGCATTTCTTTGCTACATCTCATGGAAAAGGACCATGCGATGGTGTAGGGGGGACAGTAAAAAGACTAGCAGCAAAAGCTAGCCTGCAAAGAGCATATAATGATCAGATAATGACTCCTCAACAGCTCTTTGATTTTGCTGAAAGACACATTAAGGGAATCAAATTTTCATATGTCCCAAATAGTGAATACATTGAAGAAAAAAATTATTTGCAAGAAAGATTTGACCAGGCTTCTGCAATAATTGATACCCCAAAATTACAAAGTTTTGAGCCAGTTAATGAAAATGAACTAAGAGTGAAAACAATATCATCTGCATCAGAATTCAAGAAAGTGAAAATATCCTATACAGAGGCAATATTATTGGAGGATGTAAAAGGATTTGTCACTGCTAAGTATGATGAAAAATGGTACTTAGGGTGTGTTTTGGATACCAATGTTGAGAAAATGACTTAAAATAACATTCCTAGAACCAGAAGGACCATCAAATTCATTTAAATATACAAGAAAACCAGATGTATTAGTATTGCCATTAGATGAAATATTGAGCATTGTTGAGCCTGTAACAGCAATAGGAAGAACTTACAAACTATCTAAAAATGAACAATTAAAATCAACAGAAATAATGCAGAAAAAAATTGATTCCTAAATTATTATAAAAAGAATAAATTCATTTTGGGAGGTTGGGTGGGACCTGTGGCTTTTTTGCTGAGCTATCAGGAGTGGCCCCTTAGGCGATGGGGATACCAGCAGTTATGCAGGTATCTTAACTGTTGGTAGTGGCTCTGCCACCATTGACCATAGCAAATTATAAATTAAATACATAGGTAGGTAGCTTTAAAAATATTTATAATTTTAAATAAAAAATTACTGAAAGTTCATTTTTTCTTGTAGGTAGGATTTAACACATATCTATAGAATTAATGATTCTAATACACGAGTATATATTAAAAGCATTCAAATATAATACTTAGGCATCTAATAATTGATAACTAACTCTGTGAATATTACGTAACTCTGTTAATATGACAAAGATGCATATAAAAAAATTTATTTGTGAAGATAGCCAAAAATGGCCATACCAGTGGTTACAAAATTGATCATAACTCCTGATATAATGAAAAACCCAGAATGAAATTTATCTTATATTGTAGTCTAAAGGCATATATATTTAAAAAAAAAATTACACAAAAATTTATTGATACCAATATATTTTTTTTTAAAGGTCAAAAGTTGACCTTTAAGGTCAAACAATTTTTTTTTACCAAAAATGAATTTTGTTGTTAAAAATGTTTAGAGCAACCCTTAAGCTTAAAAAAAATACATAATTCATTGTTTTATATGCTATAATAAGGGAGAAATAATTTTTTATCAATGCTGGTATCAAGAAATTTGACAATTTTTCTCAACTTTGACAGGTTATAACTTTTGAGCTATTCAAAATTCAGGGCTGGGAAGTGTCTCATTGTTTTTCTCTCATCAAAATCAACCTGTATACCAATTGTCATCAAAATCGGTGATGGTGACTAAATGTCCCTTGTTGAATTCGGATGGAATGACCCTATGTTAAACTTCATTTGCCATTTCTCTGCCCAATTGGACAGAATGGTCAATTCCTCCTGCATTACAACAGCATCAGAATCAGCCCCAATGGCCCTACCTAGCTTATTATCATCAGCAAATTTACTCAGGTCACTACTTATACCTATGTCAAGATCATTAATATAAATTAAGAATAGCAAGGGACCCAAAACAGATCCTTGCGGAACTCCACTGCTAACACACCCCTACTCAGATTTAACTCCATCTATACTAACTCTTTGCTGTCTGTCACCAAGCCATGACTGAATCCACCTAAATATACTGCCATCAATCCCGTGTGCTTTAACTTTGCTCAGAAGTCGTAAGTGTGGCACTCGATCAAAAGCCTTACTAAAGTCCAAGTATAAAATATCATAGTTTTCATAATTATCTGCTGCTTCATACACCTTACTATAAAAAGACAGCAAATTAGTCAGACAGGATTTACCCTTACTAAAGCCATGCTGTGATTCTTTTATCAACTTATGCTTATCCAAGTGATCTCTAATATTCCTTGCTATAATAGATTCCATCATTTTCCCTACCACTGATGTCAAACTTACTGGTCTGTAATTAGACATATTTGTTTTATCCCTTTCTTCCATGCCACTGGCACAATGCCACTCTCCAATGATTTTCTAAAGATGCATGCTAGGGGCTCACTTAACACATCCTTACATTCTTTCAAAATTCTAGGAAAGAGCTCATCAGGACCAGGTGCTTTACTACTTTTGATTTTATCAATTTCCTTTGTCACTATCTCCTTTGTGATCAAGATATCCTTTAATTTCTCTTCATCATTACCCCGAAAGGTCAAGGACACCTCGGGTATATTTAGAGTATCCTTCTGTGTAAATACTGAGGGGAAAAAGTCATTTAGCATTCCAGCCACTGAGTCCCTATCACTCACTAATTCTCCATTGGAATCTATAAGTGGGCCTATTCTATCTCTAACCTTAGTTTTGTATAATTGATAAAGACTTTTAGGATCTTCCTTTGCCCTATTTGCCACTTTAATTTCATAATTTCTCCTTGCTACTCTAACTAACTTTTTAACATCTCTTGCTAGTTCATTATATCTCTGCCTTAAGTGATCCTCTCCATTTTTTATTTTCCTATAAATGCCCTTTTTAATGCCAATATAATGCTTAATTTTATCTGTCATCCATTTTGGGTCATTATTTTTAGTCCTAATCTCCTTATATGGAATGTTAATCATCTGACCTGTAATTAATTGCTCAATTATTCTTTCATACTCTTCTTCAATTGTAATCTCTTCCTCCTGGTGATTATTGTCTCCACTAACTGATATCATTGAATCTATTCCTGAATTGATTTCATTGCCTTGTTTCTGTACAACTGCCTCCAGGTAAGTCCTTAGCCCATTATAATTTGCTCTTCTAAAGTCAGGAATTTTAACATTGTTCATGCTACTATCAATACTATTCCATTTCATCTGGAATCTAATTTCACAATGGTCACTATTACCCAAATTTCCTCCAATCTCGGTATCCTTAATAACTTCTTCCCTATTTGTCAGAACTAAATCCAGTATATTATTACCTCTAGTGGGTTCGTTAATAATCTGCCTCAGAAAATTATCTTGGGCAACATTCAAAAATTCCTCAGCCTCCTGATCACCCACAAGAGCTTCCCATTCTTTCTGTAATTAAAATCGCCCATTATACACACATGCTTACTTCTACATGCCCGTTCTATCTCCTGCCACAGAAGATTTGAAGCTTCCTTACTAAGATTTGGCGGTCTGTATAATAATCCTATGACAAGCTTGTTTTTACCTTCCTTTACATTTAGCCATAATGACTCTGTGTTATCATCTAATTTAATTGTACTGCTTACACAACACTGGAGATTATCTTTAATATAAATAATAACCCCTCCTCCTCTCTTCCTATTCCTATCTGTATGGAACATGTTAAAGCCCTCAATCTCAACCTCAGGTTTAAAGTGATTACCTGCCAAATCAAGCCATGACTCTGTTATCGCAATT
The DNA here is from genome assembly GCA_963969495.1 of Ceratothoa steindachneri. Taxonomy (NCBI): domain Eukaryota; kingdom Metazoa; phylum Arthropoda; class Malacostraca; order Isopoda; family Cymothoidae; genus Ceratothoa; species Ceratothoa steindachneri. Next base: position 4,664,260 of record OZ018321.1, on the reverse strand, counting down.
ATATCAAAATTCATAATGCATCAGTATGCCCTCCCCCCTAGCTATTCCTCTATCTCTGCATCCCTTCCATTTCCTACACCTGCCCTCTATTCCTGTTATTCCCTTACCTTTAACAGCTTCTACTTTCCCACCCGTAAGGACCTAATCACACTATTCAGCTCCCTTCATAGAACCTCAACACCTGCCTGACTAAGATGGAGCCCATCCATCGCATACAACCTCCTATTCCCATAAAACCCACCCCAGACATCTACAAACACCAATCCTAACTCCTCACACAGTCCTTTCACAAATTCATTCAAACCAATTGCACGCGACAACCATTCTACCCCCACATCCAATCTCGGAAGCACACCAGAAACAATACCTTTTACCCTGCTTTTACTCATCCTTTCAACTAACCTTTTATACTGCTCATGTAACTCACATGTACCCACCTTCCTTACATCATTCACTCCCACATGCGTAATCACAACTGCATCCCTCTCACACCCAGAAACTAGCCTATCATACCTCTCACAAGCATCACTTACACCAGCACCCGGCAGACCAACTCTCATTCCCTTCCACTTGCTATCACTCAACTTCCTATCTAAATACCTAATCTGAGGGTCACCCATCACTAGCACCTCAGTCATTCTCCTATTCTGTCTTGGCCTAACATTACCCTCCCTCCTGTTCTCAGTCACACTACCACCCATCCTGCTTTCATCCACAATCACACCAGGCAAATCACTTTCACACTCTTCCCTCTCTCAGGATATTGTATCTGTTCGTCAACCTAACAGGTTCTATGTCCTTCCTTTTCAAACACCTAATCTGTCCTAACTTATCTATCCTATCCATTTTCACCCACCATTCATCATCACTCACAACTTCCACACTGTTCCCAGTCCTAACCCTATCTTCCACCCTCTTAGCACTAATCTCACCCTTCAATCGCACACTTGCATCTCTTCTCACCTCAAACACCAAATCATTCAACCTCTTACATTCCCCACTCAACCTCCTAACCTCCCCTTCCAGAAAACACACACGGCATTCAGTTACATTCACTCTCCTTTCAACTCCACATGCATCACACACCACATACACACTACTTTCAAACGGCATGCTCTCACCATCTATACAAACAGCCATACTCTCAGAAATTTACTAAGGACAAAGTTAACACTCACCAAAAAAATTCTTGCTCAGGATTGCTGCCAATTTTCTTCCCCAAAAGTATTAATCACTAATGTATTTATTGCACAGTGATTGATGTATTAAATAAATACAAGAAAAACTACACTCCCAAATCAGTATTATATCCCAATCTTACAATGAGAATCAGGAGCTTCCTGTAAGACAACCTTCCAGAACAAAGCCAGACAGCCAGAAAGTCTAGTAAATTAGTCAAACATGATCTACCTGATCTAAACCCATGCTGAGCATCGCTGATTAACCCCTCCCTATCTAGATGTTGGCAAATCCCTTTTTTAACTATTTTCTCAAGAATTTTACAGACTACAGGAGTTAGGCTAACCGGTCTAAAGTTATTTGGATCCTCTTTACTACCCTTCTTGAAAATGGGGACTACATTCGCTCTCTTCCAATCATCGAGTATTTCTCCATATTCCAGTGACCTAGTATATAACTTCTCCAGAGCAATTGAGATACTTTCTACCCCTTCTTTAAGTATCCTAGAATGAATATTATCAGGGCCAGAGAGAGGCCTTGGTAGTATCTAACTCACCTATTAGTTCTTTTATCGTCCTCCAATCCACACTAATGGTAGTAAACACCTCTTTCCTTGACCCATGAGTACTATACATAAGACTATTTAGTTTCTCCTTTGTAAATACTGATGCAAAATGACCATTTTTTACCTCAACTATTTCCTCATCAGTTTCTCTCACAACCCCTTCATATTTGATAGGCCCTATTTTAACTCTGCCAGACTTATTATTAATTTTATAGTAACTAAAGAACTTTCTAGGCTCTTTGTTGCTATCCTGAGCTAATTTAATTTTTGACACCCTTTTGTTCTTCTTTATAATCTTATTTAATTCATTCCTAGCCATTCTATAATCACTTAAATTTTGAATATTATTTTGTACCTGTAATTTTTTTATGCCCTTTTCTTCTCTGAAATTTTTCTAGCTATCTCCTGATTCCACCATAATGGTTTCCTACTTTTGTTCCTAATGGCCTTCATTGAGATACATTGTTCTTGGACTACATTTATTATATGCTTGAAAGTATCCCACATCCCATAAGCATTTTTACCTCTGAATTCTATATCCCAGTCTACCAAATTTAGCAAGCTTCGGAGTTTTACATAATCTCCCTTATAAAAATTTGGAACTTTTACAGCATTCTCGGTTATTTTACGCTTCTCAATTTCCAAGTTAAAACAAACTATCTGATGGTCACTATTTCCCAATGCTTCCCCAACAGTCAATTCTTGAACTAAATGATCACTGTTAGAAAGTACTAAATCTAATATATTGTTCCCCCTCGTTGGCTCATTAACAAATTGATTCAAAAAATTATCCTCAAAGCATTCTATGAACCTGCCACTTGTTATATCCCTACCTATCATCATATTTTCCCAGTCCACAGAGTTTAAGTTAAAGTCCCCAATAATAACTGCATCTGTTTCACATCCCTTACTTATTTCCCTTATCATTAGTTCATCCATATCATCAGTCTGCCCAGGTGGCCTGTAAAAAGCTCCCAAATACACCATTCTATTTTTACTGAACCTAATATCTATCCAAAGTGACTCAACTCCATCCTGCTTTATTGAAGTATTTAAACTTGAAACAATGTTGTTTTTTATATAGATAATTATTCCTCCACCAATCCTACCTGTCCTTTGACTAATGTACATATTATAGCCATGTAAATCAAATTCACTTATAGTGTCACTAAATTCTATTTCATTAATTCATGATTAAGTAACACATAATATATCTATATCCTCATCGCTAATATAACTAAATAGCTCATCCTTCTTGTTTCTAAGACTACGAGCATTTGTATAGAAACAATTTAACCCCCCTATCCCTGAAGCACCTCTTGAAACCTGAATGACCTCACCTCTATCGCCTTGGAACCTATTTCTGTTATCTGCCAAGTCCATTCTACTTTCAGTACTATAATGTCCTCTCATAATTCCCTGACCACTATTAGTATCTAGTTTCCCACCCGCAAAGACCTAATAACACGATCATACTCCTCCCACAACACATCTACCCCCCTCCTACTCAAATGCAGTCCATCCATCGCATACATTTCTTTCATTCCAACAAACCTATCCCACACATCCACAAACATGACACCTTCCATCTCACACATCCTCCTCACATAATCATTCAGCCCTATTGCACGAGACATCCATTCTACCCCAACATCCATTCTTGGAAGTACACCTGTCACAACACCTTTCATTCTACTTTCTTTCCCCTTTTCAATCAACCTCTTGTACCTCTCATGTAACTCACATGCACCCACTTTCTTCGCATCATTCACTCCTACATGTGTAATCACAACCACATCCCTTGCACAGCCAGACACCAGCTCCTCATACCTATCAGACAGATCTCTCACTCCAGCACCCGGCAAACACACCCTCAAACCATTCAATCTACTTGCATTCAACTTCCTATCTAAATATCTAACTCGCGAATCACCCATCACAAGCACTTCAGTCAGACTCCTATTCCTAACCCCCACAGACCTAACTCTATCCCCACTCCTATTCTCATTCAAACTACCAGTCACTCTACCTCCACCCCCACCCCCATCAGTCATATCACTTCCAGTTACTTCCTCTCTCAGGGCACTGAATCTATTAGTCAAGCTAATAGGTTCTGTGTCCCTCTGACTCACACACCTATTCTCCCCCTGGCTAACAACCTCAACAGAGCCAACCCTATTCTCACAAAGAACAGGAGAAGCCTCCCTACCTTCACGTTTCCTAACCACTCTCCACTGTCCCCCATCCTCACTAGGCCTATTTCTAACTAATCTAAGGGGGCTAACTTCACTATCCCTAGAACTATCATATCCTACCTCCTCCACTGGCCCTCTACCTTCACCTTAAACATCTAACTGGCCTACCTCACCACCTAACCTATTCCCAGCTCTAGGCCTAACACTAAGTTCCCTCCTGAGCTCAGCAACTAACCCCTCCAGCCTACATATCCTGTCTAAATCCTGCCTTCTCATCCCCTCTAAATCTACAATGCATTCATGCAGCCCACATACAACACATGTATACCCCTTACCTAATACACCACAACATAACATAACATAATTTCACGGATGACAAAAGCCACAAGGGCCTATCAAAGGTCATCCACATCAAAACCCACCCACAAAAAGCACCATCACCAGGGGAAGACAAAATCAAATTCCCCTACAATATAATATAACAGATGACAAAAGCCGCAAGGGCTCATCATAGGTCATCCAAGTCAAATGGCCTCTTTTTTTTAAGGCACCCAAACTCCCAGGAAAACTACATCCAAAGGATTGCGTTCAGAAACAAGGGTATCACCAATCAAGGCTTGTCAAGAACTAAATCATGCAGCTATAGATATATACAAACCCCTCCAGCCTACATATCCTGTCTAAATCCTTTCCAAGCTAACAACTTATTTAAGTCACCCTGTAGCGGGCCGAAAATATATCTCTAATGCCAATCGATCCAACCCGCTTCCTACACTGTCCGGACGTGAGAAATCGAGGGAGAATGAAACGGATTGTATATACAGTCCCTTTACTTACAAAAGAATACAGTTATATTTACAGCAATTTATATTTACAAGGGAAGTGTGCACACTTCAAAATGAGGCCAAATTCCCCAATCCAAATAAGATACCAAAAGAGAATTTTATAACAGGCGAATACAACAAATTTACTTATATATATATCTACACAAAACATAAAAAAAACACAGCAACAACCGAACGAAAAGGGGCACACGCTTTCACTTGTGTGCTGGAGGTGGGTGGTAGTAGGCTAACATAAAAGGAGGCAGGATTGTCAACCAATGCGGGTATGGTGGTCCAGGTGTCTAGCGAGGTATGAAAGCCCTCCGTCTCAGGGCTGGGTGGAGCACTCGTCTAGAGAACCCTTCTTGCCGTCCGTCCAAGCTTCCACTCTCTGTAGAATAGATATATCCTCCGTTTATGATCCATTTACTTATACATGGAAGGGAAACTAATAAGTGGGCATTACCCGAGTAAATTTATCGACTAGCTTACCTCTAAATGTATATTCAAACAATCCTCAGCATCAACAATTTTCCAAATATTTAACTCTAAAAACTATTGTTTCAAAATATAATCTTTTGATAAAAGATTATTTTAAACAAAGTACAATTTTAATAAAAGATTATTTTAAGCAAAGTACAATCTGAGAAAGAAAGTTTTAATACATGAAATCAAATACATATATATACAAAGAGAAAATATAAAAAAAAAACTCATTCCCACTCACACACACATTCTTACAGAGGGAGGGAGAGGGTACAGAGAAAAGGGATGGGAGAATGGCCCCTTTTACACACACACACTCACGTTTGCTCCACCACATCACCACCAAGTTGTTTTTTGTTAATCCAAACTAACAAAAGTTTTTCCACTTGTTCAATTATAGGTGACCTGTTCACAGCAAGAACAGTCACTCCTTTTGCCACATTAGCCTCTTTTATTATGTCTTTATTTTTCAGTATAGACTAAACCCTTTCAATAACTCTTCACGGTACCACTTGTGCTCAATCGCACCCTTCTGCACCCATTCACACTCTTCTACTGGTCCCTGGCTACGCGTAGCAATTAGTCGGGGTTGTTCATCAGTCGTCCTGTCAGTCTCATCGTCACTATTTATCATCTCATCAACCATACTCTTAGCCCTCATTACCAGTTCTCCCATCTCACGACAGAATTCTTTCATACTCTTCCGTTCAGAACCCTCACTCTTCATACCCCCATTCATCAGCTCCTCACTCACAGCTCTCATCCAACTCAAGGTACATTCTTGCGAAACAGACAGGTCACTCACATCCCCTGTATTCTCAACAGGCATACCAGAAACCTCTTCGACTGGTTCCCACCAGAAACCTGAAAAATCAGCGACTTCATCATTCACGACATCAAACTCATCCCTACTATTACCATTTGTAAAACCCCAAAAATCAGCCACACTAGGTTCATTCTGCCCAAACACACTGTCATTCATACTGTTCCCAAAACCAGAAAAATCAGGCACAGGCAGCTCACTCACTCGTCTACTTATACCAGCCAAATCACTCACCTGTTTACGCAAAAACTCAATCTCCCTTTCAAGATCCCCCATACCAGAAACACTCTGCTCAGACTTACTTTCATTCGTACTTGCATTCTTCCTTTCACTCTTCTTTGTACGCTTTCTACTCCTCGAGACTAAGACTAGCTCTTTCCCAGACAGATCCATACTATCACATTCAATCTCATCATCATGCACTTTACCTCTCTCTCTACACAGTCCATACACCGGATGGCTGACCAGGTAGTCAGGAGGTTCTCTCCATCTCCTTAACTGACTCTGATGAGCCCGCACTCTCTCAGTCATGCCGTCATTCAAACTCTCCAAAACATACGTTACCCCATTTTCCCAAACTCTCACAACTCTATAAGGTCCATCAAACTTCTCACTCATCTTTGATGCATTCAACCTACCCTTCACTTCTTTCACCTTCAATACTTTTGTACCTAATTCAAATGAACGGAACCTTTCATGCGCCTCACGCCATACACTCTGCTCACTTTCACTCAAACGAAACCTATCTTTCACTCGCCTTTCAAAATTCATCACAAACTGACATGGGGACATTCCAGTTGCACTATGCACAGTTGAATTATACGCCCACAACACTCTCCCCAGACACACATCCCAGTCATTCACTGTCGTACTCATCATTCTCAACATCTCACACAAGGTTCTTATAGTCCGTTCAGCCAATCCATTTGAAGACGGTACATACAGAGTTGTTCTCACATGCTCCACACCATTCTCTCTCAACATTTGCTCAAACACTTCCCCTACAAATTCAGGACCATTATCACTCAGACATCTTCTAGGCTTCCATACACACATAGGAAAAAACAACTGCTCAACCACACGCGCAACAGTCACACTCCTTTTATCTCTCACAGGCGCTGCATACACAAACTTACTTTTATGGTCAACCATCACAACCATACCAACATTCCCAGCTCTCGTACGCAGCAAAGACACACAATCAATCACTACCAATTCAAACGGTTCTTTCGCATCAACTTTCAACATCGGTGGTTTCACTTGCACACCTTGCACCTTTCGCTTCTGACACCTTTCACACGTAGTTGCAACATCATTTTAACAGTTCTCAGAAACGGGTGGAACACACGCTCCTTCATACACTCCCACAGCTTAAACTTACCCATATGCCCATAATTATCATGCACAACCTTCACCAGACCAATCATACCAACTAAGGACATCACAGGTACATACATATCATCACCACCCTTCACATGCCTCACAAAATATACAACATCCATACAAACAACAAAATCCTTAGCATACCTTTTAAAATCACTTAAACACTCTAGCCATTCATTCAAATCAACACGCATCATTACACACTTCTTCAACTCACTAACAAAAGGACACATCTCTTGCATCTCTAGAATATCATCATCACTTAAAATCTCATTCTCATCATCCATGACCAACTCAATCATGCCACAAAATTTGACAACATTCTTCGCACACTCATTCAACTTCATCACCTCACATTCACCTTTCATAAGACGATCCTTATCAGCATCCAAAGACAAATCATTCAATCTCATAAAGTCTACACCAAGCAAGAAACAACAAGGCATTTGCTCACCTTTCAGAATCACAAAGTCATGCCTCACATTCACACCATTACCCAAACTCACTTTCAGACTAACCTGTTCTCATGCCACTATCAAGCCATTCCCTAATCCACTTATCCGTAACTTCACAGGTTTATGCTCGCAACATCTAAACTCTTCATACTTACTCAGAATATTCTCATTCACTAAAGACACTTGCGCTCCAGTATCAATCAAACCACAGAACAACCTTTCACCAACTTTCACTCTCGCTTCCATCATATCAGGTCCACCATGTTCGCAATACACAGAAGGAACAATCACACCAACATCAGCACTGATATCCACACTGTCATTAACTCCCATATCATCACTCAACACACACTCATCTTCATCCAGACAATCATTCTTCTCTCTTATATATGAACACTTTTCAATTACCCAATTGTAGTGCACACCGCTCAAACATTGCAGATGTACCACATTAGGATTCAAACCCTTCATCTTCTCATCCTTGTACACAATCGGCCTCTCACCACCAAAGTGCACATAAACAATCACTCCATACAAACGACTCACTACAATCAACACTTCCTGAAATGGCGGGACCCCTTGCATACACATCGCTCTCAATTCTTTCATGAAGTTCCGCACCTTTGCCATACCAATGCTTTCAGGCTTCCTACACACTTCATTCATTACCTCCTTCCTTAAATCATCTACACTATCGGGCACTCTCACATCTACTCCATCACCCTTCAAATCTTGCAAACCATTCCATACACTCTCAAACAAGGAATCACCACCACCCTTACTCTCTTTTCCATTCATAATCCCTTTCGGCAAATACTCAGGATCACTCACTCCACATACATTTTCATCATTCGTACCAGGATACCTTGACATCAAATCAGCCACTCCATTCTGTTCACCAGGCACATACTCAATCACATAGTCAAAGTCACTCAAATCTTCCAAAGTCCTTGCAATCCTACTATCAGCCCACTTCATACGCTGCAGATACACAAGAGGTTGATGATCGGTTTTTATCACAAACCTCACACCATACAAAAATGGACGCAACACTTTCAAAGAATATCTTATCGCAGCCAGCTCTCGTTCCACAGTCGAATACTTTCGTTCTGCAACATTCATAGCCTTGGATACATACCCAATTATTCGCCTGACATTCTCTCCATTCAAACGCTGCTCTTGCATCAGAAAACCTCCCATACAATACCCACTCGCATCTGTATACAATTCAAGCATTTTAGCATTTACACTATAATCTGGGTAAGCCAATTCAACATCTTCAGCCGCTGCCTCTTTCAGTCTCTCATACGCCTCATTCATCTTATCATTCCACTTGACAACCGTACTAACTTTCTTGCCCATCCACTCAGTCAGAGGCTTACTCACACCAGAACAATCACGTATAAACTTTCGCTGGAACTCAATCAAACCCAAAAATGACTTCAGTTGCTTCACAGTCACCGGTTTAGGAAACATTCGCACCTTCTCAACATACTTCGATGATTTTCGCAATCCATTCTCACTCACCATATGCCCAAGGAATTCCACTTCTTTCGCAAACCATTCACACTTCGCCACTTTCACCTTCACACCAACACTCTCCAACGTTCTCAACACATCATTCACCAATCTCATATGCTCCTCAAAAGTCTCAGTCCTAATCAAAATATCATCTATAAACGCAATCACATTCTTACTCACAAACTTACTCAACACAACATTCATTGCCCGCTGGAAGGCTCCGGGAGCATTAGCCAACCCAAAGCTGAGGTTCCGGAACTGGTAATGCCTCTTTGAGGAAGAGAAGGCAGTTACTGGCCGGCTCTCCTCAGCAATGGGCATCTGGTAATACCCCCGTACCATATCCAGCTTCGTAAACCACTCCATCCCATGCATACTATACACACACTCAGATACCACACACATCGGAAACCTTTCTTTCACAGTCCTTTCATTCACCTTTCGATAATCCACACACAGACGCAATCTTCCATCCGGCTTACGTACAGGTACAATTGGACTATTCCATGCACTCTCGCTCTCTTCAATCACCCCCAATTGCTCCAATTCCAAACACTGCTCCTCAATCTCATCAGCAACCGGACGTGGGAAATGCCTCGGCCGCTGATAGATTGGGGAGTCCTCCTTCAGGACAATCTTGAATTCCGGGAGCTTTGCAACCCCGAAATCCAGATCACCCTTACTGAGGGCTCCCTTTTGCTCAAATATCATTCGATACACATCCTCCCTTTCATACTCAGTCAAACATCCATCCAATTTCACCATGTCCTTCACCTCATTATACATCCATTCACATGTCTTTGTATTCGCAACATTCACCCTGATATCTGTACTATCATCCATACCTACCTCATCAACAGTGGAGAGGTGGCCCAGTACATCTCCGACTTGGATTCCCCTCACCTGTCCTTTCACACTGGGGTCCGCCTGCACACATACAAAAGGATCATTCATTCTCATCAAGCCATCAAACACACAAGCAACACGCCTTACCTTATAACACGCATCTGTTCCATCCAATATCACGGTGTTCTCACTCACATTCAAACTAACATCCTTACTCCAACTCACTCTAACAGACACCCTTTCACCCTTCACAAGCCTTACATTCTCCATAGCAGTCACCTCAATACCAGTAAACACACTCCTCAAAACGTTACCATCTTTCCCTGCATACAACTTATACACCCCATTTTTACCAATCTTTCTCTCAATCTGATCACTCGCAGGATGCACAACCATACGATTCATTTTCCTCAAATCATAGCCCAAAATCACACCATACTCACTACTCACCTTATCAATCACAGAAAATTCACATTCATTCATCATCATACCATGCATTCGAACAGCTGACCTTATCATTCCAATCACAGGCACTCTCCTATTACCAATACCTACCAAACTACCCTTGCACTCAGACAGGAGGGCTTTCTCGCTAAACTTGTCATACACATCTTTATACACCAAGCTCGCCTTGCATCCAGAATCTATTAAAGCCAAACACTCAATTCCATTCAATTCCACCTTCACACTCAGACACTCATACTTCCTACCAGACAGCACTTTCACACTAGACAGACTTACCAACACATTACTCACACTCATGCACCCAGAGGATACTTCAGCAGGTACCCTCTTACAATTCAGTTTCCCGCTTCAGACTTTCCATTCACACCTTGCGCTCTCAGTCTAATCCAACACTTTTCACTCGAATGTCCTTCCATCGCACAATAGCTACATACATTCCTCTGGTCACGACACATCCTTGCATAATGACCAGCCTTTCCACAATTACCACATGCATATTTCATACTTTCCCCACCAGTTGCTCCACCATTCAACCTCGGACAATCTTTCTTCAAATGGCCTATTTCTTTACACTCGAAGCACTCTTTCACACTTTCCTGGCAATCCTTTATCATATGCCCTTTCTTACCACACCCAAAACACCCACCAGATGTCCACCTACATTCTGCCAACATATGACCTTTCCTTCCACACCGACGACATTCCACAATCTTTCTCCCACCATTCGGTCTCTCGTTTGCTGGGACATACCTCGGTTTCTCTCTCATATATCCGTTCCCACGCTTGAAATTCATCTGCCCCCTTCCATTCGACCACCCTCCATTTGCCCATCCATTCTGCTGGCCCAGGAAGTTTGACATCACTCCAGCTGGTGCAGCCTTCAGGGCATCCCTGTAGCTGACAAACTGCTGGGGTGGATGAAAGCTCCTGGGCTTCTTACCCCCAACATTCACACTGTACCATCCATCCTCTTCTAGATCGCTTTCATCATCAAATCGTCCATCTTCTAACAGTTCCAACACATCCTCCCACATCAACCGTTCACCTGTCAGTCTCACTCTCTCCTTTCTCTTTCCACTCAGCCATTCACTCACCTTTCGCGGGATCGTGTCCAAAAACTTCCTCATGAGTGGTTTACATTCATTTACATCATCATCACCATACCTCGTTCTTGCCATACTCTCAAGCCTATGTGCATACATATTCACACTTTCACTCTTCCCCATTCGAGCCTTCTCAAATTCATTCACCCTCTTATACTTCACACTCTCTTTCATTCGTTTCACCTGCCCAATCAATCTCTTCTTCACTACATCGTACTTTGGCTCTCCCACACTCGTTATCACTCGCAAGAACTCCAACACTTTCCCATCCAAACAATCTCCCAGAACACTCACCCAGTGACCCTTGTTCTGCGGGTACTTGAGCTTGCAGTACCGCTCAAAATCCCCGAAGAACTCATCCATACTCTTTCCCCCATGCAATCTAAACTTATCAATCCTTGGCACTTCCCTAATCAAAATTCCTTTCCCCACATTCACTTCACTCTCCGAAGAGCTACTCTCGGTCTCACTCATTCCAATCATATCGTCACTCTCTCCCTCATCTGAGTATAGCGAATCCACACTCTTCCCTCTCGCCTTCCTATCCTTAACCTTAGAACCATGCTTACTTCCTCTCTTACTTTCCACTCTCTTCCATTCACCCCCTTTCCTACCACTTACAGTATCTTCTTTAGACTCAATCATACTGCCATCCATTCCATTTAGCGGAGTCCCTTCAGTAGGAGCAGGGGTCAGGGTTGTAGGTCCTGGGACTGATCCAGCCCCTGTCATCATGTTATACAGGTCCTGCATCCGTCGGTCCGTCTGATCCTGTCGGTCTCCCATTTCCTTCTTCATCCTATCAGTCTTTTCATTCATCCCTTTTATTTTATTCTCCATTCCCTCCATCATTCCCCGCAACATTTCACACTCCTCTTCTTTCTTTCTCAACTCCAGTCTCAATCGCACTACTTCTTCATTCAATGTTTCCGCTACAGCCATTGTTCCCAAGTTAGTAAAAAGATAGGAGAAGGGAAAAATCAATCAAACTACTTGTCACACTAATTGGGTATGGACTGCAATCCAATCCAGTCACGCTCCCAGTTTCGAAGTCTCACGTCCCTATTCGGGCGCCAAATGTAGCGGGCCGAAAATAGATCTCTAATCCCAATCGATAATCGATCCAACCCGCTTCCTACACTGTCTGGACGTGAGAAATCGAGGGAGAATAAAACGGATTGTATATACAGTCCCTTTACTTACAAAAAAAATACAATGATAGTTATAGTTTATATTTACAACAATTTATATTCACAAGGGAAGTGTGCACACTTCAAAATGAGGCTGGATTTCCCAATCCAAATACGATACCAAACGAGAATTTTATAACCGGCGAATACAACAAATTTACCTATATTCTACACAAAACAATAAAAACACAACCACAACCGAACGAAAAGGGGGCACGCGCTATCACTTGTGTGCTGGAGGTGGGTGGTAGTAGGCTAACTTAGAAGGAGGCAGGATTGTCAACGAAGGCGGGTATGGAGGTTCAGGTGGTTAGAGAGGCATGAAAGCCCTCTGTCTCAGGGCTGGGCGGAGCACTCGTCTAGAGAACCCCTCTTGCTATCAGTCCACACTTCCACTCTCTGTAGAAGAGATATATCCTCCTTTTATGACCCATTTATTTATACATGGATGGCGAAACTAATAAGTGGGCATTACCCGAAAATATATCGACTAGCTTACCTCTTTCCAGAATATGACGCTTTGATAAAAGTTTATTTTAAGCAAAGTACAATATTATTATAGTGATATCTCAAAATTAGCTACTATCTTTCCAGAATATGACGCCTGGAAAGAAAGAAAAACATGGTAATCATTTTATACATAAAATAAACAAAAATAAAACAAACCCATTCCCATTCACACACATTCTTACAGAGGGAGGGAGAGGGTACTGAGAAAAGGGGTGGGAGAATGGCCCTTTTACACACACTCACATTCGCTCCACCACAACCATGCCATACTGAGTTGCCAGGTCAGAGACACAAGTTCCACTTTCAAACTTTGCAACAAGTTCTTTTTTCAATTCAATTTTCGTTCTTACTGCTTTCCTTTTAGGCTTGGTTGAATCACTAAATCTTTTTTGGACCCATGACTGCACTATTTTTAATAAAAATAACAAAAGCTAACATTAAATTAGCACAAAGTTTCACGAAGCTTGCGTGGATGATGCATAGCATACAAAAGCCAGCATGAGACTGAGCTGAAGCGACTGTGTGGCACAGCCAGTAACAAGGTGACACTGTCTGAATTGTGAGGCAAGCGTACGAATGATGAGTTGAATTTTACTTGAAAAGGTTGGACGAATAATGAGTTGTACGAGTAGCGAGCCGGAAGAATAGCGGGGTTCCATTGTATTTCTACTAAGATATAATACTTGACAATTATTTTGCACTTCTTTCTTTGCTTACCAATTTTCTAGGACAATGCACTATTCGTCCAACCTTTTCAAGTACTATTTTTAATAAAAATAACAAAAGCTAACATTAAATTAGCACAAAGTTTCACGAAGCTTGCGTGGATGATGCATAGCATACAAAAGCCAGCATGAGACTGAGCTGAAGCGACTGTGTGGCACAGCCAGTAACAAGGTGACACTGTCTGAATTGTGAGGCAAGCGTACGAATGATGAGTTGAATTTTACTTGAAAAAGTTGGACGAATAATGAGTTGTACGAGTAGCGAGCCGGAAGAATAGCGGGGTTCCATTGTATTTCTACTAAGATATAATACTTGACAATTATTTTGCACTTCTTTCTTTGCTTACCAATTTTCTAGGACAATGCAATGTTTGAAGCATTTATATTGATATTGTATATTGGCAATTTTAAATATAATTGCTTCAATCATTTATATAGTGTTTATTTAAATTAATTTATTGTATATTTTTTATAAACAGTAATTTACTATTTGGATCTATTTCAGGCTTTGTTTCATTAAGATGGCAAATCAAAAGTACTGCAGCGATCTGCTGAAGATCCATAAATCCCTGCAAAAGAAAGACCCAAGAAATGTGTGTGCTCAGCTTTTGCAGAAGTTCTCATCTCTTCTTAGCAAAGATGATAAGCTTTGTTCTGTTTGTAGGAAGAAGCTTTCAGAGTTACCAATGGAGTAAAATACTCCAGAGGAGTCTGGAACTTCAGCATCTGAGCAGGAGTTCAATGAGATGCCTAGCCAAAAAGAGGATTCAGATGTTATTGGAAGTTGAAGTTGACTTACTGAACCAATCATTGTCTTTCATCAGTGAGAGCCCCTTTGATAAAAGGAAAGCCAAAAGGAATCCGACTTACGAGTGGCGGTCAATAAGTTTTGCTATTCGGATATAAGGAAATGAGATATGAGGAAAAGTATTTTATTATTTTTCAATATAACTACCTTTGACTTCAATGCACTTGCGCCACTTGTCCATGAGGCTTTGAATTCCTGACAACCAGAAATCTCCTGACTGCTGTTCAATCCACTCCTTGCTAGGCAGTCCATGCGTGCCCATGAAAGAGTCCTTAGAAAGGCTCGCACCCATGCGCAAGACACGACCCCTCCCTCGCTGGCGTTCCGACTTGCTACAGCTTCCTACGTGGTGAAATTAAAATCTGCTTGTGAAGCCTACTCACGTAATCTGCTTACTGATAATAGGAATGATCCCCGTACCGTCTTCCGTCTGCTCTCCCTTCTTACTTCTCCAGCCCAGGTCTCCCCACCCATTAGCCCTGCTACTCTCTCGAATTTCTTCGCAGATAAGGTCACTAACCTACATGCCTCCCTCCCTCAGCCTTCTGTCCCGGCTCCTGCCATTCTCCCCGACTTCCTGCCTCAGCCGCTTATTGTTTTCCCCGCTGTGACCGCGTTGGAGCTTACAGCCCTTCTCTCGCATTCTAAGAAATCGGGCTCCCCAAAGGAGATTTTTCCGCCTAAACTGTTAGGTAAAATTCTGCTTGCTATCCTCCCAATGCTTCTTCACCTGTTTAACACTTCACTTGCAACTGGTCTTGTTCCCTCTTCCTTCAAACGTGCCCACATCCGTCCGATTCTTAAAAAGCCTCAACTAAACCCCACTGACCCTTCCAATTATCGCCCAATTTCGCAACTTCCTTTCCTCTCTAAGGTTCTGGAGAGAGTGATTGCTTCACGCATCAACAGTCACATGGTGGCCTGTAACATTGATGAAACCTATCAATCTGGTTTCAAGTCAGGTCACTCCACAGAAACCGCCCTTCTCAATGTGTCCGATTGCTTACGAAGAGCCGCGGACAGGGGTTGTGTCTCCATCCTTGTTCTACTCGACCTCTCCTCTGCCTTTGATACTATTGACCATACCGTCCTACTTGATCGTCTTCACTCTTTCCTCGGCATATCAGGCACCGTGCTTGACTGGTTCCGCTCTTACCTCTCGTCTCATTCCCAATCCGTTGTGATTGATGACGTTTCATCCGACTCTACCCCCATTCGCTTTGGAGTGCCACAAGGCTCTGTCCTTGGTCCTCTACTATTTTGTATCTACCTTCTCCCTCTTAGTTCCCTTCTCCTAATCTCAGTCTATCCTTCCACCTATATGCTGATGACACTCAAATTTTCATTTCTTCATCCCCCACGTCTTTTGCCTACTCTAACACTGACCTCCTGGCTGCCTACTCCTCCATTTCTGACTTCCTCAGGCTTAATCACTCCAAAACTGAGGTCCTCCTCGTCGACACCCCTGCTCTTTTCAAAAAATCTAAATCTCTCTTTCCCTCGCTTACTCCCTCGCTTACTATCATTTTCTCTGACTGCGTTAGGAATCTGGGTGTTGTTTTTGATGGGCATCTCTCCTTTAAGCCTCATATCCGCAATGTCAGCAAATCCTCTCTATGTTTCCTTCGTAACTTCTCTCGCATTGACTCTCACTTTGATCACCAAAGTCTTGAGACTGCTGTTCATGCCTTCATCACCTCACGCCTTGACTACTGTAACTCACTGCTTGTGAATCTGCCATCCTCTTCTCTCTGCCCCCTTCAACTTGTACAGAACTATGCCGCCCGGCTTCTCCTCCGTCGCCCTCGCTTCTCTCCCTCAAAACCCTTGCTGCATGAACTGCACTGGCTTCCTGTCAGATCCCGTACTCACTTCAAGATACTTCTCTTCACATTTAAGGCCCTAAACAACAAGGCCCCGTCTTACCTCTCTTCTGCCCTCTCGCCACGCCATGTCCCTCGGGCCCTTTGGTCATCACATGTACCTCTTTTGAATATTCCTCGTTTATCCCTCTGCTCAATGAGGGACTGCTCCTTCTCGATCTGCGCCCCTAAGTTGTGGAATGTTCTTCCTGCTGAAATCAGATCTTCTCCCTCTCTTACCACATTTAAGCGTCTCCTGAAAACGCATCTTTTCAATATTGTCTTCTCCCCCTCTTGAATTTCCATTGAATTTCCATTCTCATCTCACCACAACGTGCGCTCTGGGAAGGCCTCTGGCCTTGAAGAACGCATTACAAAAGACTTATTATTATTATCGTCCCCAAATCGGCGTCCACGCAGTGCAGCCTTGAGCTGGCGGAATAAAAAGTAGTCGCTAGGGGCCAGATCTGGACTGTAAGGGATGTGGTTGAGCCCCTCGAATCCACACTCGCACAGGGCAGCTTGTGCAACTCTGGCCTCCGAACTTTGACAACGTTGAAGTCAATCATGGAGCATGAGGTTTCTAGGGACCCAATGGGCAGAGACCTTGGTCATGGCCAAATTGTTGTGGATGATGTTGATAACACTTCCATGTGATATTCCAAGTTCTCGCTCAATTTCTTCGACCTTCACCCGTCGATTTTTGAGAATCATCCTCTTCACCCGGGCCATATTGTCCTCATTGGTCACGTCTCATGGGCGTCCTGGACGGGGATCATCTTCAAGGGACTCACAACAAAGGCGGAACTCTCTATTCCAGCGAGCAATGGTTGCATAGGAAGGGGAGGTGTAGGTGTGCACTGCAACCATGCGTTCATGGATCTCTTTTGCATTCTTGCCTTCCTTGGTCAAAAATTTGATCACTGCGCGGGTGCTCAACCTTCTCCATTGTTGAAAAATTTGTGACTGACGATCTGCGATCAACTACTGCTTCTTAAATAGACGAGGCAGGAGCGTGTGGCTTGTCATAACTTGTCCTAACACCCCCTTCCTCTGTTTTGCCCTAGTGATTCGCAAAACTTATTGACTGCCCCTCGTATTTACCTGAGAAAAGGTTAAAAGTTGAAGAATCTGTTAGGAGAAAGTTGGATTTGGTTGTGGGTAGTAGTTCAGGAAAACAAGGAGATATGTCACAAAGATGTAACGTGAACTGTATGCCAGAAGTCATCCAGTCTCTAAAGGAAAAATATTGGCAATCAAGCTGTATGGATCAAATCAGAATTCTAATCATATTTACAATCAGTAGGAGCGTTAGAAAACTCAGGAATGAGTTTGATTGCTCTCAGAGAATGGCCGTATAAGATCACCATATACTAAAAGAGAAAAGAATATTAGCTTCCCCTAACCCTAAGCTTGGCAGAGTGTTTCCTGAGGAACTAAAATTTTTAGTCCTTGAATATTATCGTAGTGATGATATGAGTCGGGTTTTACCAGGAAAGAAGGATTGTCTACTAGTTCGAATTGAAGGGAAAAAGCAGAGGTTACTGAAACAACTCATTCTCAACAATTTGAAGGAACTTCATATCAGTTTCAAAGTGAAGTACCCTGAGGTAAAAGTATCATTCTCAAAGTTTGCTATGCTACGGCCACATGAGTATGTTCTTGCAGGTGGCAGTGGAACTCACTCAGTATGTGTATGTACAATACATCAAAATGTAGAACTGCTGATGGTTGGATCTAAGATGTCTGATATCACTGACCTACCCTCTTACCATCTCGTAAGGGGTGCGGTGATTTGCCATCCTGGCCGCCATGCTGACAGGACTCAGCACCAGCTTAGCCTCTTCTCCTTCCTTCAGACACTTGTGTTTCTCCCCTGTTTTCTTGCTTTTCATACAACCTCTCCCACAACTTTCTCTGGTCAGCCTCTAATTTTCAGGGTAGATGCTGACCTTCTCAGTCAACTATCCCGGATCAGGGATGAGGGGGGAGGGGACAATGATCCCTCACCCGTGAGCTCCATTTTGAGATGGTGGATTTTTAATAACCTTCTTAATCCCCACCCACATCTTTCTCACCTCCTATTTCTTTCTATTTTAAAACACTATCCATTTTATGTCATGTCCAAGGTGGAGCTGCCATTCTCAGGGACTGCCCAGGCCACCAGGCGGGACGGGTGGTCTGAAATGGCGGCACCTGGCTCTGCCAGGCCTGTACTTACCCTTCGCAGAGCATGCCACTGCGAGGGGGGATTAGCATTTGCTTCCTGTAGAAAAAAAGTCACCATCCCCAATGATGAAAACAAAATCTCTTCCCACTTTCCCTTTAAGAACTATGGAGCCACCCTCAGGCAGCTCCATATAAAAAATGGAGCACCCCCTCCCCTGTGGTTTTCCAGGGGACCCTCCATAAATGTTCAGCCAGAGAGGAAGGAGGCTTACTCCTCTCCAGTGCCTACTGGTGCAGGGGCTTCCTCTCACCCCCTTCCTTGGAGTCACCACATGACACCAGCTCAAATCTCTCAATGCCGCCTTTGCTTTCACAGGGGACTGCCAGGAAAGCCAGCAGGCAGCCCTTCCAAGCCGCTCCCCGTTAAAGCGGCTCAGTAGGGCAAACCCCCTTAGGGGGGAGAGGGAATAAAGGCCCACATTGGTTGCTTCCCTCTAAAGACCTGCTAGCCTAAATATTAAATCTAGTGGGGTTGGAGGCCTATGCCCCCCTGAAGAACATAGACGAGACTGACTGACATTACCTGTGATGTCCTGGGGGACGGGGGACCAAATGGAGCCCCTCCCCCCTGAGATATAGACATGCTCCCTGATGCAGCCCAGCCTCAGAAGGTGGGGCATTCCATGGGGGCAGATTCGGGCTCGTTTTGTTAACACTGAGCCTGAGTCTGCTCCTGTGTGGGGCCCTTGCCAGAAGGGTCGGGCTAAGATAGCACAAGGATGGGAGGGATCTCCTCCTCTGGCCCGTACCCTCACGACTGCTGGGACCTTCACAATCTCCGGGAAGGACATTGCAGAGGCTGGCCCATCTGGCCTAGGGGCTCCTGCTGGGGTAGGGCAGAAGCAGGTCCATTCCTCACCCTGCTCTCATAAAAAGAGCCGCTACCATCCTTGAATGTGACCAAGCCAAGAAAGGCACATCTGTCCCCGGTGCTTGTTTGGGCGGGAAATCCCAAAATAAGAGCAATAGTGTGCAGAGCAGAGCCTTAATTATGTCGGGGCCCTCTCATTCAGAGATTAGCTTCTTAGTTATTCCCTCCACTGATGGCAACATGTTGGCCAAAGGCAACATGACCCATCAGAGGAGAGCTTTAGCTAGTATGATTGGTTGAGAGCCAAAGGTGACCCGTTTCTTGGATAGGTGCTTTCTGGCAAATGCGGCGGATCCCTCTGAGGTGGCCAAGATAAGTGCTCTTCGTACACTTGATGGCACTCCGGTGAGTGTGACAATGCACTCTATCTACCATGAACTTTGTGAAAGGAGTAATTTATATGAGGGAACTCATGGACTACTCCATAGAAGATATCACTCTAGAGCTGGCCGACCATGGGGCGGTCAAGGTCGAGTGTGTGATAAGAAAACAAGGAGGGGCCTCAAGACCCACTCTTCTTCATGTTCGACTGTGACTAGCTCCCTGAGTCGGTTGGTACCACTACCGCATGAAAGCATTGGTGCCACTGTGGCAGAGGTGCTATTGCTGTCACCGCTTTGGCCATATGAATTGCTCATATAGACAAGCAAAGTCGGGGTCACCGAAGTCTGTGTAAATTGCTCCAAGGTCACACATGATAAGTCCAAATCATGTGCGACCAGGTGTGTCAATTGTGGAGAGCCGCACCCTGCTTCTTCGAAGCAATGTGGTGCATATCTCCTTGAGAAAGAAATCCTGTCTGTTCAGGCCCAGGATCGTCTTTCATTCTGTGGGGCTAAGGACTTGGTCCTGGCGGGCCCGGCTCTGCCTGGGATGTCTTACGCCTCAATACTAAGAAAGACAGCCTCTGCTCTTGGCCCATTCAGGCCAACCAGCACGGTTGTTTCCGCACCCAATCAGAGCCCTTCTGCAGGTTCTACTCAACCCGGGCACTCCCCTGGTAAAGCTGCCCCCAGTGTGACCGTTTCCCGTAAGGCGGACTGGTCATGCAGCTCCAATGAGTCCTTAGGCTCACAGGAGGCAATGCCCCGGAAATTCTCGCTAGACCATCTTCCGGGGTTCCTAAAGCTGCCACCCGAAAGGAGAACAGCAATAAAGGAGCTTCGTCTCCTTCACCCACAGCCAATGACTCGAGGATGGTGGATCCTTGAAGGTGTCCGCGACTTCGGCGCATCGTCCAGCCAACAGCCCGCGGAGTTCTGCCTCTGGGAAGCGTACAGCCATTCCTGTGAAGGTCTTCTGTTCGAAGAGGGCCCAGCATCTCCTCCGAGTTAGGCCTAAAGGGCATATTCCTTCAATGGACTCTGGGCCAACTGGGAGGAGCTGCAGAGGCTTGTCTCGTCCCGTTCTCCGTTAGCTATTTTTTTGCAGGAGACCATGCTAGACATGTGCCCTCTGCCCACCCTCCCGTGGTATAAAGGTTTTGTGACCCCATCACCACAGGATGGGAGATACGCGGTTTATACCCGGCATGATGTCTCCGCTCTTCTTTTAACTTTAGATACCTCCTTTCAGGCAGTGGTTGTGCAACTTCACCTGGATAGGAGGTATACTGTTATTTCTGCATTCATTTCACCATCAGATGACTTCGACGCTGGGGACTTCTGTGGCACGGTTGCCGAGGCCCTTTCTCTTGCTTCGAGATCTGAATGGCAGACATCGTCTCTGGGGAGACTACTCAATAAATCCCAGGGGAAAGCTTCCGTGGTAGAGCTTGGGATAGGTGTCCTAAATGTGGATGAGTTCACTGACCGAGAACTGCTTCATTTTCTTGCGCTAATCTATCTCTGTGCTCTCTAGATGCACAGCATGATTTTGATTGTCGGGGGGTGGTTAATGACCTCCATGGTAGTGATCACTTTCCCATTCAATTATTATTTTCTTGGCGGATGCCGCCTGAGAGCTCACCTCGGTGGTGCTTGGTGCAGGCGTAGTGGCCTGCATTTCAGAAAATGACTGAATTCTCTATCTCAGTCAAGGAGTTTAGGTCGGTAGATGAGGCTGTCGAGTTCTCTGGCATCCTCATAGCCGCGGGCCTGACTACTATTCCCAGAGCGTCTGGCCATTTTGCATGCCGACCACTCGCGTGGTGGTTGGCCGAGGGTGAGACACCCTCAAACAGAAGCGTTATGCCTACATGCGCTATAAGTGCCGCCTGAACGATTTCACTGTCAGTGAATTCCGACGGGCTAGGTCTAGGTTCTGGTATATTTTGAAGCATGCCCGCCACTCTTCTTGGCGGGCATACGTGTCTTCACCTAACGGGAAGACCCCTCTAGCAGAGCTGTGGAAGTGAGTCAGGAGAATGGGACCGCAATCTCAGCAGAATCCTTTGTGACTACTTTCTGCCCATTCTCTAGCCGGGATGCTGCTCCGCCAGCATTCAATGCACATTGTGATGTCGTGGAAGATCGCTGATTGGATTTTACCTCCAACGGCGGAGAACCCTTCAATGATAGGTTTACTTTGAGTAAGTTGCATTCCACTCCTGCTTCGTGTGCAGACACCGCCCGTGGTCCTGACGATGTCCTGTATGCCATGCTTCCACACCCTGGTGAGCGAGGCATGGCCTTTCTGTTAGCTTAGTTCAACAGGATTTGGGTAGAGCGTAACCTCCCAGATTCCTGGCGAATCACTACTGTGCTAGCTTTTCGCAAACCAGGGAGAGATCATTCTACCCCGGCCAGTTTCTGCCCAATTTCTCTAACCACCTGTGTGTGCAAGTTGATGGAGAAATTGGTAAATGTTAGATTAGCCTTTTTTTTCTGAACAGTGGAGGCCATTTGTGTTCTGCGCAGTGCAGCTTCGCAAGTTTCATTCCATGTCTGATTCTCTGCTTTGACTCGAAAATGCTGTGTGCGAGGCCTTCCTTCATAGACAGCACTTCACCACAGTGTTTTTCGATCTGGAGAAGGCTTATGATACTGCTCGGCGATATGGTATCATGGAGACTCTCCACACGATGGGGCGAGGGGATGCCTCCCGGTCTTTATTTCTGAATTTTTGCGAGGTTGATTACGCGTATGGGTGGGGGTAGTCCTCTCCGGCCTAATGGAGAAGGATGAGGGTCTCCCACAGGGAAGTGTCCTCAGTGTCACACTCTTGGCCCTGAGATCAATGGTATTACCTCGGTGCTGCCAGAAGATGTTCTTGCTACGCTCAATGTGGATGACCTTTTGATCTCTTTTGGCGATGCCCAGATGACAACTCTGGAGCATCGACTCCAACCGGCATTGAATCACGTCTCTTGCTATGCCAAAGCGCCACAGTTTCGGTTTTCTTTGGCCAAGACTAAGGTCATGCACTTCTGCCACCATCCACGACTCCACCCCGACCCAGATTTGTTTCTTAATGTGGTGCGCCTGGAAGTGCTTGAATCGTACCATTTCCTTGGTCTTGTATTCGACCTTCGCCTCACCTGGGAGGCTCATATTCGCAGCCTTATGGTCTCTTGTACCTGCACCATAGATATTCTTCATTCTGTAACATTCAGCGCTTGTGGCATTGATAGGGCTACTGCCTTACTGTTTTATCGATCTTTTGTCTGTTTGAAGCTTGACTACGGATGTGAGTTTTATGCATCCACAGCCTATTGTCTATTGTGGAAGATGGACTTGATCCACCACACCGGCCTTCACTTGGCAACCACTGCCTTCCGTACTTCCCCTATTAAGGGCCTGCTTGTCGATGCGGGAGAGATGCCACTCTATGTGCTGTGCAGTCTATTACTCGCCTGTTCGCATGAGTGCAGCATGTCCTTTTGTCGCCAATGGCTCTCAAAGCATCTGCAGCTGATTTTGACGGTGCCTATGCTGCCAAGAGATGCCAGTTATACCCTAACCCCTTTGGGTTTAGGGCTAGGAAACTCCTTTGAGAGCTAGGTATAGTTCTCTGGCCCCCGGCGCCCCCTGGAGCACACCTCGTGTCATGCTGGAACCTTGCCAGTGTAGATGGATGGCTCCAAGTCCTAAGAGGGGGTCGGCTTCCTTGCCGTATCCCCTCTGTTTGAAGTCAGTGTGGCTCTGCCAGGGGCTGCGTCTGTCTTCACGGCCGAGCTAGTGGAAATACACTCGGTAGGGGAGATTACGCGACGTGCCCGGTTCGGAGCCCAGATTGTGATCTATAGCGACTCCAAAGTGCCCTGAGTGCTCTCGGGGCATTGAAAGATCCGCATCCCCCGGTTCGCGATATCTGTGATGCCACAGTTTTGGCAAGCTGCGCGGATGTCAAGATTATCTTCTGCTGGGTTCCTGGACATGTAGGAATTGCAGGGCATGAGGGCAGACCAGCATTTCGCTCTTCCTCACACTGACTAAATGGCAGAAATATGGTCAGCTCTTGGAGCTGCTTGGCAAAGAAGATGGGAGACGGTCGAAGGTCTCATGGACCTGCCCCCCAATGCCTGAAGGCTACAGGTTGCTTTCTGTCATCTCCAAATTCGACACACCAGCGGTATGCATCACCATTTGATGGAGTGCTCACCACTGCCCTACTGTGAAGACTGCGTTGTCGCCCATACTGTTTGGCACATTCTTGTTGAATGTCCGACTCTGGGCAATCTCCGCACACATTTCCTCTCCCTGTACCATATGGGCGAGGTCGCTACTGCGTGTCCCTTGTACTCAGGATGAGTTTTTGCACATTGACTAGTGGACTTATAGACTTTCGGAGCGTGGTCGGCCTTCTCCCCTTTATTTAACTAGTTGTGTTTTTTTTGTTATTTTAGTAGGTCACATGTTCCTGCGCCAGCGAAAGCAGGCCTTCTCCCAACACCAGAGCTTGCTTCCTGCTTATTGCCTGTTTTTCCTTTGTTTTATTTTTATTGGTTTTTTTATTATTATTTTTTTGTATTCTCTTTTAAAGATGCCTAATATTAGGCATCTACCTTTTGAATCTGATTGTTTGTGTCTACCTAGGTAAAGGGGGATGGTTGGTTTTTGGATATGTGTGTTTGCTCTTAATTTTTTTTTGTTTGGATTTGTCTGTGCATTAGTATGAAGCTATTGTTTGATTAGTGTTTCATGAGAATTTTAGTGTTGTCTAGGTCTTGTAATTTGGCAGTTTCTGGTAACTAATGTCTCCTATATGAACAATTGTATTATCCTACTTTTATTTTATTTTAGAAAAAATATTTCTGTAGATTCATTTTTTCTGCCAAAGAAATTATGGAATATGAGTTGGGTAACTAGAGTGAAAAATGTTAATGCTTTGTTGCATAATAATTTATATAGCCAGTTGTAATATTCCTATACACCCTTGGCCAAAAGTATGAAGCCACCCCTCAATTTTATAGTTAGCTCTCAGAATGTTAATAAAACATGTGCATGTGGTTGTTGTATGGTATATTTCAGAATATACACCTGATCTAATACCTAGTTGGCCACCCCTTGCTTTAATTACTGCTGCAATATACCTAAGCATTGAATCAACCAATTTCTTGCAAATGTCAGATGTAATTTTAGCCCAGTTTCTGGTATAAATCGTGTTTATTTTTAACTTTTATGCTCTTACTAGCTTTACCAAGGACTCCTCCCATATGTGTTTAATGGGGTTTAAGTCCAGACTTTGAGCTGGCCAGTGTTATAAACCAATCAAGATTATTCTTGGCTGTATAGCATGGGGCTTTCCTATTGAAAGATAACATTAGCTTTTGATGCTCTTGGATGTAATTTAACAATTGATGGCTCTAAAACATCTGATAACATGAAAACATATGTAGATGAATTCATTCTTCCTTGGCATAAAAACATTTCTCCATGCCCTGTGGCATACATGCAAGCCCACACTATGACGAAACTACCTCCTTGTTTTCCTATTGGGATTCGACATTCAGGTTGATTTGACATTCAGGTGTGCCAAAACCCTCAGGCAAATGACATGAAATATAATACAATGCATTATTATGTATATGTCTAATAATTTTTGGCTTCAACCCAATTATGAGCTAATATATTTGTTCCAACATTATATTATCTTACCTTATAGTTACTTTCATCAGACCATACAACATTTGACCACAGCTCATTATTCTATTTGGAATGATTTTTTCTCCATTGAAGACATTTTTTTTCTTGTTTGTATCAGAGATCCATGGCATAACCCTGGCTTTGCACTCTTTAAGGCCATAGTCTATAGGCCTCCTTACAGTTCTAACCAGTATTTGTGAGGTATTTGCCTCATTGAAGTTGGCACAAAGCTCTGAAGATGTTTTTCTTCTATTTTTAATAGACTGACAGATGGTATATGTCTTCACGAGAAGATGTGCCTTTTGTCTGCCAGTTTTTGGTTTTGATTTGACAACTTTAGTCTACCTGAAGCACCTGAGAATTCTTTGTACTGCCTACTGAGAACATCCCATCTTCTGAGCTATTTGTCTTTGTGACATCCCATTATGATGGTGATTTACAATTGGTCCTAGTTGCAAGATCATTCACAATAGTCCTCAGAAACGGGTGGAACACACGCTCCTTCATACACTCCCACAACTTAAACTTACCCATATGCCCATAATTATCATGCACAACTTTCACCAGACCAATCATACTGACCAAGGACATCACGGGTATATACATATCATCCCCATCCTTCATATGCCTCACAAAATATACAACATCCATACAAACAACAAAATCCTTAGCGTACCTTTTAAAATCACTCAAACACTCGTGCCATTCATTTAAATCAACATGCATCATCACATACCTCTTCAGCTCACTGACAAAAGGAGACATCTTTTGCATCTCTAGAATATCATCACTTAAAATCTCATTCTCATCATCCATGACCAATTCAATCATACCACAAAATTTGACAACATTCTTCCCACACTCATTCAACCTGATCACCTCACATTCACCTTTCATAACACAATCCTTATCAACATCCAAAGACAAATCATTCAATCTCATAAAGTCCACACCAAGCAAGAAACAACACAGCATTTGCTCATCTTTCAGAATCACAAAGTCCATGTTTCACATTCACACTGCTGCCCAAACTCACTCTCAGACTAACCTGTTCCCATGCCACTATCATTCCATTCCCCAATCTACTTATTCGTAATTTCACAGGCTTCCGTTCACAACATCTAAACTCATCATACTTACTTGGTATCCTCTTGTTCACTAACAATACTTGCGCTCCAGTATCAATCAAACCACAGAACAAGCTTTCACTAACTTTCACTCTCGCTTCCACCATATCAGGTCCTCCATATTCGCAATACACAGAAGGAACAACCACACTGTCATCAACTCCCACATCACCCGTCACCACACGCTCATCTTCATCCAGACAATCATTCTTCTCCCTCATATACAAACACTTTTCAATCACCCAATTGTAATGCACACCGCTCAAACACTGCAGATGCACCACATTATCATTCAAACTCTTCACTTTCTCATCCTTGCACACAATCGGTCTCTCACCACCAAAGTACACATAATCAATCATGTCATACAAATGACTTACTGCGACCCTGAAATGGTGGGACCTCTGGCATACACATTGCTCTCAATTCATTCATAAAGTTACGCACCCTCATCATACCAATACCTTCAGGCTTCCTGCATACTTCACTCATTACCTCCTTCCTTAAGTCATCCACACTATC
The DNA here is from genome assembly GCA_963969495.1 of Ceratothoa steindachneri. NCBI lineage: Eukaryota > Metazoa > Arthropoda > Malacostraca > Isopoda > Cymothoidae > Ceratothoa > Ceratothoa steindachneri. Next base: position 4,636,545 of record OZ018321.1, on the reverse strand, counting down.
AGGCACTCTCACATCTACTCCATCACTTCAAATCTTGCAAACCATTCCATATGCTCTCAAACAAGGAATCACCACCACCCTTACTCTCCTTTCCATTCATATAATCCCTTTCGGAAAATACCCAGGATATCTTGATATCAAATCAGCCACTCCATTCCGTTCACCAGGCACATACTCAATCACATAGTCAAAGTCACTCAAATCTTCCAAAGTCCTTGCAATCCTACTATCTGCCCACTTCATACGCTGCAGATACACGAGAGGTTGATGATCTGTTTTGATCACAAACCTCAAACCATACAAAAACGGGCGCAACACTTTCAAACAATACCTTATCGCAGCCAACTCTCGCTCCACAGTTGAATACTTTCGTTCTGCAACATTCATAGCCTTGGATACATACCCAATTATTCGCCTGCCATTCTCTCCATTCAAACGCTGCTCTTGCATCAGAAAACCTCCCATACAATACCCACTCGCATCTGTATACAATTCATGCATTTTAGCATTCACACTATAATCTGGATACGCCAATTCAACATCTTCAGCCGCTGCCTCTTTCAGTTTCTCATACGCCTCTTTCATCTTATCATTCCACCTAACAATCATACTACCTTTCTTGCCTATCCACTCAGTCAGAGGCTTACTCACCCCCGAACAATCATGTATAAATTTTTGTTGAAACTCAAGCAAACCCAGAAGTGACTTTAGCTACTTCACAGTCACTGGTTTCGGAAACATTTGCACCTTCTCAACATACTTTGGCAACTTTTGTAACACATTCTCACTCACCATATGCCTAAGGAACTCCACTTCTTTCACAAACCATTCACACTTTGCTACATTCACCTTCACACCATCAATCTCTAATGATCTCAACACATCATTCACCAATCTCATATGCTCCTCAAAACTCTGTCATAATCAAAATATCATCTATAAACACAATCACATTCTTACTTGCAAACTTACTCAACACAACATTCATTGCCCACTGGAAGGCACCGGTAGCATTAGCCAACCCAAAGCTGAGGTTCCGGAACTGATAATGCCTTTTTGTAGAGGAAAAGGCAGTCACCGGCTGGCTCTCCTGAGCAATGGGTATCTGGTAATACCCCCGTAACAGATTCAGCTTTGTAAACCACTTCATCCCATACATACTATACACACACTCAGATACCACACACATCAGAAACCTTTCTTTCACAGTCCTTTCATTCACCTTTCGAGAATCCACACACACAGATGCAGTCTTCCATCCGGCTTACATACAGGTACAATCAGACTATTCCATGCACTCTCACTTTCTTCAATCACCCCCACTCATTCTAATTCCACACACTGCTCCTCAATCTCATTGGCAACCGGATGCGGAAAATGTCTTGGCCGCTGATAGATTGGGGTGCCCTCCTTCAGGACAATCTTAAATCCCGGGAAGTTTGCTACCCCGAAATCCAGATGGCCCTTACTGATGACCCCCTTTCGCTCAAATAGCATTCGATACACATCCTCCCTTTCATACCATACTCAGTCAAACATTCATCCAATTTCACCATCCTTTCCATTTACACTGACATCCGTGTTATTATCCATACCTACCTCACTGACAGTGGATAGGTGACCCAGTACATCTTTGACTTGGATCCCCCTCATCCGCCCTTTCATTCTGGAGTGCACACATACAAAGGGATCATTCATTCTCATCAGGCCATCAAACCACACACAAGCAACACGCCTTATTTATAGCATGCATCCTTTCCATCCAAATATCACAGTGTTCTCACCCACATTCAAACTCACATCCTTACTCCAACTCACTCTATCAGACACCCTTTCACACTTCACAAGCCTTACACTCTCCATAGCAGTCACCTCAATACTGCCAAACACACTCCTCAAAACACTACCATTTTTCCCTACCTACAACTTATACACCCCATTTTTACCAATCTTATTCTCAATCTGATCACCTGCAGGATGGACAATCATACGGTTCACTTTCATATAAAATCATACCCCCAAATCACACCATACTCACCTTATCAATCACAGAGAATTCACACTCATTCATCAACATACTATGTATTCGAACAGCTGACCTTATCATTCCAATCATAGGTACTCTCATACTACCAATCCCTACCAAACTATCTTTACACTCAGACAGGAGGGCTTTATCACTCAGCTTGTCATACACATCCTTATATACCAAGCTCATCTTGCATCCAGAATCTATCAAAGCCAAACACTCAATCCCATTCAATTCCACCTTCACACTCAGGCACTCATATTTCCTACCAAACAGCACTTTCACACTAGACAGATTTACCAACACATTACTCACACTTATGCACCCAGAGGATACTTCACCAGGTACCCTCTTACAATTAGTTTCCTGACTCAGACTTTCCATTCACACCTTGCGCTCTCAGTCTAATCCAACACCTTTCACTCAAATGCCCTTCCACCACACAATAGCTACATACATTTCTCTGGTCATGACACATCCTCGCATAGTGACTGGTCTTTCCACAGTTACCACATGCGTATCTTCCATTCCTCCCAGCATTCGCTCTACCATTCAACTTTGGACAATCTTTCTTCAAATCGCCTCTTTCCTTACATTTGAAACACACTTTCATACTTTCCTGGCAATCGTTTATCATATGCCCCTTCTTACCACACCCAAAAATACACACCAGACATCCATCTGCATTCCATCAACACATGTCCCTTCCATCCACACCTACAGTCCACAATCCTTTTCACCCCATTTGGCCTCTCATTTGCCGGGACATATCTTGGTTGCTCCCTCATATACCCATTCACGAGCTTACCAGCTATCTGTCCCCTTCCATTCACCCATCTAGTCTGCCGGTTCAGGAAGCTCATGGACTTCCTACCAACATTCACATTATACCATCCATCCTCATCCAAATCACACTCTTCATCAAATCGCCCATCTTCCAGAAGCTCAAACACATCCTCCCACAGCAACCGTTCACCTGTCACTCATTCTCTCCTTTCTCTTCACATTCAGCTATTCACTTATCTTTCGCAGGACTGTGTCAAGGAACTTTCTCATCAATTGCTTACATTCATTCACACCATCATCACCATACCTCTTTCTCGCCATACTCTTAAGCCTATGTGTATACATGTTCACACTTTCACTCTTCCCTATGCGAGCCTTCTCAAATTCATTCACCCTTTTATACTTCACTCTCTTTCATTCGCTTCACCTGCCCAAACAGTCTCCCCTTCACCACTTCATACCTCAGCTCACCCACACTCATTATCAGTCAGAAGAATTCTCATACTTTTCCATCCAAACACTCTCCTAAAACTTTTATCTAGTATACCTTATTCTCTGGGTATTTTAGCTTGCAATAGCGTTCAAACTCCCCGAAGAACTCTCCCACACTCTTACTAGCCGGCAATTCAAACCTATCAACTTTTGGGACTTCCCTAATCAAAATTCCTTTCCCCACATTCACTTCACTCTCACTCCTGCCAATCATACATTCACTCTCTTCATCCGAATAGAACAGGTCTGCACTCTTTCCTCTCACCTTCTGATCTTTCCCCTTTGACCCAGTCTTCCTTCCCCTCTTGCATTCCACTCTCTTCTTATCACTCACAATCATCCTGTCCTCTCTAGACTCGCACACACTCCCATTGATCCCATTAGTCTTATCCCCTTCGGTCAGAGCATTGGTCAAGGTTGAGGGTCCTGGGGCCGGTCCTGACCCTTTCATCATGCCATAGAGGTCCTACATCCTTTGGTTGACCTGCCTTTGTCTTTCGGCCATTTCTTTCTTCATCCTGTCCGTCTTCTCATCCATACTCATCATATCACTCCTCAATCCCTCAAACACGCTCCTTAACATTGTACATTCCTCTTCTTTCTGCCTCAACTCCAGCCTCAGTCTCACAATCTCATCATGGAGGCCCTGTTCCAGAGAAGCCATCCTCCCAGGTTAGTAAGAAAGGACAGAAGGGAAAAAAAATCAATCACTATGTCCAATCCAATGACAGGCTGCAATCCATTCCTAACAATGCTCCCGGTTTCGAGATCTCACGTCCCTGTTCGGGCACCACATATAGTGGGCCATAAATCTACTCTAAACTCCCAATCGATCCAACCCGCTTCTTACACTAAATTGGACGTGAGAACCTGAGGGAGAATGAAACAATTGGATATACAGTCCTGTATTCTCAAAAAAAATTACAATAATATTTTCAAAAATATGGGGTAATTATAGTCGAGATATTGAGTATATGATATATGTACAAAAAAACAAACAAAGAATCCTATTACCAAACAATATATTATATACAACAAACAATGATACTAAAGAGGCCTAATAAATACACTGGCATTCAACAACAAAAGAATAGGCCTCACGTGCTGCCCCCAGGAGAAAGTCCTGCCGACTACTACTCGAGTGGGCACAGTTATTGCATACATTTTATCAAAAAAAGCCTGATGCCTCCGAGCTCGGTATTTTGTACAGTGATCCGGATGCGCTTTCAAGGTTATAAAAGCCCTTTCTGTCCAACGGGACTCACAATAAATTTAATTAATGGCTTCACCAATCCTATAGTCTCTGCCACTCTTTACAAATTGTAGGATTATCTTGTTGTAATTTAATAGAGTGGCTTTTTGCAAAATAACAAACAAGTAATTAGCTGAGGAAGAGGAAAAGAAAAAACATTTTAGACAAAACATGAATTTAGAATTTATATTATATATATATATATATATATATATATATATATATATATATATATATATATATATATATATATATATATATAAAGAAAAACATCTCCCATTCACACACACATTCTTACAGAGGGAGGGAGAGTGTATTGGAAAAGGGGTGGGAAAATGACCCTTCAAACACACTCACATTCTCTCCACCACAATGTCCTTGTAGCTGTTGCTTAATGAGCCCCCAAAGATTTTCAATGGGACTATTACTAGGCCAGTCCTTTATGTAGTCCAAGTCCACTCCCCCCAAACTCAAACTAATCCTGGATTAATTTTGCTGTGTGTGCAGGTAAGGGCGCTGTCCTGCATGAACACCTCACTCTTGCAAAGTAATCCTCCAGATGGTCGATAAACAGTTTCAAGTAGCGTTCTTTGATCACTGTAATGTTTTTAGGTGACACCACTAACCTACCCTTGCCATAGTACCCAAAGGCACACCATACCATGACCAGGGTACTTGACCATCCCCGGTGTGTACTTGGGGTAGTACGGGTCCATACCTGGCCGTAGCTTCACCTTGCTTCCTTGGTTCCCAGTAATGTTAATGTAGCCTCATCACTCCACAATACCTTCTTCCACTTCTCACTGTCCCACTTCAGATATTTCTTGCAAAATTGCACACGTTTCTTCTGTCTCTCAGTTAAAATGGGTTTACATTGTGGTGCCTGATACTCATAGCCAAGGTTTTCCTTGAAGCGGCATTGGATACTCCTAACAGATGCCTTTTGCATGAGTTGCAGGTTCTTTTATTTCAATTCTTTTGCTGTGATTCTAGATTCAGCTTCCACCTATTGCTGAAGCACCTTAAGAGTCCTCTTAGAAGTTTGGCAAACGAGCCCAGTGCTCTTGAGTTGGAGTGGCCGGGTCATCACACCCTGCAGCCTTACATTTTTTCATCCATCTTTGTACACTGCCCATTGCGATGCCAGTCTGGATTGAGATATCTTGATTTCAATTTCCTGCCTCATAGAATGATGATATCGCTTCAGTTTGCTCCTTTGTCAACTCTGGACCTCTTGGCATTATACCACAATGCACAAAACCCCCTACAAGTAACAGCAGGGAAAAAAAATGTAGATTGCGTCCCATAAAAAAACTTGATCCACGAAATACGACGGGCAACTGAGACCATTTTTTTGTGTGGGACTTAAGCTCCACCCAACCTACCTCATGCTCTCGCACCAATATCATTGTAGTTTTCTTTAGGTGGTTACAGGGTGTCCTTGATAATTTGTCTAAGTATTGGCACACAATTTTGGCCTCAATACCTATGGTGCCGAATCTATATGGATTATACACATTTATGGCTAAATACCAGAAAATGCTGAAAAAAAAAGTTTAGAATATTATGGTGTATGGTGTTGTTTATGCTAAATATGATAGTAGCATGTGCCCATAGTGATTGATATCAGATCACAATTTGTAGTTAAAAGACAAAAATAAAGGGTGGCCTCATACCTTTAGCCAAGGGTCTATATTCCATATTTTGAGTTAAAGAAACCTTTCTATTTTTTTTCTAATTGACCTAGTAGCCTTTTGCATATATTTAAGTAATAATTTATCTATTCAGCTCGATAAATTATCATGTTTGAAAAATAGAACTTAAAATTCTTCAAATTGATTTGCTACCTCTCGCATAATGAAATTAGAGAATCAGCGGGAAAACTGGCATATTAGAAATTGTAAGAATGGTATACCTTAGACCTTAAATATTTTTGAGCATTGGACGGTATATAATAAACTTACACAACAAGTTTGTAATAAAAGCAAAGTCCATCAAGTATAAACCTGGATCCCATTACAAGGAAATTGCCATGATAATTATGATAGTTGCAAAGAATCTTGTAGTCATATCTGTTTCAAATGAAGAAGTGAGGACTTGTGTCCTTGGTGCGCATGTGAGTATGGTGACTTTTGCCCTAGTAGGCAGTCACCAGATGGGCTCTTAAAATTTAAAAAAAAAGTAGTTGTTTTGGTGGCATTTGCCAGATGGGTGATAATTTTTTTTATTCAACTCAACCGACTTAATCATTAATTAGTTTAATTTTTACAGGTTTTTGTTTTGAACTGCAACTATGGTTCTGTCTCAATATTAGTAATGGTTATTCTTGACATAAATCTAATGATGATGCAATATCCTTTAATTTTTGCTCATATTTTTGTGAAGGATTGATCTAAGTGATTTCACTATAATTATAAAACCATGGATAAACATCTAATAGGCAGCCATTAAATGATTTTAATTGTTTGACTTTGAAGATCTTTATTCAGATGATTATTTTATTGTGAAATTGTTAATTCAATAATTATGAATCTACTCCTGAGTCATCTCTTTGTATGTGTAATTTACTCATACTTTGCTTTCTTCTGAGAAAGGTAAATGATTTTCTTCTTCAATATTAATAAACTATATAGTAGCTAAAAAAGTTGAAAAATGTCTTTATTAGGTCTAACTCAGAGTAATTGCTAGTATAAAACATTAGGAATATTTTTAATGTTATTCTTACATCAAAGGCAAATATCTTTAAATACAGTAATGCCTATAGGTACCAAAATATAGAGGAAGTGAATTAAATTATAATTGGCTTTAAGGGTGCAACTTAATGTATCAGAGTATGTGAATTGTGCAAGACATCATTAGTGCTTTGAAAGATCATAAATTTGAGTAGGTAATTGGGGTGGAAGCCATAGATGCTAATAATGACAGTAATCTGATGGTTGTATTGCAAATCCTTTGAAAGAAAGGAAGCGAAATTTGAATTAATAATTATGGGGTGGGGGGGATTAGGTCTTAAGTGTTGTTTGCAAGATGTATGGAACCATCCGTATTTAAATTTTAGTTTGGGCCCCCTGGGTTCTCTTCAGTCAAATCTAGCAGTGCTCAGGTAGGATGCCAGCCACATCATGTGGTCTTTTCCAAATGTCTCCAGGAGAGGTTATATTGAAAGTAGTTCTGAGATGGTCAAGAGGAGGGAAAAGAGAGGTTTTAAGTGTTTTGTAATTGCGATCAATGATATCTTCTCTCTCAGAGAGGTGTATTGGCGACTTTGTTCCTAGATGACTTTGCACTATACTGTTCGTCATCCTGCCTTCCATCAGCAGCGCATCGGCTCTAATTAGCATTTTATGCAGTCTTAAAAAGTGTACAACTTAGGGGATTCCACTTTTCCACAGGCAAAACTAAGGCAATTATTTCCACCGGGGTAGAAGGGGTCTTGTTCCACCACCTATCAACCTTCAAGATGTAGAGATACAGTTCATTTCTGAGTTTTGGTTTCTGGTTACCACACCTACGCCATCTTTGAGTGGGCTGTCTCTGGGCTCTAGAGATTTTGAAAGTCCTCTACTACGCTTTGTGGGGCAGTGATTGTCAAACACTGTGGACTTTATACATTGTACCCGTCCAATCCAAATTGGATTATGGGTGTCAAATTTACTCTTTGGCTTCCCTCTCAGCCCTTAAAATGCTGAACCCCATTCGCAACCTCGGAGTTCATCTCTCCATTGGAGCCATTTGCACTTCTCCCATCAACAGCCTATACTGTGAGAGTGGGGTGCTCCTCTTGCCCTAGCATCGACTCAAGATCTATATGCGATATCCTGTCATGAACAGCAGGCCCCTGTATCAGAGGTCTACAGATGCCTGTATGCTGCTAATTCAATGGTGCTATTCGATAGGTTGCCATCCTTACCCTGCCCCTGGAACCTCCGGATAGGAGATCATCTCTCTAACCTGGGTGCTCTAATAGCCCTTGCCCTTCCGTCATCTAGTTGGCGTGCTCCACCTCCCACAGTCTGTACGGGGCATGGTAATTTGCCTTCCTGGCTGCCATGCTGACGGGACTCAGCGCCCCTGTCCTGCCTCAGTTTAGCCTCTTCTCCTTTTAGACAGCCTGTATTTCTCCCCTACTTCCTCACTCTCCCTACAACCTCTCCCATAACTTTCTCTGGTCGGCCTCTATTTTCTCAGGGTAGATGCTGACCTTCTTCCCAGCCAACTATCCTGGATCAGGGCTGAGGAGGGAGGGACAATGTTCCTTATTCCTTGAGCTCCAGTTTGGGATGGTGGGTTTTTAACAACCTTCTTCATCCGCACCCATACCTTCCTCACATCCCTTTTCCTTCACACTTCACTATCTATTTTTTTACGCCGTGCCTAAGGTGGAGCCACCATGCCGAAAGGCTGCCAGGTCGCCAAGCCGGAAGAGTGGCCATAAATGGCGGCAGCTGGCTCTGCCAGCCCCATATGCACCTTCACAGAATGAGGGGTGATTAGTGTTTGCTTCCCGTAAAGAAAATAGGGTCACTATGCCCGATGATGATAAAATAAAAAATCTTGCCTCAATTTTCCTTTATCCATCGTCGGAGGTGCCCTTGGGCAGCTCCACAGAACAAAATGGAGGTCCTCCCACTCAATGCTCTCACAGGGGACCCTCCAAATCTCTCTAACAGGAGAGGAGGCTTACTCCTCTCCTTCGCCTAATGGTGTAGGGGGCCACCCCTTGTCTGGAGGTACCTTTGGGCACCTCCCTCTTTCCAGCAGCAGTCCCTGCTTTACTTTCCAAGGGGACTGCCAAGAAAGCCAGCAGGCAGCCCAGAGCCGACCGCTCCCCATTGAAGTGGCTCAGTAGGGCAAATTTCCCTTAGGGGGGAGAGGGAAGCCAGGCCCCATCAGTCGCTTCCCTCAAAAGACCTGCTGGCTAGATTATTAAACCTAGCACGGTTCAAGGCCTGTGCCTCCCCAGACTCGACTTGTGACACCACTGCCAATGGGACCTGTGATGTCCTGGAGGGGGAGCAACTGGAGTGCAACCCCCCTCCCTCCAAGCTGAACATGGTGCTTGAAGCAACCCAGCCTCAGATGGTAGGGCCTTCCATAGGATTGAAGCCAGGCTCGGCGCCAAGAAGTGAACTCGAGTCCGCTCCTATGCAAGCTCCTCCTCAAACAGCTCAGGTTTCCAAGGCAGTACAAGGAGGCGAGGGATCTCCTCCTCTGACCGGTGCCCCTGCAATTGCCAGGACCTTCTCTATCTCGGAGAAGGACTTTGCTGAGGCCAGTCCATCCGGCTTGTGGGCTACTGCCAGCGGAGAGGAGAAGAGGGTTCATTTCTTGCCATCCTCTCCTAAAGAGAAAAAAACAACAAAAAAGACTCGGGGCTCCTCTTCATCCACGAGGGTTGCAGGGATGGATGGGTCTGCTACCACTAAGGTAAGCGACCAAGCCAAGATCTGCACATCCGGCCCCTCTGACCCCCACCCGGGTGCAGAGCGCCTGACTAAGACCAAAGGTGCTAGTACACAGAACAGAGCCGCGATTACATCGGGGCCCGTCATTCAGAGATTACTCGGCGTTTTAGAGCCTGCTGGCTTCAAATGCTTCCTCGTTATTCGCTCCGCTGATGGCACCATGGTGGCTAAGAGCAACATGATCCATCAGAGGAGAGCTTTAGCTAACGTGATTAGAGAGACGAAAGCGTCCCGTTTCTCGGATGGGAGCCTTTTAGCGAATGCGTCGAATCCCTCCTGTGTGGCCAAGATTAGTTCCCTTCGGACACTTGATGGCATGCCTGTGAGTGTGACGTCGCATTATACCATGAAATTCGTGAAACGAGTAGTTTATGCGAGGAGACTCGTGGACAACTCCATAGATGACATCACATTATAGTTGCCGACCTTGGGACGGTCAAGGTCGATCGTGTGATGAGAAAATAGGGAGGGGCCTGGAGACCCACCCCTACACTCTTCGTCACGTTCGACTGTGACAAGCTCCTTGAGTCGGTGCGTGCCGGTTGGTATCGCTACCGCGTTAAGGCATTCGTGCCACTGCCGCGGAGGTGCTATTACTGTCACCGTTTCGGCCATACTAATCGCTCCTGTCAATGTGCAAAGTCGGGGTCACCCCAAACCTGTGTAAATTGCTCAAGGGCCACACACGATAAGTCTAAATCGTGTGTGGCCAAGTGTGTCATTTACGGAGAGCCGCACCCTACTTCTTTGAAGCAATTTAGTGCGAATATCCTTGAGAAGGAAATCCTGGCCGTTCATGCTCAGGATCGTCTCTCACTTCGCGAGGGTAAGGAGTTGGTCCTGGCCCGCCCGGTGTTACCCGGGACGTCCTATGCCTCAATGTTGAAAAAGACACCCTCTGCTCCTGGTCCCTCCAGGCATACGAGTACGGTCGTTTCAGCGCCCATTCGGAACCCTCCTGCGGGTTCTACCCACACCGGGCGCTCCCTTGGTAAAGCTGGTGGCACAAAGGGTCCACACCCAGCCCCGGCTAAAACCAGGGCTTCCCCTCCTTTCCTTAGCGTGACCGTTTCCCGTACAGCGAAACGACCACGCGCCTCCACCGAGTCGTTAGACTCAAAGGAGGCAACACGCCTGAAGTTGGTCGCCAGGCCATCTTCCGGGGTTCCTAAAGCTGCCCCCCGAAAGGCGGACAGCAATAAAAGAGCTTCGGTTCCTTCGCCCACGCCCAGTGATGGGCTGGGTAGCTCGGAGACGGTGGCTCCTCGAAAGGAGGGCCACCCACCTCCGAAGCCAAAACGACCGCCTAAGGTTTCGAGACGGAGGGAGGAAAAGACTTGCATGGCGAGCCCAACTTCCCTCAATAAGTCCTCGAAGGCGAGAGCGCATTGTCCGGCCGGCACCGCCCGGGGTTGTGACTCAGGGAAGCGTACGGCCATTCCCATGAGGGTCTTCTCTTCGAAGAGAGTCCCCGCGTCTCCTCCGAGTTAGGCCTGTAGGGCATATTCCTTCAATGGAATTGCCGCGGACTCCGGGCCAACTGGGAAAAGCTGCGTAAGCACTTCTCCTCCCGTTACCTATCTTTTTGCAGAAACCATGCTGTGCGCATGCCCCTTGCTCACCCTCCCGGGGTATAAGGGTTTTGCGACCCCACCACCACGGGCTGGGAGCCGGGCGGGAGGTTGTGCGATTTACACCTGGCATGATATCTCCGTTCTTCTCTTCGCTTTAGATACCTCCTTTCAGACTGTAGCTGTACAGCTGCACCTTGATAGGAGGCATACTTTTATTTCCGCGTACATTCCACCGTCAGCCGACTTCCACGCGGGGGACTTAGGCCGCGTCGTGGCACGGTTGCCGAGGCCCTTTCTCTTGCTCGGAGATGTAAACGGTAGACATCCCCTCTGGGGAGACTACTCTATCAATCCCCGGGTTCAAGCCCTTGCCGACCTGATCGACGAGCTTGAGATGGGTGTCCTCAATGTGGATGAGTTTACTCATCACTGCCCGAGAACTGCTTCATTTTCCTGCCTTGATCTATCTTTGTGCTCTCCGGATGCACAGCCTGATTTTGATTGGGGAGTGGTTGATGACCTCCATGTTAGTGATTACTTTCCCATCTAAATATCATTCGATGGGCTGCTGCCGCCCGAGAGCCTGTCCCTGTGGTCTGCATTTCAGGAAATGACTGAATACATTATCTAATTCGAGAAGTCTAGGTCGGTAAATGAGACCTTTGAGTTCTTTAGCAACCTCATTGCCGCGGGCCTAGCTACTATTCCTAGAAGGTCTGACCGTTTTGCACGCCGACCACTCCCGTAGTGGTCAGCCGAGTGTGAGACAGCCCTCAAACAGAAGCGCTATGCCTACATACGCTATAAGCGCTGCCCGAACGATTTCACTGTTGATGAATTTCCTTCGTGCTAGGGCTAGGTTCCGGCATATTTCAAAGCACGCCCGCCGCTCTTCTTGGCGCTCATTGTCTTCACTTAACGGGAAGACCCCTCCAGCAGAGGTGTGGAGGAGAGTAAAAAGGATTCGGGGCAAGTTCTCGCCGGAATCCCCTCCCGTTCTCCAGGAGAATGGGACCGCAATCTCGGACCCCGCGTCCATGGCGAAATATTTGCGACCGCTTTCTCCGCATTCTCTAGCCGGGATGCTGCCCCGCCAGCATTCAATGCACGTCGTCATGTCGCGAAAGGCCGCCGGCTGGACTTTACTTCCAGAGGCGGAGAACCCTTCAACGACAGGTTTACTGTGAGCGAGTTGCGTTCCGCTCTTGCTTCGTGCGCGGAAACCGCCCATGGTCCGAACAATGTCCCGTCCGCCATACTTCGGCATCTGGGAAGCGAGGCATTGCCTTTCTGTTTGTTTGTTATACAGGATCTGGGTGGAGGCTCTCCTCGCCGATTCCTGGCGATTCACTACTGTGCTTGCCTTTCGCAAACCGGGGGAGATCACTCTACTCCGGCCGGTTTCTGCCCGATCTCTCTAACCGCTTGCGTGTGCAAGTTGATGGAGAAATTGGTAAATGTTAGATTAAGATTAGACTTTTTTTCTGGACAGCGGCGGCCAATTGTCTTCTCTACAGTGCGGCTTCCGCAAGTTCCATTCCACGTCAGATGCTCTGCTCCGCCTGGAAAATGCCGTCTGCGAGGACTTCCTTCGTAGACAGCACTACACCATGGTGTTTTTCGATCTGGAGAAGGCCTATGATACCGTATGGCAATACGGTATCATGTAGACTCTCCACACGATTGGGGCGAGGGGACGCCTCACAATCTTTATATCTGTATTTTTGGGACCTGTTGATTCCGCGTACGCGTTGGGGGAGCCATTTGCGCCTAATTGAGCAGGAAGAGGGTGTCCCGCAGAGAAATGTCCTCAGTGTCACACTCTTTGCCCTGAGCATCAACGGCATCACCTCGGTGCTGCCGAAAGATATTCTCGCTACGCTCTACGTGACCCAGATGCCAACTCTGGAGCGTCGACTCCAACAGGCATTCAACCGGGTCTCTCCGCTCTGCCGAAGCGCACAGGTTTTCGTTTTCCTTGGCCAAGACTAAGGTGGCGCAGTTCTGTCGCCATCCCCGGCTCTACCCGGACCCAGACTTGTTTCTTAATGAGGGTACGTCTGGAAGTGGCTGAATCGCACCGTTTCCTTGATCTTGTATTTGACCGACGCCTCACATGGGAGGCTCATATTCGCAGCCTTATGGTCTCTTGTACCGGTGCCATGGATATTCTCCGTTCCGTGACGTCCACACCGGCCTTCGCTTGGCGACCGGTGCCTTCCGCCCTTTTTCCATTGAGAGCCTACTGGGCTGTACCAGGCGCTGCATCTGTCTTCACGGCCGAGCTGGTGGCAATACACCACTTGGGTACGGGAGATTACGCGACGTGCCAGATTCGGAGACTGGATTCTGATCTTTAGCGACTCACAAAGCGCCCTGAGTGCTCTCGGGGTATTGGAATCTCCGCATCCCCTGGTTCGCGATATCCATGACGCCACGGCTTTGGCAAGCCCGGCGGATGTCGAGATTATATTCTGCTGGATTCCTGGACATGTAGGAATTGCGGGGAATGAGCGCGCCGATGAAGGCGCAAAAGAGTCTGCGATGACTGCGACCGGACCAGCGTTTCGCTCTTCCTCACACCGACTACAAGGCAGGAATACGGGCAACTCTTTGGATGCTTGGCAAAGGAGATGGGAGACGGTCGAAAGGAACTTGCGTGCCTTTGCACCGCAACTGTTCCTATGGACCTACCCCCTAATGTCCCCCCACACTCGCTGGACGCACCGCCATTTGATTGAGCTCTCGCCATCGCCCTACTGTGAAGACTGCATTGTCCCCCAGACTGTTCGGCACATTCTTGTTGAATGTCCCAGTCTGGGAGATCTCCGTGCATGTTACCTGTCCCAGTACCGGGATGGGCGGGGTCCCCTACCGCCTGTCCCTTGTACTCGGGACGAGTTCGTGCACATTGACTGGTGGACTTATAGACATTTTTGGGGAGTCGGGCCTTCTCCCCTTTATTTAACTAGTTTTTTGAGGGGTTATTTTAGTAGGTCACCCATTCCTGCGCTGGGGGTAGGTGGACCTCCTCCGATGCTGGAGTTTGCTTCCTGTTTATTGCCTTTTTCCTTGTTTTATTTTGTTTGATGTTTTTTTTATTTGAAAGCTGCATAATAATAGGCAGTGTTAAATACGCCAACTAATGCCCAAGTAGGCAGTCGCCAGTTGAGCTCTTAAAATTTAAAAAAAAAATCCCTCAGTCTCTACTAGCATTTGGTGCTTGGACAAATCATCTGTGGACCTTTGTATCCTTAAGAGCCTGTTTCTAGAGCATGTGACCTCATACATACTATCATCTCCGATATATATGGATGGTTGCAAGTCAGACAATGGTGTGGGTGCTGCAGCCACCTACTAAGGAGAGTTTCTAACTTTATCTTTGCTGCTGGCAGCAGCTTCTATTTTTATTGCTGGACTTTTAGCCATTCTTTTAGTTTTTAGACATCAAAATTTTACCTTTTAAAGATTTTATTTTATCTGACTCTAGGAGTATTTAACAAGCAATTTGCTCTTTTAATGCTTTCAATCCCTTACCCCCCTAAATCTGCAACTGCCTGGTTCAGAATGCGTCCTAATATCAGGTTCTATTTTGTTGGGTCCCCTGACATGTATTGATCCTGGGAAACAAGAAGGCTGATCAGCTCGCCCACTCAGCCTATTCTGTGTCCCCAGAAAACACAGCTCTCCCTTTTTGAGATTTCTTTTCCTCTCTAAAAGAATATATTTATCAGTTGCAGCAGGACGAATGGGATGGGTGTTCATCACTTAAATTATATAAAATCCAAAAGTCTGCCCAACTGGTTCCTTACCTTAAACCTCATTTTTGAACCCCCACAGTGCAAATTAGGGAGGCCCTGTCACTGGGTTGACTTGAACTCTCTGATGGGGCCTGGAAAGTTGTTGGTGCACTTACCCCTCATCCACACTCAGCACTACTTTACCTTTTTTATTATTAGTATTATTATTATCTTTATTGTTATTATTTAGTATTTTTTATGTTTATATTTGTTATTAGTATTAAAAAAATAGTGTATAATGATTAGTATTAATTTAGCATAAATTATTATTATTTAATATTATTTATTATAAGTATTATTCATTATTATAATCATGGCTCTCCACTCAATGTTTTCTCCCAGCACTTTTTCACTGGTGGAGTGTTTCCACCTGTATAAAGTTCAGTCTGGTAGCCATGGTGCCTTGCTGGAAATGTATTCCATCCTGGAATCCTGTAGTACCAGGATAAGATAATAATAGGTGATCACTCACCCTAGTCATTGGAACCAGTGCCTTGTCTGGCCCCAGCTCATTTTTTGGGACACTATTTTCTTACCCTGCTTCCTCACTTTCCATACAACCTCTCCCACAAGTTTTTCTGGTCGGCCTCTAATTTCACAACATAGACACCAACCAGCTTTATTTCACCCAACCAACCCAGATCTGGGCTGAAGGGTGAGGGGATAATGCCCCCTCACCCCTGAGCCCTGGTTTAGGGTGGGGATTTTTTAACAACCTGCTTTATACCCACACACACCTTTCTCAATGCCCTTTTCTCGTGGAATAGCCAGACTCTATATTTATATATACGCAAGTACTTTGGGGCTTGGGGCCGAAGTCGGTTGAAGACCGATAGTGAAAGGGGAAATTGGTATGAGTCAAGTGGGGATGGTTTATTTATTAACTTTCCGGGGGCCTTTTAAACAAATATTTCAGAGTGCAAGTTGGCCAAAGATTAACAGGTAGCTGGTACGCGCTGGGGTTGCAAAAGAAAGACACTGACGAAAATATAACTTTACTAACAACAAATTGATATTTATATTTACATAGAAATTGAGTTTAAAGGGAATGGTCGCCCTGACGGAGTTACAGGTCCACACGCGATCAGGTATGTTGGTTAATTAAGGGATTAAAGAGGTCAGATTCAATTTGGTGATTTAAAGGGGGATTTTAAACTGGGGCATTCACACAAATGATGGAACAATTAGATAAGCCAGATTCAAGATCAATCTGCCAGCGGCAACGGTTACGACTACCTTAGGTGCTCATGCCGAAAAGGGGCCAGTCGGGGTACGGAAAATGCGACGGAAGAAGTCGGTTTACCTCTTGCTTCAGACGAGGGAGCACTTGTCGCCCTCGAAGTTGTGAATCCTTGTCAGTCTTGCGGATTGACTAAGTCAGAGTTCACGGATCGATTTAGCCTTCAACTTGAATCGAAATCGCCGCTGGGGGGGAGTGGAGCGTCCTTTAGCTCGTTCGTCAGAGTAAGTGGAAGTCTAACAGTGCTGCTCTCTAAACTCAGTCGAAGAGCTATATAGGCGCCTGGTGAGGTGGCTCCAAACGTGCGCGCGAATTCGGGGAAGAGTCGGCGACTCCTTCGGAGAAAGGGGAATCGTGATAACGTTCGTTGGAATGTCCAGCGGATTTCAATCTCGGAGCGGAGAGGTGGCCGTGTGTGTGAGGGGGGCGGGGGGGGGGGCGATGACATCGGTCCCTAGGCAAATACAGCTGGGGCGTGTGATAACGGCGTCGGCCGCCTCCTTGCCCAGGTTCAGCCATGTTTTTACCAGCTCCATGTGGTGATCTCCGGATCCACGTGGATGCAGAAGGGCACGTGGTCGCCATTTGACCTCATTCTGCTACATCTCTCCCATCCAATAAGATGGCCCTTTCGGAGTTGTGGGAGAAAGTTGACATCTCCTTAGACGACTGAGTGGTCATGGGGTAAGCGCACCCCCCTCCCTCCCGGAATTCCTGACCTGTCGTCGAGTAGGTGTACAAGCTAACCCGCCTGCGTGTACATATGAACGGAGAGGGAAATTAATTATTGTCGACCATAGGAGCAATAAAGGGGACATAATTAAAAAAATATATATATTTATACACTTTGCTATACAAAGCAAAAAAAAAGAACAGAAATAGAAAACGATCACGGAATTTAATTTACGAAAATCTACATACGTGCGGTAAGAGTTATCTGGTTTCCATACCAGAACTATTGAGGAACAATAATTTTTGTCGTGGAGGGTTCAAGGATATGGGGGTTGAGCGGATTGTTAGCCTCAGCGTTAAAAGCATTTTTTAAGATGAATTTGAAGGGGGTAAGGTCTTGAACGAACGGATTTCGATATGATTCGTCTCTTCTGAAGGGGGGCCGGTTTAACACGCCCTTTCGCCTTGGTTTTCTGGCTGATGTCACAGGATTGGCAGTATTCCGAAATGTCAACTGCAGCACCAGGCCAGTAGAAATACCGGAAAATTCTCTGACTAATTTTATCGTGGCTGAAGTGGCCAGAAAATACGCTATCGTGGGCCATTTTTAGGACCAGGGGGACATGTGAACGGGGAACACAGATGGCGTGAGTCTCTTGGTTGTCGCCATCCGACCAAGCGCGATCTAGCAAGCCTTCTTTCACGATATAAGAGGCTGTCTTCTTACCGCGGACCGAATCCTGTTCGAGGCTGCGAGATTTTTCCCACAAGGGAAGGAGATTTGGGCACTCCTGTTTTTGAGTGAATTCTTCGCTCATAATGCCGCTGAAATCCGAATCTAAAGGAGTTTCAATGGCAGCGAGCGTCTGGGATTCCTTCTTTACCTGGTCCCTCGTGATAAGGGGCTGAGCCACAGGGTTAGACGAGACTTGGGGGCACTGTCCTACCAAAATGGAACAGAATTGGATAGGGGCTGACATGACTTCAGCCCATCCGGAAAAGTACTGACACTCGAGGTAACAGTTTACAATGGGGAAGCGGTTTGCGCGTCCCAAGAGTCACGAACTACCGCAAACTTTTTGTCGTCGGGAGCCACCGGGGGAAGAAGTTCATTCGATACCAGGATACACGTGCACCCGGTATCGTGGACGAGGAGGGAGACTCGGCACCCATTAACGCTTCCGTTTTCAAATCTAAGACTTCCTGGAGAATTCTTATCGAAGGAGGAAATTTACATGGTGCACTGGAAGACGAGATTGGATCTGGGGTTTGTGGTCGCGATGGAGGGGAAGCGGGAGCAGCATTCACCTGGTGGACTTGGTGAATGGGATTACCACGGAGTTGTGAATTTGGGGTTTGTGGTCGCGATGGAGGGGAAGCGGGAGCAGCATTCACCTGGTGGACTTGGTGAATGGGATTACCACGGAGTTGTGAATTTGGGGGGCAATTTGGGAGCATGCGGCCTTCGACACCGCACGCAAAACATATGATTGGCCTACGAGGAAAAGTTGACGCCGAGGGATTAGTTATGAGGGGCTTGATGTCACGGGGTTCCGATAGAGGAAAACTTCCGGGCTTAAACGGATCCGTAACCTTGGCGAATTCTGGGTAGTTGTTTGGAGGGAACCACGAGTTATTAAATTTATTCTTGGGGGATGAAGGGGAGGAGGCTTTTTTTTTTCCTTCGGGTATAAGTTGTGGCTCGCAGCATAGATATCTACTTCTATGCACTCTTTGAAGGAGTTGCACCGACTATCCTTCACAAAGGAGCGGATCTCTGGTGTTAGCGACGCTAGCAACTGATCCCGTAGAACAAATTCTACCAGGGACTCATAATCGTGAAGGACTTTCGATGCGTCTAACCAAAGATTAAAAGTACGGGAAAGAGTTTATCCAAAATAACGGAAGGTCATATTTGGTTGGATGCCGGCGTGGCGAAATTTGGTGCGGTAGAAGTCAGGCGTCATATTGTACTCCGCGAGAAGTTCGGATTTGAGGGTGGAGTAATCCACCGTAACTTCAGAGGGGAGCGATACTACTAGGTCTCGCAGGGGCGAGCTTAGTAGATGAAGAAGCTTAGCTACACCGTCCGTCTCTATATCCCAATGATTAACTTCAAAAAAATTCTCGAAGTGAGTGAGAAGAGATTCGAAGTCCTCTCCTTCTTTGAATGTGGGGAGTTTAACGGAGGCTGATTGAGGAATTCCTACATGGGAATTTACTGAAAGGGTTTCGAGTCGATCACTTTTCGATTCTAGGTTATATTGGCGAATTCTCTCACGTTCTTCGCTCTCTCTAATTTCTCTTTGTTCACGTTCAGCTCTTTCTCTAATCTCTTTTTGTTCACGTTCAGCTCTTTCTAGTCTTTCTTGTTCTCTATTATAAGCGCTCTCATTTCTCTCCTCTTCCTGTTTATAAGTGACAAGGTCTTTGGCACTTAAACCGAGGGATTCTCCTTGGAGTTTAAATTTCTCAAACAACGACATTTTGTTCGTAACACGGGGAGTACGTTCGAAAAAAAGGATTTTAATGGGACGTCAGCACGGGGCGAAGGAGGCTTGACTCACAAATTACTGACACACGGAGAAATATGCTTGTTTAAACGCCGAAGCTTTGCTATCCAAATACTAACACTAATATGATACACGATTAAAAAAAATAAATAAATAATGGAGTCTTTGTGTGATGAGAAGGGCTCAGACTCTACTAATCCGTGGGGAATTAAAGTGACCATGGGAGAAATTCTGTCGCCTAACAAATTTTCCTATTAAAGGGTGTCGGTCCAAACACACATACAAACATTAAACGAAAAATAAATATGGCAGAGTTGTTTCCTGTTTCGTTTTGTCTCTGCAACTCAAACGGTACTCAGCTTTGAAAATTAAAATAAAGTTAAAGGGTTGCCTTTAAAAAATCTCTCCAAAGACCTTTTAAAGACCCTGACACACCTGATCACCAGATTTGATAATAGAGTAAAGTATATATAAGTATATGTCGTGGAATGGCCAGACTCTATATTTAGATATATATATATATATATATATATATATATATATATATATATATATATATATATATATATATATATATATATATATATATACACGCAGGTTTTGGGGTGTGGGGCCGTGGGGCCGAAGTAGGTTGAAGACCGATAGTGAAAGGGAAAATTGGATGAGTCAAGTGGGGATGGTTTATTATTAACTTTGCGGGGGCCTTTTAAACATATTTCAGAGTGCAAGTTGGCCAAAGATTAACAGGTAGCTGGTACGCGCTGGGGTTGCAAAAGAAAGACAATGACGAGAATATAACTTTACTAACAACAAAATGACATTTATATTTACATACAAATTGGGTTTAAAGAGAATCGAGGCCCAGACGAGGTTACAGATCCACACGCGATCAGGTAAGTTGATTAATTAAGGATTAAAGAGGTCAGATTCAGTTTGGTGATTTAAAGGGGGATTTTAAACTAGGGCATTCACACAAATGATGGAGCAATTAGATAACCCAGATTCAAGATCAATCTGCAAGCAGCAACGGTTACGATTACCTTACGTGTTCGTTGCCGAAAAGAGTCTGGCCATTCTACCTGATCATGTGAAAATATGATCAGGTAGGTTAATTAAGGGATTGAAGAGGTCAGAGTCAGTTTGGTGATTTAGAGGGAGATTTTAAACTGGGGCGTTCACACAAGTAATAGAGCAATTGGATAAGCCAGATTCAAGATCAATCTGCAGGCGGCAATGGTTACGATTCCCTTACGTGTTCGTTGCCGAAAAGGGGCTAGTTGAGGTACGGTGAATGCGAAGGAAGAAGTCGGTTTACCTCTTGCTTTAGACGAGGGAACACGTGTCGCCTTCTGAGTTGGGAATCCTTGTCAGTCCTTGCCGATTGACTAAGGCAGAGTTCACGGGTCGATTTTGCCTTCAACTTGAATCGAAATCGTCACTGGGGGGGGGGGGGGCGTCCTTTAGCTCGTTCGTCGGAGTAGGTGGAAGTCTAACAGTGCTGCTCTCTAAACTCAGTCGAAGCGTTACATAGGTTCCTGGTGAAGTGGCTCCAAACGCGCGCACGAATTTGGGGAAAAGTCGGCGACTTCTTCGGTGAAAGGGGAATCGTGATAACGTTCATTGGAATGTCCAAGGGATTTCAATCTTGGGGCGGAGAGGTGGCCGTGTATGTGTGTGTGGGGGGGGACATCGGTCCCTAGGCAAATACAGCTGGTGCCTGTGGTTACGGCGTCGGTCGCCTCCTTGCCCAGGTTCAGCCATGCTTTTTCCAGCTCCATTCAGTGATCATCGGATCCACATGGGTACAGAAGGGCACGTGGCCGCCATTTGACCTCATTTTGCTACACCTTTCTTTCTCCTTTCATTGCCTACCGATTTTTACCGAGTGCCTAAAGTGGAGTAGCCATGCCGATGGACTGCCAGGTCACTAAGCGAGAGGAGTGGCCTCAAATGGCTGCAGCTGGTTATGCTGGCCATGTGTTCAGTCCTCGCAGAGTCGGCTACTGTGTGGGGGTGATGAGCGTTTGCTTCCTGTGATAATAATATGCTCGCCATGCCCATAAAAGAAAATTCTCAATCTTATACTTCCTAGTTAGTATCGATGGAACCACCTTCAGGCACTCCGCTGAAAAAAATGGAACTCCCCCTCCCTCTTATGCTTTGCAGGGGATCCTCCAGAACCCTTTGACCAGAGATGATGCTTACTACTCTCCTAAGCCTACTGATGTAAGGGGCCCCTTCACCCCCTTTCTCTGGAGTCACCCCTCTTTCCAGTGGCCGTCCCTACTTCTCTTTCACCTGGGAACGCCAAGAATGCGCCCAGGTGTCCCAAAATTAACTGCTCTTCATAAAGCCAACCCCAGTAAGGGGGCCAGGGATGTCAGGGACCATTGGTCTATGCCCCCTAAAGCCCTGCACTCTTGCATTAAGAGTACAGAGGGTCACTGTACGTGCCACCCTTTCTACTTTGACGAATGCTGGTTTGCTGACGGACAAAGAAACAAAAGGTACCTCAAGGGGGTTCCAGGATGTCTTGGGAGGGTGGCTCCATATGGCTGATTCACTTGAGAGACTTGGTCCCTAAAGTGAACTAGCCCAGGATTCTAGGATCTTCCATGGGGTCGAACCTGGGCTCGGTGCCAAGCACGGAAGCCCGAGTCCGCCCCTGTACAAGGTCCTCAGACGGCTGGGGCCCTAGAGGCCTTACAAGAAGTGGAGAGATCTCCGCTGCCGGCTAGTGCCCTTGTGGTAGCCAAGACCTTATCCATTTCAGAAAAGGATCTTGCTGAAGCCAATCCATCTGGCGTAGGGGCTCCTGCCGGCGGAGGAGAGAAGCAGGCTCATTCCCCACCCGTAAGACGAAAAAGACTAAGAAGACTCGGGGCTCCTCTACATCCGCGGGAGGAGCCACAGGCACGGATGGGTCTGCTGCCGTTTTGGTAAGCGACCCAGCCAAGTTTGGCACGTCCAGCCCTGTTGCTCCCTCGGGTGGGGAGTCCCAGACAAAGACCAGAACTGCGCAAAGCGCAGTTCTAGCGGAGGAGATGGCAGCATGTTGGCTGAGGGCAACATGATCCATCACAGGAGAACTCTACCTAATGTGATTGGTAAAGAGCTGAAAGTGACCCGTTTCTCGGAGAGGTGCCTTTTGATGAATTCCTCGAATCCCTCTGAGGTAGCCATGATAGTGCCCTTCGGATACTCGAGGGCACGCCTGTGAGTGTGACGCTGCATTATACCATGAAATTCGTGAAACGAGTAGTTTATGTGAGGAGACTCGTGGACAACTCCATAGATGACATCACATTATAGCTGCCGACCTTGGGACGGTCAAGGTCGATCGTGTGATGAGAAAATAGGGAGGGGCCTGGAGACCCACCCCTACACTCTTCGTCACGTTCGACTGTGACAAGCTCCTTGAGTCGGTGCGTGCAGGTTGGTATCGATACCGCGTGAAGGCATTTGTGCAACTGCCGCGGATGTGCTATTACTGTCACCGCTTCGGCCATACTAATCGCTCCTGTCCACGTGCAAAGTCGGGGTTATCCGAAACCTGTGTAAGTTGCTCCAAGGCCGCACACGATAACTCCAAATCGTGTGTGGCGAAGTGTGTCAATTGCAGAGAGCCGTACCCTACTTCTTCGAAGCAATGTGGTGCGTATCTCCTTGAGAAAGAAATCCTGGCCGTCTACGCTCAGGATCGTCTCTCATTTCGCGAGCCTAAGGACCTGGTCGTGGCACCCCCGGCGCTACCTGGGCTGTCCTATTCCTCATTGTTGAAAAAGACACCCTCTGATCCAAGCAAGTCCCTCCAGGCCTACGCGTACGGTCGTTTCCGCGCCTATTCGGAACCCTCCTGCGGGTTCTACCCACCACGGGCGCTCCCTTGTTAAAGCTGGCGGCACAAAGGGTCCAAATACAGCCCGGCTAAAACTAGAGCTACTTACCCCACTTTCCCCAGCGTGACCATTTCTCGTAAGTCGTTAGATTCAGGAGGCAACACCCCTGAAGTTGATCGCCAGGCCATCTTTCGGGGTTCCTAAAGCTGCCCCCCGAAAGGAGTAGAGGAGCAAAGGAGCTTCGGCTCCTTTGCCCACACCCAGTGGTGGGCTGGGTCACTCGAGTCTGTGCATCCTCGAAAAGAGGGCCCCCCGCCCCCTTAAGGCTTCGAGGCGGAGGGGGAAAACGACTCGCATGACGACCCCAACCTCCATCAATAAGTCGTCGAAAGCTACAGCGCATTGCCCGGCCAAAAGCGCCCTGAGCTCTGCCTCCGGGAAGCGTACGGTCATTCCTGTGAGGGTTTTCTCTTCGAAGAAGGTCTCTGCATCTCCTCCGGACTAGGCCTGGAGGGCATATTTCTTTAATTGAATTGCCGTGAACTCTGAACCAACTGGAGGAGTTGCGGAGGCTCGTCTCCTCCCGTTCCCCGTTAGCTATCTTTTTACAGGAGACAATGGTGAGCGCTTCTTCCCTGCCCAACCTCCTGGGGTATAAGGGTTTTGTGATCCCATCACCACGGGATGGGAGCCGGGCGGGAGGATGTGCGATTTACATCCGGCATGATGTCTCCATTCTCTTCGCTTTAGATATCTCCTTTCAGGTAGTAGTTGTGCAGCTGATCCTTTATTGGAGGTATACTGTTATTTCCGCGTACATTCCACCGTGACTTCGACGCGGGGAAGTTCCGCCTCGTCGTGGCATGGTTGCCGAGGGCTTACCCCTGCTCGGAGATCTAAACGGTAGACACCCACTCTGGGGAGACTACTTTATTAATCCCCGCGGTCAAGTCCTTGCCGACTTAATCGACGAGCTTGAGATGGGTGTCCTAAATGTGGATGAGTTTACGCATCACTGCCCGAGAACCGTTTCATTTTCCTGCTTCCATCTATGTTTGTGCTCTCCGGATGCACAGCCTGATTTTGATTGGGGGGGGGGGGGGTCGATTACCTCCATGGTAGTGATCCCTCTCACATTCAAAGATCATTTTTTGCGCCGCTGCCGCCCTAGAACCCGCCCCGGTGGGCTTGGCGCGGACACGGTGGTCTGCAGTTCAGGAAATTACTGAATTCTCTATCTCAGACGAAGGGTTTAGATCGGTAGATGAGGCCGTTGAGTTCTTCTCCGGCAACCTCATCGCCGCGGGGCTAACTACTATTCCTAGAAGATCTGTCCGTTTTGCATGCCGACTACTCCTGTGGTGGTCAGCCGAGTGTGAGATGGCCCTCAAGCAGAAGCGTTATGCCTACATGCGCTATAAGTGCCCCCCGACTTACTTCACTGTCAGTGAATTTCGACGAGCTACGGCTAAGTTCTGGTATATTTCGAAACACGCATGCCGCTCTTGGCGATCATACGTTTCTTGATTTAACGGAAAGACCCCTCTAACCGAGGTGTTGTAGCCAGTCAAAAGGATTCGTGGCAAGTTCTCGCAGGAACGCCCTCCCTTTCTCCAGGAGAATGGGACCGCGTCCCTGGCGTAATCTTTCGCGACCGCTTTCTCCGCATTCTCTAGCCGAGATACTGCTCCGCCATCATTCAATGCGCGCCCTGATGTCTCGGAAGGCCGCCGACTGGCCTTTACCTATAGAGGCGGAGAACTCTTCAACGATAGGTTTACTCTGTGTGAGTTGCTTTCCCTCTCGCTTTGTGCGTGGACGCTGCCCCTGGGCCAGACGATGTCCCGTACGCCATGCTTCGACATCTGGGTAGAGGGTATCCTCCCAGATTCCTGGCGAATCGCTACTGTGCTCCCTTTTCGCAAACTGGGGAGAGATAACTCTACACCGGCCGGTTTCCGCTCAACCTCTCTAACTCCTACGTTTTCAAATTGATGGAGAAATTGGTAAATGTTAGATTAGGCATTTTTCTGGACAGCGGAGACCATCTGTCTTCTGCACAGTGCGGCTTCCGCAAGTTCTACTCCCCGTCCGATACTCTCCTCCGACTGGAAAATGCCCTCTCCCATCCCTTCCTTCGTTGACAGCACTACGCCGCGGTGATTTTTGATCTGGAGAAGGCCTATGATACCGCATGGCGATACGGTATCATAGAGACTCTCCACACGATGGGGGCGAGGACACTCCTCCAAATCTTTATACCTGAACTTTTACGTGATCGTCGATTCCGCGTACAGCTCGGGAGAGCGCTCTCCTACCCAATGGAGGAAGAAGAGGGTGTCCAGCAGGGAAGTGTCTTCACTGTCGCACTCTTTACCCTGAGCATCAAAGGCATCGACTCGCTGCTGCTTGAAGATGTTCTCGCTACACTCGACGTGGACGACCTTTCGATCTCTTTCGGGGCGGCCCAGATGCCAACTCTGGAGCATTGACTCCAAACAGGCATTGTACCGCGTCTCTCGCTATGCCGAAGCGCACAGGTTTCGGTTTTCCTTGGCCAAGACTAAGATGGTGCATTTTGCCGCCATCCACGCCTCCACCATCACCCAGACTTGTTTCTAAATGGGGTTCTTCTGGAAATGGTGCACTCGCACTGTTTCTTTGCTCTTGTATTTGATTTAGTTGCACGCTCCTGCGCCGGGGGGACCTCTCCCCGACGCACCAGCTTGTTTCCTTTCCCCCTTTTGGGGTGTTTTTTTTTCTCTCTTTAATTTTATTTTAAAGTAGCCTAGAACTAGGCCAGTTTTAATACGGCGACTAATGCCCAAGTAGGCAGTCGCCAGATGAGCTCTTAAACAAACAAAAAAAAAAAATCTTGTATTTGACGACGATTCACTTGGGAGGCTCATATTCGCAGCTTAGGGTCTCTTGTACCCGCGCCACGATCTTTTGTTCGTTCGAAGTTCAACTACGGATGTAAGTTTTATGTATCCGCAGCCGTGCGTGTAGTTCAGTAGGTGGAATCGATCCATCACACCGTCCTTCGTCTGTCTACCGCTTGTCCCTTGTACTCTGGATGGGTTCGTGCACTTAGACTTGTCGACTATACTACTTTTTTGAGGAGTCTGGTCTAATCCCCTTTATTTGACTGTTGTTGTTTTGAGTTGTTTTTTATTTAGCTCGCATGTTCCTCTGCCGGGGTGTGGTGGGCTTACCCCCGACGCCGCAGTGCGCTTCCTTCTTGCCTTTTTGATAGGTTTCTAGACATGTAGGAATTGCGGGGAATGAGCACTCCGATGAATGCTCCAAAGACTAAGCGAGGACTGGTGACCAGGCCATCGTTTCGCTCTTCCTCACACCGATTACATGACAGGAATACAGGCTGCTCTCCGGGCTGTTTGGCAAAGAAGATGGAAGACAGTTAAGGGCTAACTTCAAGTTGAGTGCCATTGGGCCGCGACTGTTCCCCCCCCCCCCCCAATTCCGCGACTGTCTCAGGCTGCTTTCTGTCGTCTCCGAATTGTACACACTCGCGGGACGCACCGCCATTTGATGGAGCTCTCGCCTGCACCTTATTGTGAATACTGTTGTCCCCAGACTGTTCGCGCACGTTACCTGTATCGGGACGAGCGGGGTCGCTACTGCTTCTCTTACTTGGGACAGGTTCCTGCACACTGACTTGTGGACTTTACGACTTTTTGGAGGAGGCTGGATCTTCCCCTCTATTTGACTCTTTGTTGTAGGTCTCATGTTCTTGACCCGGGGGGAGGCAGGCCTACCCCCGACTCCGGAGCGCGCTTCCTTCCTGCCTCTTTGGTTTGTTTTTTAATAGAGCCTAGTAATAGGCTAGGTCGAGTATGGCGATGTATGCCCAACTAGGCAGTTGCCAGATGGGCTCCTAAAATTAAAAACAAAACAAAAACATACCAGTCTACACAGATGGCTCCAATATCGATGCGGGAGTCGGTGTTGGAGTTATTTTTCCTTCATCCAGGAAAGGGGGACACTCTCCCTCGAGCTGCCTTTATATTCACTGCAGAACTTACTGCAATCTGGCCTGCCCTCAGCCTTATTTTCCTCAAGACTGATATGTCCTATGTAATTATTTCAGACTCTCTAAGTGCCTTTCAGCCGATAGATTGTTTTAATCCCGACCTTCCGCTGGTTCTATCAAACTTAGAGTGGCTCTATCTGCAGATGAACCGAGGTCGCACTGTGCTATTCTGCTGTTTCCCTGCCCACGTGGGGGTCCCTGGCAATGAGACGACAGATGCCCTCGGTAAGACATTTTCATCAACACCGGCAACCACACACCTCACAATACCATACTTCAGGCATGGAAAGAGCAGTGGACCGCATTAGACGGAAACAAACGGAGATCGATTCGCGAAAGCATGGAGAGATGGGAGTACATCGGTCTGCCACGCCGCCTGCAGGTGGTGGTTACACATCTGGTGGGCGACACCAAAATTACTTATAGGCACCTTATGGAGAGGTGTCCACCCCCTTATTGTGATGATTGTTGGGTGCCCCTCACGGTGTTCTACATGATGGTGGAGTGTCCCAACCTGGGAGATCTCTGCAACTCCCATCTTGTGAAGCCCCGGGGAGCAACTTGGTCAATTCGAAGAAAACTGCATTGTGGAATTGACTAACCTGAGGAATCATGTGGGCCAACTTCAAGAGGCAGTTGACGAATTCAGGAGACGTGTCATCTCCAGGTCACCTCCAGGGAATGGGAACTAGACTAGACGAACTGTCGTGGCGGACAGTAATGCCGCAGACACGATGAAATAGAGCAGTGCCGCCCAATCTGGACAGGGAGCTCGCGGAAAAGACCAGGGTAGAAGAACAGAGACAAGTTATACAGACGTTGTTAGATCCACGGC
This sequence comes from Ceratothoa steindachneri, assembly GCA_963969495.1. Classification (NCBI taxonomy): domain Eukaryota; kingdom Metazoa; phylum Arthropoda; class Malacostraca; order Isopoda; family Cymothoidae; genus Ceratothoa; species Ceratothoa steindachneri. The sequence goes on along the minus strand of OZ018321.1, from coordinate 4,607,994 downwards.
AACCCTCGAGACGGCGGGAACTCCTGTGTCGGGTGCAGCTCGAACGAACCCACAGAATATCGAGAACGATAACAGTGGGGATGCAGGTGCTCCCATTAAAGCTGTTGCAGTAAATCTTCGGACCAATTCGAAGAAAATGAAACGAAGAAGAAAAGGCAGGCAGTAGCTGCGATGGAAGCACCAGTGAGCAAGAGTGAACCGACCGAGACAAACACATTGGCACCGGCAGTGGAGGGTTCACCGGAGGTTAGAGGTGCGAGTTCGAACGAAGGAGAGTTTCAGGATGTAAGAAAGAAAATGAAAAGTGGTAAGAAGGAGAAGAAGAAGCAGAGGACGATCTCCCGTGCCGTAGAGGACCCATTGAGAACCCCAAATCGTTTTGCCGTCCTGTCGGACGAGGGCGCGCAATGCGTAGTGTTGGGAGACTCGCAGCTGCGAGGCCTTCAGTACCACCTGGGTGTGGGAAAGTGCCACAGATGGAAGGTACGATATCTTCCCGGGAGGGATAACGAGGCGCTACAAGACGAAGTCAGGAATGTACGGAATTTCTCCAGGAGCTCCGTACTTGCCTCAATGGTCAGTGGAAACGACCCTTTCCTTAGAGGAGGTAGAGTCGGGCAAACGGAACATATAGTCCAGACATCGATAAAGATTGCAGAGGATCTTCTCTCAAAGACGAGCAAGGCCATGCTTGTGGGTATGCTACCCAGGAAGTTTGCTACAGCGCACGCAGATAGCAAACTTCTAGGTCACCTTTGTGCCTTGACAGGAGTTAAGTTTGTAGACCCGGTTGACTTGTTCTTCGGACGATATGACTTATACACGGAGGACAGGGGCCACCTAAACGACCAAGGAAGGAGGTTTCTGGTCGAGTTAATCGACAGGAATGCCTTCTGGTTGTTGAGGGTTTCACGGGACGAGCCAAGCGGCAACTCAACGGGTAACACCGAGGAGGAGACTCAAGACGAGCCGTGAGAGCAAGTTAATGCTGGTCATTCTACTGCAAGAGGCCATGCTGCACCGCAACCAGAGAGTAATGGAAGCCCTGCCGATGACGAAGAACCGGTCTCAGGTGGAGAAGATGCAGGCAACTCGGAGGAAGCTCATGGTAATACGTCCCTTTCTCAGACCAACACTCCATCCGAGTCGTTGGGGAACGCGTTAGAGGAGGGAGCGTGCGGACTAGCCAGCGTTCCCTAAAAGTTTTATATTTTAACGCGAGGTCGATACGGAACAAGTGGGACCAACTTGTGGCTGTATTGGCCTCCGATATCCGAATTGATATCGTGGCGATCGTAAAAACGTGGATCCATACTGACAAGCGAGATTTCGAGGGTGAGTTTGCGATCCCCGGTTATACAACGTTCCACCGTGACCGACCTTGTCGAGAGCGCAGCGGAGTTTTGGTATACTTCCGGAACTGTTTCCTCGCTGTCGAATGCAATGTGAGATCTAGTCACGAGATTTTAGGGCTAAACATAGATTGTACCAGCTCCTCTTATCGAGTAGTGGTGGTTTACAGGCCGCAAAGACAGTCAGAAGAGTTAGACTCAAGCCTGTGCGCAAAGCTCACCGACCTGATAAATAGTCGCACGAGTTTGGTCATTGATGACTTCAACTTCCTTGGGACTGACTGGAGGAACTGGACAGGCGATGTGGAAGGGAGAAGATTGATCGAGTTCGCTCAGGATAACTTCCTGACTCAATGGGTAGAGGAGCCAACGATGGGTGAGAACATGTTAAATTTGGTGTTTACCACCGAGGATGACATGGCATCCAGACTCAACATGGGAGAGTGTCTAGGCGGGAGCTATCACCGCACAGTCACGTTTTCCGTCCACATTACATGTGAGAGACACTCTCACGTCGCTATCTTTAAACCCGATTTCCGACGCACGAACTTCGTGGGTTTTCTGGGTACGATAGCTTGGCTTGGGCCGCAACAGGAGAAGGAGCCTCGGACAAATGGTTGGAGTTTAAGGAAAAATTTATGACCCAACAGTCCGCGTTTGTCCCCAGCAGAAGGAGGAGCGGCAAGCCTCTCCAACCGAGATGGTTCAATCGAGGCATCGCCGCAGTGATAAGAACAGGAAAACTGCCTACAATAACTGAAAAGCGAACTGTAACGAAGAAAGACTTCTTCAATACAGAGAAAAGTGTAGGCAAGTTAAAGCACTGGTACATAGAGCTAAGTGCAGCGAAGAAGTTCGGGTTGCCTCCCTCTGTAAAGAGACCCCGAAAGAATTCTTCCTGCGTGTCAATAGCCGCAAGCCGATTCACCATAGCATAGGACCGCTGAGAGATGACATTGGCGTGTTACAGAAGTCAGAACCAGACATCGCCAACGTGTTGAACGGCTACTTCGCCTCCGTATTTACGAGGGAAGTTGACGGTCCAGCTCCGAGGCCGGGGGTTCATCTCGAAGAGGGCGAAATAGTCTTAGAGAGAAACGAAGTAGTATCCAGACTAGGAAACCTTAACCCGTATAAGTCTCCAGGTCCGGATGGCTTTCTTCCTAGAGTCCTCCGAGAAGTTAGTGAAGAGGTCGCTCCACACCTCACCACCATTTTAAAAAAATCTTTGGAAACTGGAGAGGTGCCGGAAGACGGGAGAATAGCAAACGTAACTCACATCTATAAGAAGGGGTACCGTGAATGCCCGGGTAATTACCGTCCTTTTAGTCCGAAATCCATCGTAGGCAAACTACTTGCGGGAATAATCGCAGACCGTATAGTGCAGCACTTAGAGTCGCACAGCCTGCTCTTAGATTCCCAGCACGGATTTCGCAAGAACCGTTCATGTCTCACTAATCTACTAGAATTTTTCCAGGTATTTTGAGTGAGTATGACCGTAGTCGAGCTGTGGATATCTTATACCTGGACTTTCAAAAAGCCTTCGATAAGGTACCACACCGCAGGTTGATAAATAAAGTCTGTGCCCTTGGTATTACCGGCAAGGTAACCGAATGGATAGAAAACTAGCTCTCGGGACGGAGGCAACGAGTAAAGATCAACGGGATAGCCTCGCAATGGACGCCAGTCAGTACCGGGGTGCGCCAGGGCTCAGTGCTTGGGCTTCTATTGTTCATCGTCTCCATCAATGATATAGACGAAGGACTAATATGCTCGATAGCCAAGTTCGCCGACGATAGCAAACTAGGAGGTAGTGTAAGCTCGCGAGGAGTGGAACGCCTGCAAATTAGCCTTCTCAGGATAGGCGAGTGGTCAGAAAGGTGGCAGATGCCATTTAACCTTGACAAGTGCAAGGTAATGCACATCGGCCATGCTAACCCTCGGGAAAACTACTCCTTGCTAGGCAAACAGCTAGATACCACTGACCTTGAGAAAGATTTAGGCATGCTAATCAGCAGTGATATAAAGTTCTCCAAGCAGTGCCTCCAGGTGGAAAAGCGGGCCCAGCGAATGCTGGGATACATAAAGAAGCATTTTCGCTTTTTATTATTATTACACAAGATGAGTCAGGTAGAACGGGAAGAGTGAAAGCACTATAGATTGCAATTAGCGATCCCCGCACACCTGCAACGTCGAAGAGGAAACGATGCTAAGAAGAAAAGGAAGTGGGAAAAGATAGGTAAAGAAAAACCTCAAGGCTTCCAGTCATCTATGGATTCAGTTAAATTAAATTGAGTGATAAAAATGAAATTAAAAAAATGAAAAACAGTATATAGCAACATTCAAACAAAACAAGATATACTGTATATAGAATATTCAAACAAGAAAAAACATAACAAAATAACAGGATAATGGCTCATGATGAACACAAGATCTTATTAGCTTTCTTTTTAGAGGCATCTACACTATTCGATGCACAAGTCTCTTCGTCCAAGGAATTCCAAAGATGGACAACACTTGGCAGAAAGCAACGCTGAAACTGGCTAGGACGGCATCTGATAAAAAGGATGCGGGGCCAAAGCCTAACGAGTGTTTCTCCTTGCTATCAAGCTATTTGGCATACAGCGGGTGGTGCGGATAGAGCATGCACGCATTGCTGATCTCCCGGCGATGTGCAAGGTTCCATTGGACATTACCGCCACAAAGAAAGCTGGCAGTATAAGAGACTCAGTCAATAAGATGCAAGTGTGAGGTAGCAGCAGACGACCAGACAAGGGCACAATATTCCAAAGCTGGAAGAATAAAGCTTCGGAAGCAAGTGGCGGACACGGAAGAATCACTGAAGGTGGCATAGGCCTTTCCCATGATTCCCAATTTTTGCGAAGCAGTAGTCACAAGAGATATGATGTGACACTCAAAAGTTAATTTGGAATCAAATTTAGCAGCAGACGACCAGACAAGGGCACAATAATGCTAAACCATCAACATGGATAGGTTCATGTTGAGAAAAAGGGCCGTGAGATGCACATGCATTTAGATTTAGCAATGTTAAGCTTCATGTCCCATGTATGGCACCAAATAGAAATGCATCGGAGATCTTCATTGAGGGAATTAGATGCAATGCTGCGATAGTGAGGGAGGTCAATAGTCGCGAGCAGAGTTACATCGTCTGCATACTATACATAATATTTTTTGTGATGCTAAAGAGGTCCGCAGTATAAATATTTAAAAGCAGAGGTCCGAGAACGCTGCCTCGCGGAACCCCGAGTGGACAGGATGCCAGTCACTGAAATTAGCCTCAACACAAACCCTGTGGGTGCGACTCAACAAGAATTGCTCTAAAATAGATAAAATCCCTCCACCAACACCAATATCTCTTAGCTTATTCAGCAAGCCATTATGATTTACTCCTTTAAAAGCAGTTGAGAGATCCAGTTGAACTATGCGGGCCTCATGCCCCTGGTCTAGTGCTAACAGGACCTTGTGAGAGATCGTAAGAAGTGCATCCGTTGTCCTAAGCTATTTTAAAGCGGGAAAGGCGAGCTGCAAAGAGGTGCTCAAAAACTTTAGAAAGTATTTGTGTAATAGAGAGTGGAAGATAATTGGAGGAATCAGGAGAAGAAGTTCCCTTAGGAATAGGCGCGATGTGCGCCACCCTCCAGCACTCGGGGAACGATCCAGATCGCATGAGTTATCTAAATACTGCACTCAGTTTTTTTGCGATTACAGCAGAAGTTTCCTTGAAAAACAAAGGAAACATCTTAAGGGGATTTGTGGCCCCTTATGGATCAAGAGCATTAAGTAGCTTCTCCACTTCTTTGGACCGAAATGCAATTTTATTAGGAGTAGGCATAATGGCCATTTCTTGTTGGAAACCCCGTAAGGGGCGCGGCTATTTGCCATCCTAGCCGCCGTGCTGACGGGACTCAGCACCCCGTCCGACCCCAGCTTAGCTTCTTCTCCTTCCTTCAAAACACTTGTTTCCTCGCTTCTCATACAACCTCTATCACAACTTTCTCTGGTCAGCTTCTAATTTCACAGGGTAGATGCTGACCTTCTTCTCAAGACAACCGTCCCGGATCGGGGCTGAGGGGGGAGGGGGCAACGTTCCCTAACCCCTGAGGACCGGTTTGGGATGTTTTTTTTTAACAACCTGCTTCATCCCCACCCATACCTTCCTCACATCCCTTTTCCTCTCCTCTTCACAATCTATCCTTTTACGCCGTGTTCAAGGTGGAACCGCCATGCCGATGGACTGCCAGGCCACTAGCGGGGAGGGGTGGTCCCAAATGGCGGCGCCTGGCTCTGCCAGGCCTGTAAGCGCACCTTGCAGTGCGGGCAACTGTGAGAGGTGGTGAGCTATTGCGTCAGGCAGAAAATTTAGGGTCACCATGTCCAATAATGTTAAAAAAAAAATCTCCCCCTAATTCTCCCTGGCTCATCGACGGAGCTGCCCTCGGGCAGCTCCACCGAAAAAAGGAGGTCCCTCCCCCCCTGTGCTTGCGGTGGGGAGCCTCCATATTTCTTTAACCGGAGAGGAGGCTTACTCCTCGCCTACGGGTGAAGGGGACTCCCCCTCACCCCCTTCTCTGGAGGTGCTTTCGGGCACCTCCCTTTTCCCAGCGGCAGTCCCATCTTTTCTTTTCAAGGGGACTGCCAAGAAAGCCAGCAGGCAGCCCATTGCCGACCGCCCCTCGTGTAAGCGGCTCGGTAGGGCAAACCCCTTTAGGGGGGAGAGGGAAGCCAGGCCCCTTCGGTCGCTTCCCTCAAAAAACCTGCTGGCAAGAATATTAAACCTTGCCGGGGTTAAGGCCTGTGCCTCCCCACAAAAGACTGGTGACGCTGCCAATGGGACCTGCGATGTCCTGGGAGGGGATGGCCAACTGGAGGCCCCTCCTGTGATAGACATGGTCCTTGAGGAAACTCAGCCTCAGACGGTAGGGCATTCCATGGGGGGGAATCCGGGCTCGGCGCCAAGCACTGAACCTGAATCCACCCATATTCAAGGTCCTCCTCAAACGGCTGGGGTCTCCGAGGCAGTACAAGGATGGGAGGGATCTCCTCCAACTGGTGCCCCTGCGACCACCAGGACCTTTTCCATTTCGAAGAAGGACCTGGCTGAGGCCAGTCCATCTGGCCTAGGGGCTCCTATCGGCGGAGGTGTGAGAAGCGGGTTCATTCCCTCTTCAAAAAAGAAAAAGACTAAAAAGAACAAGAAGACTCGGGGCTTCTCTCCATCCGCGGGGGCTACGGGGACGGCTCGGTCTGCTGCCACTTTGGCAAGCGATCAAGCCAAGATCGGCACATCCGGCCCCTCTGCCCCCCTGGTTGCGGAGCCCCTGACTAAGACTAAAAGTGCCCTGGGCGGAGCCTCGATGACATCGGGGCCCCTCATTCAAAGGTTACCTGGCATTTTCGAGCCCGCTGGCTTCAAACGCTTCCTCGTTATTCGCTCCACTGATGACACCATGTTGACCAAGGGCAACATGATCCATCAGAGGAGAGGATTAGCTAGTGCAATTGGTAGAGAGCCGAAGGTGACCCGTTTCTCGGACGGGAGCCTTCTAGCGAATGCGGCGAATCTCGCCGAGGCGGCCAAGATAAGTGCTCTTCAGACACTTCATGGTACCCCGGTGAGTGTGACGCCGCACTCTACCATGAACTTTGTGAAAGGAGTAGTTTATGCGAGGGAACTCGTTGACTACTCCATTGAGGAGATCACCCTAGAGCTGGCCGACCATGGGGCGGTCAAGGTCGAACGTGTGATGAGAAAACAGGGAGGGGCCTCGAGACCCACCCCTACACTCTTCGTCACGTTTGACTGTTACAAGCTCCCTGAGTCGGTGCGTGCCGGTTGGTACCGCTACCGCGTGAAGGCATTCGTGCCACTGCCGCGGCGGTGCTATTACTGTCACCGCTTCGGCCATACGAATCGTTCTTGTAGACGTGCAAATTCGGGGTCATCGGAAGTTTGTGTAAATTGCTCCAAGGCCGCACACGATAAGTCCAAATCGTGTGTGGCCAAGTGTGTCAATTGCGGAGAGCCGCACCCCACTTATTCGTAGCAATCTGGTGCATATCTCCTTGAGAAAGAAATCCTGGCCGTTTAGGCCCAGGTTCGACTCTCATTCCGCGAGGCTAAGGACTTGGTCCTTGCGCGCCCGGCTCTGCCTGGGACGTCATATGCCTCAATAGTTAGAAAGGCACGCTCTGCTCCTGGCCCATCCAGGCCAACGAGCACGGTTGTTTCTGCGCCCGGTCTGAGCCCTTCTGCGGGCTCTACTCAACCCGGGCGCTTCCCTGGTAAAGCTTGCGGCGAAAAGAGTTCACACCCAGCCCCGGCTAAAACCAGGGCTCCCCTCTCTTCCCCCAGCGTGACCGTTTCCCGTAAGGCGAAACGGCCACGTGCCTCCACCAAGTCTTTAGACTCACAGGGGACAACACAGGTAAAGATGGTCGCTAGGCTATCTTCCGGGGTTCCTAAAGCTGTCCCTTGAAAGGAGGACAGCAACAAAGGAGCTTCGGCCCCTTCGCCCACGCCCCGAGGTGGAGCGAGTGGCTCGGAGACGGTGGTTCCTCGAAAAGAGGGCCCCCTGCCTCCGAAGCCGCAACGCCCGCCTAAGGTTTCGAGGCGGAGGGAGGAAAAGACCCGCATGGCGAGCCCAACCTCCCCCAATAAGTCCTTGAAGGCGACAGCGCCTTGTCCGACCAACAGCGCCCGGGGTTCTGCCCCAGGGAAGCGTAGAGCCATTCCCGCGAGGGTCTTCAGTTCGAGGAGGGCCCCGCGTCTCCTCCAATCTAGGCCTGGAGGGCATATTTCTTCAATGGAACTGCCGTGGATTCCGGGTTACCTGGGAGGAGCTGCGGAGGCTCGTCTGGTCCCGTTCCCCGTTAGCTATTTTTCTGCAGGAGACCATGTTAGGCGCGTGCCCCCTGCCCGCTCTCCCGGGGTATACGGGTCTTGCGACCCCACCACCACGGGATGGCCGGGCTGGGGCATGCGCACTTTACCCCCGGCTTGATGTCTCCGATCTTCCTTTCTCTTTAGATACCTCCTTTCAGGCAGTGGCTGTGCAGCTTCACCTCGTTAGGAGGTATACTACCATTTCTGCGTACATTCCACCGTCAGCTGATTTCGACGCGGGGGACTTTCGCCGCGTCGTGGCACGGTTGCTGAGGCCCTATGTCTTGCTTGGAGATCTGAACGGCAGGCATCCTCATTGGGTAGATTACTCCATAAATCCCAGGGGACAAGTCCTTGCCGATCTGATCGAAGAGCTTGAGATGGGTGTCCTAAACGTGAATGAGTTTACGCATCACTGTCCGAGAACCGCTTCATTTTCTTGCCTTGACCTATGTTTGTGCTCTTCGGATGCACAGCCTGATTTTGATTGGGGGGTGGTCGATGACCTCCATGGTAGTGATCACTTTCCCATTCAAATATCATTTTCAGGGCAACTGCCGCCTTAGAACCCACCTCGGTGGTGCTTGGCGCGGGCGCGGTGGCCTGCATTTCAGGAAATGACGGACTTTTCTATCTCATTCGAGGAGTTTAGGTCGGTAGATGAGGCCGTTGAGTTCTTCTCCGGCAACCTCATCGCCGCGGGCCTGACTACTATTCCTGGGACATCTGGCCGTTTTGCACGCCGATCACTCCCATGGTGGTCTGCCGAGTGTAAGACGGCCCTTAAACAGAAGCGTTAGGCCTACATGCGCTATAAGCGCTGCCCGAACCATTTCACTGTCGCTGAATTTCGTCGGGCTAGGGCTAGGTTCCGGTATATTTCGAAGCACGCCCGCCGCTCTTCTTGGCGGGCATACGTGTCTTCACTTAACGGAAAGCTCCCTTTAGCAGAGGTGTGGAGGCGAGTCAAAAGGATTCGGGGCAAGTTCTAGCAGGACCCCCCTTCCGTTCTCCAGGAGAATGGGACCGCAATCTCGGACCCCGCGTCCGTGGCGAATCCCTCTCGACCGCTTTTTCCTCATTCTCTAGCCGAGATGCTGCTCCGCCAGCATTCAATGCACGTCGTGATGTCGCGGAAGGCCGCACGCTGTACTTTACCTCCAGAGGCGGAGAACCCTTCAACGACAGGTTTACTGTGAGTGAGTTGCGCTCCGCTCTCGCTTCGTGCGCGGACACCGCCCATGGTCCGGACGATGTGCTACGCCATGCTTAGACACCTGGGTGAGCGACGCATGGCATTTCTGTTAGATTTGTTCAACAGGATCTGGGTGGAGGGTATTCTCCCAGATTCCTGGCGAATCGCTACTGTGCTCGCCTTTCGCAAACCGGGGAGAGATTCTTCTATTCCGACCGGTTTCCGCCCAATCTCTCTCACCTCTTGCGTGTGCAAGTTGATGGAGAAATTGGTAAATGTTCGATTAGCCTTTTTCCTGGACAGCGGAAGCCATCTGTGTTCTGCACAGTGCGGCTTCCGCAACTTCCACTCCACTTCGGATGCTCTGCTCCGACTGGAAAATGCCGTCTGCGAGGCTTTCCTTCGTAGACAGCACTACGCCACCGTGTTTTTCGATCTTGACAAGGTCTATAATACCGCATGGCAATACGGTATCATGGAGACTCTCCACACGTTGGGGGAGAGGGGACGCCTCCCAATGTTTATATCTGAATTTTTGCGAGATCGTCGATTCCGCGTAAGGGGGGGGGGAGCCGAAAGATGTTCTCGCTACGCTCTACGTGGACGACCTTTCGATCTCTTTTGGCGCGGCCCAGATGCCAACTCTGGAGCGTCGACTCCAACAGGCATTGAACCGCGTCTCTCGCTTTTTTATGGAGTGCTCGCCTGCGCCCTATTGCGACGACTGCGTCGCCCCCCAGACTGTCGGCACATTCTTGTCGAGTGTCCCAGTCTGGGTAATCTTCGCGCACGTTATCTGTCCCGGTACCGGGATGGGCGGGGTCGCTACCGCCTGTCCCTTGTACTCGGGTCGAGTGCGTGCACCATGACTGGTGGACTGATAGACTTTTGGGGGGAGGCTGGCCTTCTCCCTTGTATTTAACTTGTTGTTTTTTGTTAATGTTTTTTTTGTAGGTCGCAGGCTCCTGCGCTGGCGGGAGGGGGACCTTCCCCCCGACGCGGGAGTTTGCTCCCTGATTGTTATCCCTTTTTATTGTTGTTTCTGTTAAAAATTTTATTTTAAAGTAGCCTAGAACTGGGCTGTTTGTTTGCGGCGACCAATGCTCAAGTGGGCTGTCGCCAGATAGCCCATTTAAAAAAAAAAAAATCTTGTTGGAAATTAATTGCTCTCTACTAAGTTTAAAGTCAAAGTGCTTCATCTAAAGATCAGCTTTTTCCTTTGGACTCGTGATAAGTTGACCGTTCTCAGAGAGCAGTGGGGAAAGTGATGAGCTGCAGCTAAAGACCACTGATTTAAGGGTCGATCACCATTTATGTGGATCAGTGGCGCTTAACAATTTATCCTTGGCAGAGCTGAGATATTCCCTTTCCGCATCATGATAAATCCTCTCTGCTTGAGATCTTGCTATAACATACTCGTTCCAAGATTCTCTTGTGCGTAGCTGAGACCAGTGGCGTCATGCTGCCTGTTTGGCATCCCGAGCGGTTTTGCATTCCACTGTAAACCAGTCCTTATCATTGAACCTGTATGATATCCTTTTAATAGGGACTCGGCGAGAAATAATAATAAGTATCTGTTCATTGAAAGCGGACATGGGTTCAGCACTGCAAAGAATGGCCCCCAACCGGATCCTGTAAACATCATCACGGACATTATTCCAGTTAACCCTGTTTTTTTTAGATAAATCTCCTGCGTAAAAGTATAAGATCAAGTTTGATACTGATGTCAGAGTGATCGGATGTACTAGTGGCGGTCAATAAGTTTTGCGAATCGGTAGGGAAAAACAGAGAAGGGGTGTGGCTGTTTGTGGGGGTGTTAGGACAAGTTATGACAAGTCAGGACCTGCAGCCGCACGCTCCTGCCTCGTCTATTTAAGAAGCAGTAGTTGATCGCAGATCGTCAGTCACAAATTTTTCAACAATGGAGAAGGTTGAGCACCGCGCAGTGATAAATATTTTTAGCAAGGAAGGCAAGAATGCAAAAGAAATCCATGAACGCATGGTTGCAGTGTACACCGCCCCCGCTCTTCCTATGCAACCATTGCTCGCTGGAATAGGGAGTTCCGCCATGTGTGTGAGTCCCTTTAAGATGACACCAGTCCAGGACGCCCGTGAGACCTGACCAACGAGGACAATGTGGCCCATGTGGAGAGGATGATACTCGAAAATCGACGGGTGAAGGTCGAAGAAATCGAGTGAAACTTGGAATATCACATGGAAGTGTTATTAACATCATCCACGACAATTTGGCCATGACCAAGGTCTCTGCCCGTTGGGTGCCTAGAAACTTCACGCCCCATAATCGACTTGAGCGTCGTCAAAGTCAACAAGGCCAGAGTTGCATAAGCTGCCCTGCGCGAGTGCGGATTCGAGGAGCTCAACTATCCCCCCTACAGTCCAGATGTGGCCCCTAGCGACTACTTATTATTCCGCCAGCTCAAGGCTGCACTGCGTGGACGCCGGTTTGGGGACGATGAAGATGTCCAGCTCGCTGTCAAGGAGTGGATTGAAGAGCAGTCAGGAGATTTCTGGTTGTCGGGAATTCGAAGCCTCAGGGACAAGTGGCGCAAGTGCATTTAAGTCGAGGGTAGTTATATTGAAAAATAATAAAACTTTTCCTCATATCTCGTTTCCTTATATCCGAATTGCAAAACTTATTGACCGCCCCTCGTACCTATGGGTGCATTAATTTCTGCTTTAACAATATCAGGTACATCCGTAAGTACTAATTCGAGACAGTTACCAGCATTATGAGTCGGGCCGCACACCAACTGTGAACAGCCCGAAACACTAGCAAAATCATATGCTGCATGACCATGAATATCTGTTGGTGATGCAGACTCGAGCCATTCACAATGGTGAGCATTGACCCCCCCAAAAAAACAAGAAAAAAAAACAACAACAACAAACAACAAAAAACAACAACAACAAACAAACTGCTTTTGATCATCAGACTGGACGTTGGCCATGGCTGTTAATAGGCAATCATATATGGCATCATCGCAATCGTGGTTGCGATAAGCGCTGCCATTACTTCATGGCAGCCACATGAATAGCTAGATTTTTTCTATGAGCGGAGAAACCATCACGAATATAGACGGACATTCCCCGCCGACGATTTCCTGGGTTACGGCGAATAAGCAGAGGCTGACAGAACCCAGGGATCTTTAGCTCAGATTTGTGGCGATAGTCGGAAACCAAAGTTTCTGCGCATATAATTATGTCATAGGACCGACTGACAACAGTAAGGTTTCTGAGATTCTTGTGTAGCCCTCTTACATTGTAGTAAAGAAATCGACCGGTGTGGCAGAGAGTAGGGCCAGGATTCACATGAATATCACCACAACAAATTAGAAACAGCTAATCGAAAGCAAGAGTCCTAGAGTGGGTTAGGAAAAGGATGGTTGGAATTAGATTATGTGCAGTCAGCTATCAATTTAACTTCAACCTTTTCGGCTTTTGGCCTAGAAGAGCTAGCTCATACTCTATAGAGGTGACGGGCAGGAGAGGAACCTACTGGCATGGGGCTGCCATGCCAATTAGGATAACTGCCATTACCCAGCCTTATAACCTGATCACCAGCAGGAGCTGCGTTGGTGTGACCGGTCATGATGGGCTGCTTCACCATCGGAGGGTGAAAGGAAGCAGAGGGAAAGAAGTGAAAACGGAGAACTGGAGAAATAAAGATAGAAAAGATACTCAGATTCACATCAACCTGAGAAAAGAGAAATGAAGCAATGGTTGAAGATCAGATGTGTGACTATGGCACCATTGCAAAAAAATCACTTCTCAGAAAAAAGACTCGGGAGGTAAAGGACGCCAAGACCCTCACTCCGCAAGAGTGAAATAAGCAGATTGTTCTTGCCTTGTACAACTCTCTAGTCCGATCCCACCTTGAATACGCCGTACAATTCTGGTCCCCACCCTGAGGAAGGATATTGAACGGCTACGAGAACTGTGGATGTTCTCCTTGAACGGAAATGCTACACGTAACGACGGTTACAAACTGGAATTACCGCAATTCCATACTAGCATTTGCAGAAACTTCTCGTACCAAATCTGCGGAACGTGGAATCGTCTACCGCCAGAAGTGATGAACAGTTCAAATCTCGACTAGACAAGATAATCCACACCCTGACCTAGATGGTAACACCTTAGTATAGATTATAGATCTGAGTAAAGTAGATCCGTTTCAACTTTTTGTATAAAAAATTCTTGTTTGTGTTCTTTTTTTTCGGCACATTCAGGTATCGTTTGAGCTTTCTGGCCCGCAAATGCGGGTGGGAGAGGTGGGCGGGGACAGCCTTCATCTCTGCTATACTTTCTCTTAGGCTTTCGGTGTTAGGGCTTTCCCAAAATAGTACCTCCACGGTATGGTCAGAAATGTCCTTTGAGGTACTACTATTCCTTGTGACTCCCCATGCTTGGCCAGGATGGTGGAGTGGATCTGGCTGTGATCATATCTTTGAAGGAGGCTCGACTCCTCAACGTATATAATTCAAAAATATTTTATTCCAAATATTTTATTTTAAAACAATATTAATACTCTAAAATAAATTTTAATATATATTCCATACATTTTATCCTTCATCCATCTACTGATCATCTTTCCCAAAATAGTACCTCCACGGTATGGTCAGAAATGTCCTTTGAGGTACTACTATTCCTTGTGACTCCCCATGCTTGGCCAGGATGGTGGAGTGGATCTGGCTGTGATCATATCTTTGAAGGAGGCTCGACTCCTCAACGTATATAATTCAAAAATATTTTATTCCAAATATTTTATTTTAAAACAATATTAATACTCTAAAATAAATTTTAATATATATTCCATACATTTTATCCTTCATCCATCTACTGATCATCTTTCACCCATTCATCCCCATCCTCCTCATTCACCCATCAAAGTATTATTTTGTAAATATCTTAAAACATCTTCATCAGGCATAATTCATCTATTCACTCTCGTTCACCCATTAACCCCCACCATCTCTTACAGATTCATTCATCCATTTATAAATCATTACTCATCCATAGCTTTGCACTACATCTGTAAATACTCGTACATATTGTTTTAAATTTATATTTTTTCTTTTTAAGATTCTTTTTAACAATTATTGAATCCTAATTGTAAATCCTCGACCATTTTAGAGCTTTGACCAGCCGTCATTCATCCATCACCAATTATCCGTGACGCCACGGTTTTGGCGAGCCGGGCGGATGTCGAGATTATCTTCTGCTGGGTTCCTGGACATGTAGGAATTGCGGGGAATGAGGGCGCAAAAGAGTCCGCGAGGACTCTGCGACCGGACCAGCGTTTCGCTCTTCCTCACACCGACTACATGGCAGGAATACGGGCAGCTCTTCGGACTGCTTGGCAAAGAAGATGGGAGACGGTCGAAGGGAACTTAAAGTTGCGTGCCATTGCGCCCCGACTGTTCCCATGGACCTATCCCCCAATGCCGCGGCGGCTTCAGGTTGCTTTCTGTCGTCTCCGAATCGGACAGACTCGTGTGACGCATTGCTATTTGATGGAGCGCTCGCCTGCGCCCTATTGCGACGACTGCGTGGTCCCCCAGACTGTTCGGCACATTCTTGTTGAATGTCCCAGTCTGGGTGATCTTCGCGCACATTACCTGTCCTGGTACTGGGATGGGTAGGGTCGCTACCGCCTATCCTTTGTACTCGGAACGAGTTCGTGCACATTGACTGGTGGACTAGGTTTAGTTGTTGTTTTTGTTATTGTTTTGTTATTGTTATTTCTTTTTATTGTTGTTTCCTGTTCGAATTTTTTAAAGTAGCCTAGAACTATGCTGTTTGTTTACGGCGACTTATGCCTAAGTTGGCAGTCGCCAGATAGCCCCTTAAAAAATTAAAAAATCCATCACCAATTCACCGACCATAATAAATGCTCAAACTACCTAAAAAGGTTTAGCTGGTAGCAATAACCTCGTAGTTGCGCCACTTAAAACAAACTAATCAATCAATCGCGGGACACACCGCCATTTGATGGATCGCTCGACTGCGCCTTATTGTGACGTCTGCGTTTTTCCCGAGACTGTTGGGCACATTCTTGTTGAATGTCCCAGTCTAGGCGATCTTTGAGCATTTGCCTCTTGTCGCTACCGCTTGTCCCTTGTACTTGGAACGGGTCCGTGTACACAGACTTGCGGACTATATGACCTTTTGGAGCTCCACTTTATTTCACTCTTTGTTGTAGGTCGCATGTTCCTGCGCCGGGGGGAGGCGGACCTACCCCCGATGCTGGAGGCCGCTTCCTTGTTGCTTATTTGCTGGTCTTGTTGTTTTTTTTTTAGCTTGTTCCTAGCCTTTGTTCCTTTTTGTTTCCTATTTCTTATTTACTTGTTGTTGTTTGTTTTTTTAATCTAGGCTAGGATTAGGCTGTAGCATGAGTACGGCGACTTTTGCCCTAGTAGTCAGTCGCCAGATAGGCTCTTCAATATATATATATTTTTTTAAACGACCTAGGGAATTCGGGTTTGGGTGAGAGAGATGGTGTTTGAATCATCACCAGGAACCTGTTCCTGAATGAGGACCTTCGCTACTATTCGTACAAGAATTGTACGGGGGACATTCCAACACCCAAAGCCAAGGAGAACCGCTTGACGAAGGCAAAGAAGTCCCTGTGGAGTCGGGGACGATCTTGTTCTTCTCCGATGCTTCGCACAACACCGCTTAAAATAGGTGGCTTGCCCATAACACTGTGTAACACGACTTTTGTTACAGAGCAAAAAATATGTGATTCTAGATAATTTTTAGGCGCTGATTACAGATTTGTCTTTAGAATTAGCATATAAAGTCTAGTTTTTGTGTAATTTGAATTTTCCTTTTCAAGCCATTTCACACTTTTGCTTAATATTGTACCAATGTGCAAATTTTTAATATATTTAATAATATATATTAATAAATAATATATATTAACATTTTTAATATATATAAAGTAGGCTATATTGAAGCTCAAATTTCATTGAATTCTAATTACTGTTTTTTTTTTTTTTAGATTAATACATACTTATTTGTGATAACTTCTCCGCTACTGATAACTGGTAACTGGTAAAGAAGCTAACACATTTATAAAAATTTTGCTCTGATAAGAACCTTATGATAAGGATCTCACATTGTGTACCGTTTGTTTACTCAAGTTAGTATTTGAAATCTTGTCATGGCTTCAAGTTTTAGACGCGGATGTGTAAACAGCTTCAACATATTTTGTTATTTGTGGGCAATTCACACCAGTGGCACAACATAGAAAATAAAAACAACAGTAACAATGAAGCAAACCTACAGATACTATTTTGGATGCAAAGTAGGGGACCAGGATAAAAATTGGGCCCCTCATATTTGCTGCACGCAGTGTAACCCAATGTTGATAGCTTGGTTAAATGGGAAGAGGAAGGCAAATGCTATTTGCTGTTGCCATGATATGGTGTGAGCCCTCAAATCACTTTGATTATTGTTATTTCTGCCTAACAAATGTGGCTGGACTTTCAAAGAAAAACAAATCTAAAATTGTTTATCCAAATTGCCCATCACTTCTTCTTGGGTTACAGTTGGGATGCACAAAGTACATGTGCTTTTTATGTCTATGGGATAGCAGAGATGATAAAAATCACTATAAAAATAGAGGATGGCCAGCCAGAGAAGAACAGATCGTTGGCAAACATAATGCTAAGCATGATGCTTTTCATATTAAACAGGGTTAATGAAAAATTTTGTAAAGGGTATGGATCAAAGAAGTGAAAGCTTTCCATATTTGAAAAACAAATTCAAAGGATCATTAACTGATGCAAAAATAGAAGCTGGAGTTTTCACTGGACCACAAATTCGCAGAGTTGTTTCTGATGATTCCTTCACTTTGTCTCAATGAAAAGGAACGCAAAGTATGAACATACCCTGTGGAAGTTACTGGAAACTTTCTCGGCAATTTTTAATCTCCAAATTACCGAGAAATAGTAAGCAATATGCTGGAAGCCTATGAAATGATGCGATGTAGAATGTCACTTAAAATGCATTTTCTGCATTCTCATCTCGATTTTTTTCCTGAAAATCTGGGAGCGGTTAGTGATGAACATGGTGAACCTTTTCATCAACAAATTTTTGGTTATGGAGACGAGGTACCAAAGAAAATTTAATCCAAATATGATGGGGAATTATTGCTGGTCTTAACAAAAAACAAAACAAAAAACTTTTGATGTCTCACAAAAGGAAAACGAGAAGGCTACAGCAAAATTTCTTTAAACTTTAAGTGCATAACAAACTTAATACAATAAAATCTTCATAACTTGGGAGGGGTGGGGGGTAACTTCGCCAATGATGTACAATGTCTGTCCTAAGCAAGAATAAAGAAGGAAGGTGCCCAACTTTTAAAATATCTTTGCTTAAAAATTTAAAAAATACAAAATAAAAAGATTTTTTTATTTACTAATCAGAACAAATAGCGAAAATGAGTGGGGGTTATTACACAAAATCTAGACGTGATAGAGAATTTTGGTTTTCAAATTCGGATTCAGCGCCATCGAACTAATTAGAAACACTTATCTGATCACTTCCTTATCAACTTCAACTTCTCTATCCCATTCCATATACCTCCCCAGCTGTCTCATAATCCTAAGCCTTTCCGTCGACTAGCCTACATTGATATTCCCTCCCTATCTAATGATGTGGCCTCCAAACTTCCTCCCATTGATGCTTCTGCCTCTCCTGACCAGATTCTCTCTTCTTTGGAGCAACCCCTTCTCACTTGTCTTGATGCCCACTCTCCCATTCTCACCCCTTCGAACTCCCGTTGTCACCGTGCCCCTTGGTACTCTATGGAATTCCTCCGTGCTAGGCAGTCCATGCGTGCACATGAAAGAGTCCTTAGAAAGGCTCGCACCCGTGGGCGAGACACGACCCCTCTCTCGCTGGCGTTCCGACTTGCTACAGCTTCCTACGTGGCGAAATTAAAATCTGCTCGTGAAGCCTACTCGCGTAATCTGCTTACTGATAATAGGAATGATCCCCGTACCGTCTTTCGCCTGCTCTCCCGTCTTACTTCCCCAGCCCAGGTCTTCCCACCCATTAGCCCTGCTACTCTCTCGAATTTCTTCGCAGATAAGGTCACTAACCTCTGTGCCCCCCCCCCCCCTCAGCCTTTTGTCCCGGCTCCTGCCATTCTCCCTGACTTCCCGCCTCAGCCGCTTATCGTTTTCCCCGCTGTGACCGCGTTGGAGCATACAGCTCTGCTCTCGCGTTCTAAGAAATCGGGCTCCCCAAAGGACATTTTTCCGCCTAAACTGTTATGTAAAATTCTGCCTGTTATCCTCCCAACGCTTCTTCACCTGTTCAACACTTCACTTGCAACTGGTCTTGTTCCCTCTTCCTTCAAACGTGCCCACATCCGTCCGATTCTTAAAAAGCCTCAACTGAACCCCACTGACCCTTCTAATTATCGCCCGATTTCGCAACTTCCTTTCCTCTCTAAGGTTCTGGAGAGAGTGGTTGCTTCACGCATCAACAGTCACATGGTGGCCTGTAACATTGATGAAACCTATCAATCTTGTTTCAAGTCAGGTCACTCCACAGAAACCGCCCTTCTCAATGTGTCCGATTGCTTACAAAGAGCCGCGAACAGGGGTTGTGTCTCCATCCTCGTTCTATTCGACCTCTCCTCTGCCTTCGATACTCTTGACCATACCGTCCTACTTGATCGTCTCCACTCTTTCCTCGGCATATCAAGCACCGTGCTTGACTGGTTCCACTCTTACCTCTCGTCTCGTACCCAATCCGTTGTGATTGACGACGTTTCATCCGACTCTACCCCCATTCGCTTTGGAGTGCCACAAGGCTCTGTCCTTGGTCCTCTACTATTTCGTATCTACCTTCTCCCTCTTAGTTCCCTTCTCCGTAATCTCGGTCTATCCTTCCACCTATATGCTGATGACACTCAAATTTTCGTTTCCTCATCCCCCGCGTCTCTTGCCTACTCTATCACTGACCTCCTGGCTGCCTACTCCTCAATTTCTGACTGGCTCTCTACCAACTTCCTCAGGCTTAATCACTCCAAAACTGAGGTCCTCCTCGTCGGCACCCCTGCTCTTGTCAAAAAATCTAAATATCTCTTTCCCTCGCTTACTCTGCGTGGTAATACTATCATTTTCTCTGACTGCGTTAGGAATCTGGGTGTTGTTTTTGATGGTCATCTCTCCTTTAAGCCTCATATCCGCAATGTCAGCAAATCCTTTCTATGTTTCCTTCATAACTTCTCTCGCATTCGCTCTCACTTTGATCGCCAAAGTCTCGAGACTGCTGTTCGTGCCTTCATCACCTCACGCCTTGACTACTGTAACTCTCTGCTTGTGAATCTGCCATCCTCCTCTCTCCGCCCCCTTCAACTTGTACAGAACTATGCTGCCCGGTTTCTCCTCCGTCTCCCTCGCTTCTCTCCCTCGAAACCCTTGCTGCATGAACTGCACTGGCTCCCTGTCAGATCCTGTACTCACTTAAAGATACTTCTTTTCACATTTAAGCCCCCAACCCACAAGGCCCCGTCTTACCTCTCTTCCTGCCTCTCACCACGCCATGTCCCTCGGGCCCTTCGGTCATCACATGCACCTCTTTTGAATATTCTTCTTTCATCCCTCTGCTCAATGGAAGATTGCTCCTTCTCAATCTGCGCCCCTAAGTTGTGGAATGCTCTTCCTGCTGAAATCAGGTCTTCTCCCTCGCTTACCACATTTAAGCGTCTCCTGAAAACACATCTTTTCAATATTGTCTTCTCCCCCTCTTGAATTTCCATTGAATTTCCATTCTCATCTCAGCACAACGTGCGCTCTGGGAAGGCCTCAGGCCTTGAAGAGCGTATTACAAAAGACTTATTATTATTATTATATTCACATGTCTGTAACAAACAAAAGCTTAAAATTTGTTGACTATGTAGTGTAATCTACGCGACGTTCCACTTATCATGATGACCAAGTTCCCCCAAACTGTAATGGTCTTGGTGTGTCTCCAATGAGGGTGACTCCATGCCGCCCTACAGACGATTTTTTGGGGCGGCCTCCCATACCACTCCATATCTTTGAGCAGGGTCCTAGGCTCATTTCAGACGAATATGTGGGGTTGCTCCTGGAATGCGATGCCTCAAGGAAAACTCAGAAGTGGTTTATGCAGAATTTCTTCGACTTGACCAGCCCCACTTTCTAGCCTCCTAATTCCCCCTATTGTAATCCCATGGATTTCCATGTGTTGGCCGTGGTTGAGAAAGACGCCAACCACTCTGCGTGTAACACCAAGGACGAGCTGGTGGCCAAGATCAAGGTGGTGTTCGAAGGTCATCCCAGGAACACAAGTTTCGGAGCCATCTTGAGGCCGTGGTAGAGGCTACTTTGATTAAATTGTTATCTCTTTGATGAAACTGTTATCTCCAAGCCATACTCTACTTAATGTTTATTTTTTAAAATACATATATTTTTGCATGAGACATTGCACATTTTTTCTGCAAACCGTCAAATTTAGCCCGAACACCCTGTATATATCATCATGGTGTGCTGCAGGCATTGGGGCCGAGATGCTGCACAATTGCTGATACGGGCCATGAGGGCGTCTCATTCTTCATTTGTTGTAGCAGAGGCATTGTCACACCCCGTTCGGCTTGGGCACAACGAAAGCAAATAGCACTCATTTAGTCTGGTTTTTTTTTTTCAAAATTGCGGAGATGTCTTCGTTTTTTTTTTTAATAAGTTTACTCTTGTTTCTGTTTTCGGCAGTTTTAAAACATGT
Source organism: Ceratothoa steindachneri (assembly GCA_963969495.1). Classification (NCBI taxonomy): domain Eukaryota; kingdom Metazoa; phylum Arthropoda; class Malacostraca; order Isopoda; family Cymothoidae; genus Ceratothoa; species Ceratothoa steindachneri. The sequence goes on along the minus strand of OZ018321.1, from coordinate 4,586,762 downwards.
TTAATTCGACTGCTACTCCTCGTTCGGAGGACAAATAACACTCATTTAGTTTTGTTTTTTTTAAATTGCGAAGATGCCTGCGGTTGGGGGGGGGGGCAATAAGTTCACTCTTGTTTCTGTTTTCGGCAGTTTTACACAAACATCAACTTTAAAATATGTTTAATTCGGAGAGAGAGAGCTTTTGACAAGTAAGAAAAGTTCTTCCTCCTTTTCGCTTCCTCTCACCATTCAGTATTTCATTTCTTGTTGGCCCTTTCCCTGACTTGGCGTACGACCTTGGCCTGTTCAGGAGGCTATTTTCTCCGACTGTCACCCTCGGACTCAGTTTGTGTCTGGACGTGTAGTGCAGCAGCTCGCGCGCATAGAACGGTGCGCTCTGCCTAACGTGGCTCATATCTCCCTTGCATTACCAGCCACTTTAGCTTTGCCGGTACTACTTGCGACTGTGCCTTTGGTTCTTTAAGACGTGGCGGGCAAACCACTTCCGATGGCGCGTTTCTCAGGTGCGGAAAAATTGGTTTATTCACAGTGGATGATTATTTGCGACCATGGGGTAAATCTAGAAAAAAATGCTTTAAAAGTGTGACACAAACCCCATATTATTCCCTCTTCATATTCAAATTTTTATGCGATAAATTTTAGTCCTATATCCAATGGTTATATTTACTTGTTGAATGAAGTGGCTGCTTAGGCAAGTGAAAACAAATATGTGGATAAATACAAAGAACAGGAATATTGGAAATGATTCAAGGTCTCGTCTGCAATAACAAACCGGGTCGACCCTAAAAACTGGTGGGTCGTGATGTATTATGGATTCCCCAGTATCAAGTTTGTCTAGGGATTTGTCATTGTTTCTTTGTGGGCTAGGGCGTGTAATTTCGATCATTCTCCCACCCCTTCCCCCATTAAGTTCGTGCACCTTTTTTGCCTTTTCTTTGCCGCATGTTCCAGTCTTCGCTGGCGGTGGGTGACAATTTCGAATATACCGGCCCTCGACTGAGCTCGGTGGGTCACGGGCCATCATGGCAGCTGGCCCGAAAATGCAAATTCTCAGTCCTTTTCTTGGTTTCGAGGCTGTCAAATACGCGTTTTCGCCCCCCCCCCACCCCTGCTAATTGTTTTTATGGTGTCTTTTGCGACTTGCGATTATTGTTCTTGTTTTTGTCTTTTAAAGCTTTACTCATTATACACGTACTGTACATGGAATCCGAATCACAGGGCGTTACAGCATCTTGGAACCGCGCAAAGCGGCCCGAATGGGAACTCCATTCAGCGGCTAACTATATCCGATGAGGATTGACTTCGTTTTTAGGCGCGGGCGACTCTACATCTCATTATGCCGGTCGGTCGGTCCGCGTTTTTTTTTTCGTTTTTGTACTAACATCGTAACTATTCGGGCGATACTAACGAAATTTGAAACCATTATGTTTTTTTACATTTTCTTTCGAATGATATAATTGCAAAAGTCCTCCCAAGTTAGCCAGGGAATTATTTGACAATAACATCATAACTATTCGGTCGATTCTAACGAAATTTGAGAATCTTATGTTGATTTACATTCTCTTTCGATTGATATAATTTTCAAGGTCCTCCCAAGGTTAGCCGGGGAATTATTTGACAATAAAATTATAACTAATCTGCTGATTCTAAAGAAATTTGAAACCCTTATGTTGTTTTACATTCTCTTTTGAATTATATAATTGCCAAGCTCCTCCCAACGTTAGCCTGGTAATTATTTTGTTTTTTGGCAATAACCATAACTATTTGGCTGATTCTAACGAAATTTGAAACCCCTGTTTTACACTATTTCGAATGATTACACAGGCCTGCGTTTGGAATTTTTGTTTATGTTCCCTAGGATTTTTTTTGTGGTTTCTTAATCAATCCAACCTCCTGAGCTCAAAAATGAATGTATATTTGTTCAATCAGGTCAGATTTTCTCAGTACAGCATACACCATTTTCATTGAGATTACCTCATTTTTTCTGAATTTAAAAAAAACAAACTTTCTCTATCTAATAATGCATTATTACTGTTATATCATATAAACAGGAATACACGTATGTAAACTATAATTCTTTTAATAAACAAAAAAATAAAAGAATGCAACATAATAAAGAAAATAATTATAATTTCGAAGAACAGACGCCCTTGACGATTTTCCTTTGTGCCTGTCATCTGGTGCATCACGCTTCAAACACCAACAGTAGTCAGCAAGCATGTTTCCGTTCCATTTACACTGGTACCTGGATTCCATTGTTTTTATGTCCTGGTGGAATCTTTGCCCCTGTTCTTTACTGTAATCCCCGCAGTTGTCGGGAAAATAATCGAGATGGGACTGTAAAAAGTGTATCTTTATAGACATTCGAGCTCCCAAATGTTTGAGACTTGTTAAGAGCTGATTGACCAGGGCAACATATTCTTCTAGGCTTCTTTTATTGCCTAGAAAATTGTTAACTAGAGCTTTGAAAGCTTTCCAGGCATCTTTTTCTATGTCCTTCATTGATGCATCAAATTGCTGATCAAGTTCCTGATTTGAAGTCCATCAAAAATTCCCCCATGGAGCTTAGCGTCACTGATTTGTGGAAATTTTTGAAGAAGAAATTTAAAAGCTTGGCCTACTTTATTAAGGGTTTTGACATAATTTTTCATTATGCCAAGCTTTATATGCAGTGGAGGGAGGAGTATTTTTTGAGGAGGCACTAAAGGTTCAGCTATCACATTGTTTGATATAATTCTAAATGCTTCTCGTGGAGGCCAAACCTTCTTCTCATAGTGCATACTATCTGCACGACTGTCCCATAAACATAGGAAACAGGGATGCTTCGTGTAGCCTGTTTGCGTCCCAAGCGTAAGAGACACTACCTGAAAAAGATTTAGCACGGTATGTAAATTCAGTGTAATATTTCTAAAAACAAATTCAAAGTAATATTTCTTAAAACAATAAGAATATGAATATGTACTGAAAAAATCCTGTATGCCGATGCATTAAATCATCGTATTGGAACTAATTGGATATATGTACATCTTATTTTGAGTTTATTGAGTTGTGTTGTATACCTTCTCAATTAGGATAAGTTCCCCATTAACCCAATAGGATGCATTAACCTATAGGGACACACTTCAACAAAAATTATAACTCAAAAATGACTCATGATTTCCAGATTTGCATTCTTGTAAAATGTAAGTTGACCAAAATGTGTATACAAGTATTAACAATTAAAAATGAAAATGTCAATATCAAAAAGCTTAGAAATGCCAAGTGTAAAATGATCTTACCTTTAAGTCACCACATATCCTGCACTTATAGCTAGAGTAATTTATTGCATCCAGCAATTTTTTCATATTTTCATAACTTTCAGTAAGTTGGATTGAATGGTCTATAGGAACGGAAGCTATCTTGTTACCAATATTCAGTAACACAGCTTTTAAACTTCTACTGGAGGACCCCGTAAGGGGCGCGGCGATTTGCCATCCTGGCCGCCGTGCTGACGGGATCCAGCGCTCCGTCCGGCCCCAGCTTAGCCTCTCTTCCTTCCTTCAGATAGCCCGATTTCTTCCCTACCTCGTCGCTTTTCATACAACCTCTCCCACAACTTTCTCTGGTCAGCCTCTAATTTCACAGGGTAGATGCTGACCTTCTTCTCAAGCCAACCACCCCGGATCGGGGCTGGGGGGGGAGGGGACATTGTTCCCTAACCCCTGAGCTCCGGTTCGGGATGGGGGTTTTTTAACAACCTGCTTCATCCCCACCCATACCTTCCTCACATCCTTTTTCCTCTCCTCTTCAAAATCTATCTTTTTTACGCCGTGTCCAAGGTGGAGCCGCCATGCCGATGGACTGCCAGGCCAGCAGGCGGGAGGGGTGGTCCCGAATGGCGACGCCTGGCTCTGCCGGGCTTGTAAGCACCTCTCGCAGTGCGGGCTACTGCGAGGGGTGATGAGCTATTGCGTCCCGTGGCAAAAATACGGTCACCATGCCCATAGATGAACAACCAAAAAAAACCCAAACCCCTTTAACTTCCCCTTGCTCATCGACGGAGCCGCCCTTGGGCAGCTCCACCGAAAAAATGGAGGTCCCCCCCCCTGTGCTTGCACAGGGGACCCTCCATATTTCTCTAACCGGAGAGGAGGCTTACTCCTCTCCTTCGCCTACGGGTGCAGGGGACTCCCCCTCACCCCCTTCTCTGGAGGTGCTTTCGGGCACCTCCCTTTTCCCAGCGGCAGTCCCATCTTTTCTTTTCAAGGGGACTGCCAAGAAAGCCAGCAGGCAGCCCTTAGCCAGCCGCTCCCCATCAAAGCGGCTCGGTAGGGCAAACCCCCTTAGGGGGGAGAGGGAAGCCAGGCCCCTTCGGTCGCTTCCCTCAAAAGACCTGCTGGCAAGAATATTAAACCTTGCCGGGGTCAAGGCCTGTGCCTCCCCATACAAGACTGGCGACACTGCCAAGGGGACCTGCGATGTCCTGGGAGGGGATGGCCAACTGGAGGCCCCTCCTGTGATAGACATGGTCCTTGAGGAGACCCAGCCCCAGACGGTAGGGCCTTCCATGGGGGGGAATTCGGGCTCGGCGCCAAGCACCGAACCCGAATCCGCCCCTATGCAAGGTCCTCCTCAAATAGCTGAGGGCTCCGAGGCAGTAGAAGGAGGGGAGGGATCTCCTCCGACAGGTGCCCCTACGACAACCAGGACCTTCTCCATTTCGGAGAGGGACCTGGCTGAGGCCGGTCCATCTGGCCTGGGGACTTCTGCCGGCGGAGGTGAAAAGCGGGTTCATTCCCCGCCCTCCTCTCCGAAAAAGAAAAAGAAAAAGACAAAAAAGACTCGGGGCTCCTCTCCATCCGCGGGGGCTGCGGGGACGGATGGGTCTGCTGCCACTTTGGTAGGCGACCAAGCCAAGATCGGCACATCCGGCCCCTCTACCCCCTCGTGTGCGGAGCCCCTGACCAAGACTAACACCAAAAGTGCACAGGGCGGAGCCTCGATGACATCGGGGCCCCTCATTCAGAGGTTACCTGGCGTTTTCGAGCCCGCTGGCTTCAAACGCTTCCTCGTTATTCGCTCCACTGATGGCACCATGTTGTCCAAGGGCAACATGATCCATCAGAGGAGAGGATTAGCTAGTGCAATTGGTAGAGAGCCGAAGGTAACCCGTTTCTCGGACGGTAGCCTTCTGGCGAATGCGGCGAATCCCGCCGAGGCGGCTAAGATTAGTGCTCTTCGGACACTTCATGGCACCCCGGTGAGTGTGACGCCGCACTCTACCATGAACTTTGTGAAAGGAGTAGTTTATGCGAGGGAACTCGTTGACTACTCCATTGAGGACATCACCTTAGAGCTGGCCGACCATGGGGCGGTCAAGGTCGAACGTGTGATGAGAAAACAGGGAGGGGCCTCGAGACCCACCCCTACACTCTTCGTCACGTTCGACTGTGACAAGCTCCCTGAGTCGGTGCGTGCCGGTTGGTACCGCTACCGCGTGAAGGCATTCGTGCCACTTCCGCGGCGGTGCTATTACTGTCACCGCTTCGGCCATACGAATCGCTCATGTAGACGTGCAAAGTCGGGGTCACCCGAAGTCTGTGTAAATTGCTCCAAGGTCGCACACGATAAGTCCAAATCGTGTGTGGCCAAGTGTGTCAATTGCGGAGAGCCGCACCCTGCTTCTTCGAAGCAATGTGGTGCATATCTCCTTGAGAAAGAAATCCTGGCCGTTCAGGCCCAGGATCGACTCTCATTCCGCGAGGCAAAGGACTTGGTCCTGGCGCGCCCGGCTCTGCCTGGGACGTCATATGCCTCAATAGTTAGGAAGGCACCCTCTGCTCCCGGCCCATCCAGGCCAACGAGCACGGTTGTTTCCGCGCTCATTCGGAGCCCTTCTGCGGGCTCTACCCAACCCGGGCGCTCCCCTGGTAAAGCTGGCGGCAAAAAGGGCTCATACCCTGCCCCGGCTAAAACCAGGGCTCCCCCCTCTTCCCCCAGCGTGACCGTTTCCCGTAAGGCGAAACGGCCACGCGCCTCCACCAAGTCGTTAGACTCACAGGAGGCAACACCCCTGAAGATGGTCGCTAGGCCATCTTCCGAGGTTCCTAAAGCTGCCCCCCGAAAGGAGGACAGCAACAAAGGAGCTTCGGCTCCTTCGCCCACGCCCTGAGGTGGAGCGAGTGGCTCGGAGACGGTGGCTCCTCGAAAAGAGGGCCCCCCGCCTCCGAAGCCGCAACGCCCGCCTAAGGTTTCGAGGCGGAGGGAGGAAAAGACTCGCATGGCGAGCCCAACCTCCCCCAATAAGTCCTCGAAGGCGACAGCGCTTTGTCCGGCCAACAGCGCCTTCAGCGCTTTGTCCGGCCAACAGCGCCCGGGGTTCTGCCCCCGGAAAGCGTACGGCCATTCCCGTGAGGGTCTTCAATTCGAGGAGGGCCCCCGCGTCTCCTCCGAGCTAGGCCTGGAGGGCATATTCCTTCAATGGAATTGCCGTGGACTCCGGGCCAACTGGGAGGAGCTGCGGAGGCTCGTCTCGTCCCGTTCCCCGTTAGCTATTTTTTTGCAGGAGACCATGCTAGGCCCGTGCCCGCTACCTGCCCTCCCGGGGTATAAGGGTCTTGCGACCCCACCACCGCGGGATGGCCGGGCTGGGGGATGCGCGGTTTACACCCGGCATGATGTCTCCGTTCTTTCTTTCTCTTTAGATACCTCCTTTCAGGCAGTGGCTGTGCTGCTGCACCTGGATAGGAGGTATACTATCATTTCTGCGTACATTCCACCGTCAGCTGACTTCGACGCGGGGAACTTCCGCCGCGTCGTTGCACGGTTGCCGAGGCCCTATCTCTTGCTTGGAGATCTGAACGGCAGGCATCCTCTCTGGGGAGATTACTCCATAAATCCCAGGGGACAAGTCCTTGCCGATCTGATCGAAGAGCTTGAGATGGGTGTCCTAAACGTGGATGAGTTTACGCATCACTGTCCGAGAACCGCTTCATTTTCTTGCCTTGACCTATCTTTGTGCTCTTCGGATGCACAGCCTGATTTTGATTGGGGGGTGGTCGATGACCTCCATGGTAGTGATCACTTTCCCATTCAAATATCATTTTCAGGGCAACTGCCGCCTGAGAGACCACCTCGGTGGTGCTTGGCGCGGGCGCGGTGGCCTGCATTTCAGGAAATGACTGAATTCTCTATCTCAGTCGAGGAGTTTAGGTCGGTAGATGAGGCCGTTGAGTTCTTCTCCGGCAACCTCATCGCCGTGGGCCTGACTACTATTCCTAGGACGTCTGGCCGTTTTGCACGCCGACCACTCCCATGGTGGTCGGCCGAGTGTGAGACGGCCCTCAAACAGAAGCGTTATGCCTACATGCGCTATAAGCGCCGCCCGAACAATTTCACTGTCGCTGAATTTCGTCGGGCTAGGGCTAGGTTCCGGTATATTTCGAAGCACGCCCGCCGCTCTTCTTGGCGGGCATACGTGTCTTCACTTAACGGGAAGACCCCTTTAGCTGAGGTGTGGAAGCGAGTCAAAAGGATTCGGGGCAAGTTCTCGCAGGACCCCCCTCCCGTTCTCCAGGAGAATGGGACCGCAATCTCAGACCCCGCGTCCGTGGCGGAATCCTTAGCGACCGCTTTTTCCGCATTCTCTAGCCGTGATGCTGCTCCGCCAGCATTCAATGCACGTCGTGATGTCGCGGAAGGCCGCCGGCTGGACTTTACCTCCAGTGGCGGAGAACCCTTCAACGACAAGTTTACTGTGAGTGAGTTGCGTTCCGCTCTCGCTTCGTGCGCGGACACCGCCCATGGTCCGGACGATGTCCCGTACGCCATGCTTCGACACCTGGGTGAGCGAGGCATGGCCTTTCTGTTAGATCTGTTCAACAGGATCTGGGTGGAAGGTCTTCTCCCAGACTCCTGGCGAATCGCTACTGTGCTCGCCTTTCGCAAACCGGGGAGAGATCACTCTACTCCGACCGGTTTCCGCCCAATCTCTCTAACCTCTTGCGTGTGCAAGTTGATGGAGAAATTGGTAAACGTTAGATTAGCTTTTTTCCTGGACAGCGGAGGCCATCTGTCTTCTGCACAGTGCGGCTTCCGCAAGTTCCACTCCACGTCGGATGCTCTGCTCCGACTGGAAAATGCCGTCTGCGAGGCTTTCCTTCGTAGACAGCACTACGCCACGGTGTTTTTCGATCTGGAGAAGGCCTATGATACCGCATGGCGATACGGTATCATGGAGACTCTCTACACGATGGGGGCGAGGGGACGCCTCCCAATGTTTATATCTGAATTTTTGCGAGATCGTCGATTCCGCGTACGGCTGGGGGGAGCTCTCTCCGGCCCAAAGGAGCAGGAAGAGGGTGTCCCGCAGGGAAGTGTCCTCAGTGTCACACTCTTTGCCCTGAGCATCAACGGCATCACCTCGGTGCTGCCGGAAGATGTTCTCGTTACGCTCTACGTGGACGACCTTTCGATCTCTTTTGGCGCGGCCCAGATGCCAACTCTGGAGCGTCGACTCCAACAGGCATTGAACCGCGTCTCTCGCTATGCCGAAGCGCACAGGTTTCGGTTTTCTTTGGCCAAGACTAAGGTGGTGCACTTCTGCCGCCATCCACGGCTTCACCCCGACCCAGATTTGTTTCTTAATGGGGTGCGCCTGGATGTGGTTGAGTCGCACCGTTTCCTTGGTCTTGTATTCGACCGACCCCTCACCTGGGAGGCTCATATTCGCAGCCTTAGGGTCTCTTGTACCCGCGTCATGGACATTCTCCGTTCCGTGACGTTCAGCGCTTGGGGCGCTGATAGGGCTACCGCCTTACTTTTTTATCGATCCTTTGTTCGCTCGAAGCTCGACTACGGATGCGAGTTTTATGCATCCGCAGCCGAGCGTTTATTGCGGAAGGTGGATTCGATCCACCACACCGGCCTTCGCCTTGCGACCGGTGCCTTCCGCACTTCCCCCATTGAGAGCCTGTTGGTCGATGCTGGGGAGATGCCACTCGCTCTGCGCCGCGTGCAGTGCATCACTCGCCTGTACGCGCGAGCCCGGCGCCTCCCTCAGTCGCCAACAGCTCTCACTGCATCCGCAGCTGATCTCGATGGTGCCTATGCCGCCGAGAGACGCCAGTCATACCCTAAGCCCTTTGGGTTTAGGGCTAGGAAACTCCTTCGAGAGGTAGATATAGCTCTCGGGCCGGTGGCGCCCCTGGTTCTGCCCAGGACGCCACCCTGGAGGGTACCACATTTGGCTATTTGTCGCCACGCCTCTGCTCCCAAAGCTTGTACTGCGCCGGGAGTATTGCGTTCGACCTTTTTGGAGCACACATCGTGTCACGCTGGAACCGTGCCAGTGTATACGGATGGCTCCAAGTCCCAAGAGGGGGTCGGCTTCCACGCCGTATCCCCTCTGTTTGAAGTCAGCGGGGCTCTACCAGGCGCTGCGTCTGTCTTCACGGCCGAGCTGGTGGCAATACACCACTCGGTACGGGAGATTACGCGACGTGCCCGGTTCGGATACCGGATTGTGATCTATAGCGACTCACAAAGCGCCCTGAGTGCTCTCGGGGCATTGGAATCTCCGCATCCCCTGGTTCGCGAAATCCGTGACGCCACGGTTTTGGCGAGCCGGGCAGATGTCGAGATTATCTTCTGCTGGGTTCCTGAACATGTGGGCATTGCGGGGAATGAGCGCGCCGATGAGCGCGCCAAAGAGTCCGCGAGGACTCTGCGACCGGACCAGCGTTTCGCTCTTCCTCACACCGACTACATGGCAGGAATACGGGCAGCTCTTCGGACTGCTTGGCAAAGAAGATGGGAGACGGTCGAAGGGAACTTAAAGTTGCGTGCCATTGCGCCGCGACTGTTCCCATGGACCTATCCCCCAATGCCGCGGCGGCTTCAGGTTGCTTTCTGTCGTCTCCGAATCGGACACACTCATTTGACGCATCGCTATCTGGTGGAGCGCTCGCCTGCGCCCTATTGCAACGACTGCGTCGTCCCCCAGACTTCGGCACATTTTTGTTGAATGTCCAAGTCTGGGTGATCTTCGCGCACGACACCTGTCCCGGTACCGGGATGGGCGGGGTCGCTACCGCCTGTCCCTTGTACTCGGGACGAGTGCGTGCACTTTGACTGGTGGACTTGCTAACTTTTTGGGGGAGGCCGGCCTTCTCCCTTTTTTTTAACCAGGCTTAATTTTTGTTGTTGTTGTTGTTGTTGTTTTTGTTATTGTTTTGTTATTGTTATTTCTTTTTTGTTGTTCCCTGTTCCATTTTTTGAAGTAGCCTAGAACTAGGCTGTTTGTTTACGGCGACTTATGCCTAAGTCGGCAGTCGCCAGATAGCCCCTTAAATAAAAAAAAAATAAAAAATCTACTGGAGGAATCTATGAACAGTCTCCATTCTAATGGGTTGTAGGGAATTCCAAGGGCCTCAACAAGTCCTTTAATATTGGCGCAGTATACTAAATAGCTGGAAGAATGCTGCAAAAAATAGCTTCAAAACTCTTGTTCTCTATTTCTGTACCAAACAAATGTTTTTTTTTTGCGAAAAGATTACTTTCACGAAGTCTAGAGCCAAGAAGTTGTGCATTCTCCTTTGAAAGCCCCAGATTCCTGGTCAGTCCATTTGACTGAACTTGAGTGAATAGTATTGTGAACATATCATGTGTGGAAACCTGATAAGACACAGATGTGTCATAATCTTGGTCAACTTCCATATTAATAATCTCTTCATGTACCTCTATATGTTCAGGGGGAGAAGGTATAGGAATTCCTGGGCCATGGTGCAGGGGTTTGATGGCAGAAGGAACATCCGGATATGCCACACTATGTTTATTCTTCTTATTTATACATGTGGAAAATATATTTGCATATTACATAAAGGAATTGATTTGGAGTTGCAGATGGTACATAAATGTTTAGTAAAGTATATGTTCATGCTGAAGTGAACTATGTTAGTTTTTCATTTTATGCTAAGTCTTTGCATAATAATGACATTTTCAGGAGCCAGTATAATACAGAAAGCTTAAATACTTGATACAATGCTCACCTTTAAGATTTGTCATGTAAAAATAGCAGTCCTTAGTGTGGTCCTTGCCATCTCTCCACACCATGGGAACACCAAAAGAGAGGGACTTCTGTTCGCCCTGACTCCAGCGTCTTAAACTTATGTAGCATCCCTTGCAGCAGATATGTGGTGCAAAACTTTTATCTTGATCTCTTAGCCTTACTCCAAAATATGCATGATACAAAGATTTAATTACAGGAGGGATTGTACTTCGCTGCTCGGGAAAAGTCACTTTGCCGCAAACATAGCAAAATCTGTTGGAGCTTTTCTTACATTTTCTGTTCATTTTTAACTCAACCACTATTATTATTATTCTTATTACTATTATCATTATTATTATATCGCAAAAACTGGAGGTGATAGAGAAAAACGGATGACAGATTCGGATTTAGGAGGTCAATTTTATTAAGAAACACTATAGAAAACCTAAGGTACATTTTTGACGCAGACCAGTGTTATAATTGCCAAAGTCCGTTCGGGAATTATTGAAAGTTTTGAAGGTCATAAATCAGAATAGGTCAGCAAACCTTGTTGTTGAATGTGTCAGTCTAGGTGATCTTCGAGTATGTTACCTGCCTACAGCTTATGCCTCCGGCGTCGAGGGGAGACGGGCTCACCTAAACAACGGAGCGTGCTTCTTTCTTCCCTTTTTGTTAATTGTTCTTTTTTAACTTTTTTTTGGCTCGTTTGGTTTTTAATCTAATCTAGCATTGTACTGAAACATGATTAAGGCGATTCCGGCCCTAGCTTAGCTTCTTCTCATTTCTGACAGCCTGTCTTCCACCCTACTTGCTCACTTTTCCTACAACCTCTCCCACAACTTTCTCTTGTCGGCCTCTAATTTCACAGGGTAGATGCCGACCAGCTTCCTCTCCCCCAACTATCGCGGATCGGGGCTGAGAGGGGAGGGTACAACGTTCCCTCACCCCTGAACTTCGGTCTGGGGTGGTGGGTTTTTAACAACCTGCTTCATCCTCATACACACCTTCCCCTCACTTCCCTCATTTTTCTCCTTTCAATTTATCCATTTTACGCCAAGCCCAAGGTGGAGCTGCCAGGCCACTAGGCGGGAGGAGTGGCCCCAAATGGCGGCAGCTGGCTCTGATGGCCCCATACTCACCGCTCGCAGAGCGGGCAACTTCGTGGGGGTGATTAGCGTTTGCATCCCGTATTTAAAACAGGGTCCTCCAGGCCCAATAATGAATAAAAAAAATCTCCCTTAAATTCCCCTTGACCATAGTCGGAGTCGTCTTCTGGCAGCTCCACTAAAAAAAAAAGGAGTGCCCCTCCCCCATGTGCTTCGCAGGGGACCCTCTAAAACACTTAACCGCAGAGGAGGCTTACTCCTCTCCTTTGCGTACGGTTGTAGGAGACTACCCAACACCCCCTTCTCTGGAGGCGCCGTCGGGTATCTCCCTCTTTCCAGCGGCAGTCCTCTCTTTACTTTATAAAAGGACTGACAAGAAAAGAGGGCGGCCCGTAATTGACCGCTCTCGGTGGGAGCGGGACGATAGGGCTAACCCCCTTAGAGGTAGGAGGGAAGACAGGGCCCGTGGGCCTCTTTCCTCCAAAACCTGCCGGCTCGAATTTTGAGCTTATAAAGGGGTCTCCGTACGTGCTCCGCTCTCTTCCCCGACTAAAGTTTATGACCAATGGGCCTTGTGATGTCCTAGGGGGGGGCATGTGGAGGCCCCTCAAGAGATTTATATGGTCCCTGAGGCTACCCAGCCCCAGACGGTAGGACTATCCATGGGGACGAACCTGGGCTCGGTGCCAAGCACAGAACCTGAGTCCGCCCCTGTGCAGGGTCCTCTTCAGACAGCTCGGGTCTACCCCCGACGCCGGAGCACGCTTCCTTTTTGCCTTTCTGCTTTTTCTGTTATTTTTTTTAGCCTCTGTCCTTTTTTATCGTAGTGTGTTATTTAGATATTGTTATTTGTTTTTTTTTTAATATAGCCCCATCTTAGGCTGTTGTCTACGGCAACTTATGCCCAAGTAGGCCGTTCCCATATGGGCTACTACAATGAAAAATAATGTCTACACAGACTTTTGGAGGAAGCTGGCCTCCCATTTTATTTGACTTTCTTTTGTTGTATATCTCATTTTTCTGCGCCCTTGTTTTTGTTTTGTTTGTTTTTTGTTGGGGGTTTCATATTTGACTTATTTTATATTTTAATATAGCATAGTATTTGTCTTATAATTAATTACGGCGCCTTATAACGTTGTAGGCAGTCGCCACATGGGAGGGAACTAAACAAAATTATGTATTCTTAAATTATTAAAATGGGATCTGTCATTACACAATGCTAGTTGTCAATTCTGTATCCCTTTTATCATTCCGTTACTTTATCCGTTAAGTATTATGAATTTAATGTGGTTCCCATGCTTTTTCCGTTTCCCTTTTATTTCTTTCCTCTTCTCCTTTGGGTTGCACGTTTGTCAATTGTTTTGGCAAAATTGAGTCAGTATGTGAAACAGTCGACCAAGAAGCAAGAAAACAGTTAAAAGAGTGACGAGTGCAGAAGAGTCGTGTCGAGTTAATATAATGAGCATTAATCGCCTTGACGCCTCGTCCTTCTTTACCCGTGTCACACCACTAATTAATACTGTTGAAGAGGACCCCCCCCTCCCCGCCTCTTTCTCCCTCCCGCCTCTAGGGAAGAATAAATTAATTCTGCGCATTCGCATGTTAGTGGCACCTCTGCTGTCATTTTGAGTAGGTCTGGCGAGCACTTTGTGTATCACTGGTGAACGGTTCGTCACCCTCGCGAGAGTAATTTCACTCCCCCTTTGACTGACCAGTACCTGTGGTGTCTTGATCGTTCGAACAATTGGATCCACGCTTGTTCCAGTTGGTGGGTCGTGATGGCCGCTTGTGTGTCTGCGTGTGCAGTTTTGTCCTATCTCAAAAGTGTATTGTGTGGATATCCAGTGGTTATTATATTGCATATTAGCATGATTATAATTTCGATTTCCCATTGCCCCTGTGGTTGTTGCATGCTATTTTAAGAATTTTAATTAACCACGGAATCAGCCACGCCCAGAGTGCGTGTCATGTCAGGTTCATCTTGATATCCCCCGTAAGGGGCGCGGCGATTTGCCATCCTGGCCGCCGTGCTGACGGGATCCAGCGCTCCGTCCGGCCCCAGCTTAGCCTCTCTTCCTTCCTTCAGATAGCCCGATTTCTCCCCTACCTTGTCGCTTTTCATACAACCTCTCCCACAACTTTCTCTGGTCAGCCTCTAATTTCAAAGGGTAGAATGCTGACCTTCTTCTCAAGCCAACCACCCCGGATCGGGGCTGAGGGGGGAGGGGACATTGTCCCCTAACCCCTGAGCTCCGGTTCGGGATGGGGGTTTTTTAACAACCTGCTTCATCCCCACCCATACCTTCCTCACATCCCTTTTCCTCTCCTCTTCACAACCTATATTTTTTACGCCGTGTCCAAGGTGGAGCCGCCATGCCGATGGACTGCCAGGCCACCAGGCGGGAGGGGTGGTCCCGAATGGCGGCGCCTGGCTCTGCCGGGCTTGTAAGCACCTCTCGCAGTGCGGGCTACTGCGAGGGGTGATGAGCTATTGCGTCCCGTGGCAAAAATAGGGTCACCATGCCCATAGATGAACAACAAAAAAAAAACCCAAACCCCTTTAACTCCCCCTTGCTCATCGACGGAGCCGCCCTTGGGCAGCTCCACCGAAAAAATGGAGGTCCCCCCCCTGTGCTTGCACAGGGGACCCTCCATATTTCTCTAACCGGAGAGGAGGCTTACTCCTCTCCTTCGCCTACGGGTGCAGGGGACTCCCCCTCACCCCCTTCTCTGGAGGTGCTTTCGGGCACCTCCCTTTTCCCAGCGGCAGTCCCATCTTTTCTTTTCAAGGGGACTGCCAAGAAAGCCAGCAGGCAGCCCTTAGCCAGCCGCTTCCCATCAAAGCGGCTCGGTAGGGCAAACCCCCTTAGGGGGGAGAGGGAAGCCAGGCCCCTTCGGTCGCTTCCCTCAAAAGACCTGCTGGCAAGAATATTAAACCTTGCCGGGGTCAAGGCCTGTGCCTCCCCATACAAGACTGGCGACACTGCCAAGGGGACCTGCGATGTCCTGGGAGGGGATGGCCAATTGGAGGCCCCTCCTGTGATAGACATGGTCCTTGAGGAGACCCAGCCCCAGACGGTAGGGCCTTCCATGGGGGGGAATTCGGGCTCGGCGCCAAGCACCGAACCCGAATCCGCCCCTATGCAAGGTCCTCCTCAAATAGCTGAGGGCTCCGAGGCAGTAGAAGGAGGGGAGGGATCTCCTCCGACAGGTGCCCCTACGACAACCAGGACCTTCTCCATTTCGGAGAGGGACCTGGCTGAGGCTGGTCCATCTGGCCTGGGGACTTCTGCCGGCGGAGGTGAAAAGCGGGTTCATTCCCCGCCCTCTCCGAAAAAGAAAAAGACTAAAAAGACCAAAAAGACTCGGGGCTCCTCTCCATCCGCGGGGGCTGCGGGGACGGATGGGTCTGCTGCCACTCTGGCAAGCGACCAAGCCAAGATCGGCACATCCGCCCCCTCTGCCCCCCCGGTTGCGGAGCCCCTGACAAAGAAGACTACTACCAAGAGTGCACAGGGCGGAGCCTCGATGACATCGGGGCCCTTGATTCAGAGGTTACCTGGCGTTTTCGAGCCCGCTGGCTTCAAACGCTTCCTCGTCATTCGCTCCACTGATGGCACCATGTTGTCCAAGGGCAACATGATCCATCAGCGGAGAGGATTAGCTAGTGCAATTGGTAGAGAGCCGAAGGTAACCCGTTTCTCGGACGGGAGCCTTCTGGCGAATGCGGCGAATCCCGCCGAGGCGGCCAGGATTAGTGCTCTTCGGACACTTCATGGCACCCCGGTGAGTGTGACGCCGCACTCTACCATGAACTTTGTGAAAGGAGTAGTTTATGCGAGGGAACTCGTTGACTACTCCATTGAAGACATCACCTTAGAGCTGGCCGACCATGGGGCGGTCAAGGTCGAACGTGTGATGAGAAAACAGGGAGGGGCCTCGAGACCCACCCCTACACTCTTCGTCACGTTCGACTGTGACAAGCTCCCTGAGTCGGTGCGTGCCGGTTGGTACCGCTACCGCGTGAAGGCATTCGTGCCACTGCCGCGGCGGTGCTATTACTGTCACCGCTTCGGCCATACGAATCGCTCATGTAGACGTGCAAAGTCGGGGTCACCCGAAGTCTGTGTAAATTGCTCCAAGGTCGCACACGATAAGTCCAAATCGTGTGTGGCCAAGTGTGTCAATTGCGGAGAGCCGCACCCTGCTTCTTCGAAGCAATGTGGTGCATATCTCCTTGAGAAAGAAATCCTGGCCGTTCAGGCCCAGGATCGACTCTCATTCCGCGAGGCAAAGGACTTGGTCCTGGCGCGCCCGGCTCTGCCTGGGACGTCATATGCCTCAATAGTTAGGAAGGCACCCTCTGCTCCCGGCCCATCCAGGCCAACGAGCACGGTTGTTTCCGCCCTCATTCGGAGCCCTTCTGCGGGCTCTACCCAACCCGGGCGCTCCCCTGGTAAAGCTGGCGGCAAAAAGGGCTCATACCCTCCCCCGGCTAAAACCAGGGCTCCCCCCTCTTCCCCCAGCGTGACCGTTTCCCGTAAGGCGAAACGGCCACGCGCCTCCACCGAGTCGTTAGACTCACAGGAGGCAACCCCCCTGAAGATGGTCGCAAGGCCATCTTCCGGGGTTCCTAAAGCTGTCCCCCGAAAGGAGGACAGCAACAAAGGAGCTTCGGCTCCTTCGCCCACGTCCCGAGGTGGAGCGAGTGGCTCGGAGACGGTGGTTCCTCGAAAAGAGGGCCCCCCGCCTCCGAAGCCGCAACGCCCGCCTAAGGTTTCGAGGCGGAGGGAGGAAAAGACTCGCATGGCGAGCCCAACCTCCCCCAATAAGTCCTCGAAGGCGACAGCGCCTTCAGCGCTTTGTCCGGCCAACAGCGCCCGGGGTTCTGCCCCCGGGAAGCGTACGGCCATTCCCGTGAGGGTCTTCAATTCGAGGAGGGCCCCCGCGTCTCCTCTGAGCTAGGCCTGGAGGGCATATTCCTTCAATGGAATTGCCGTGGACTCCGGGCCAACTGGGAGGAGCTGCGGAGGCTCGTCTCGTCCCGTTCCCCGTTAGCTATTTTTTTGCAGGAGACCATGCTAGGTGCGTGCCCCCTCCCTGCCCTCCTGGGGTATAAGGGTCTTGCGACCCCACCACCTCGGGATGGCCGGGCTGGGGGATGCGCAGTTTACACCCGGCATGATGTCTCCGTTCTTCCTTTCTCTTTAGATACCTCCTTTCAGGCAGTGGCTGTGCAGCTGCACCTGGATAGGAGGTATACTATCATTTCTGCGTACATTCCACCGTCAGCTGACTTCGACGCGGGGGACTTCCGCCGCGTCGTTGCACGGTTGCCGAGGCCCTATCTCTTGCTTGGAGATCTGAACGGCAGGCATCCTCTCTGGGGAGATTACTCCATAAATCCCAGGGGACAAGTCCTTGCCGATCTGATCGAAGAGCTTGAGATGGGTGTCCTAAACGTGGATGAGTTTACGCATCACTGTCCGAGAACCGCTTCATTTTCTTGCCTTGACCTATCTTTGTGCTCTTCGGATGCACAGCCTGATTTTGATTGGGGGGTGGTCGATGACCTCCATGGTAGTGATCACTTTCCCATTCAAATATCATTTTCAGGGCAACTGCCGCCTGAGAGACCACCTCGGTGGTGCTTGGCGCGGGCGCGGTGGCCTGCATTTCAGGAAATGACTGAATTCTCTATCTCAGTCGAGGAGTTTAGGTCGGTAGATGAGGCCGTTGAGTTCTTCTCCGGCAACCTCATCGCCGTGGGCCTGACTACTATTCCTAGGACGTCTGGCCGTTTTGCACGCCGACCACTCCCATGGTGGTCGGCCGAGTGTGAGACGGCCCTCAAACAGAAGCGTTATGCCTTCATGCGCTATAAGCGCCGCCCGAACGATTTCACTGTCGCTGAATTTCGTCGGGCTAGGGCTAGGTTCCGGTATATTTCGAAGCACGCCCGCCGCTCTTCTTGGCGGGCATACGTGTCTTCACTTAACGGGAAGACCCCTTTAGCTGAGGTGTGGAAGCGAGTCAAAAGGATTGGGGGCAAGTTCTCGCAGGACCCCCCTCCCGTTCTCCAGGAGAATGGGACCGCAATCTCAGACCCCGCGTCCGTGGCGGAATCCTTAGCGACCGCTTTTTCCGCATTCTCTAGCCGTGATGCTGCTCCGCCAGCATTCAATGCACGTCGTGATGTCGCGGAAGGCCGCCGGCTGGACTTTACCTCCAGAGGCGGAGAACCCTTCAACGACAAGTTTACTGTGAGTGAGTTGCGCTCCGCTCTCGCTTCGTGCGCGGACACCGCCCATGGTCCGGACGATGTCCCGTACGCCATGCTTCGACACCTGGGTGAGCGAGGCATGGCCTTTCTGTTAGATTTGTTCAACAGGATCTGGGTGGAAGGTCTTCTCCCAGACTCCTGGCGAATCGCTACTGTGCTCGCCTTTCGCAAGCCGGGGAGAGATCACTCTACTCCGACCGGTTTCCGCCCAATCTCTCTAACCTCTTGCGTGTGCAAGTTGATGGAGAAATTGGTAAATGTTAGATTAGCCTATTTCCTGGACAGCGGAGGCCATCTGTCTTCTGCACAGTGCGGCTTCCGTAAGTTCCACTCCACGTCGGATGCTCTGCTCCGACTGGAAAATGCCGTCTGCGAGGCTTTCCTTCGTAGACAGCACTACGCCACGGTGTTTTTTGATCTGGAGAAGGCCTATGATACCGCATGGCGATACGGTATCATGGAGACTCTCCACACGATGGGGGCGAGGGGACGCCTCCCAATGTTTATATCTGAATTTTTGCGAGATCGTCGATTCCGCGTACGGGTGGGGGGAGCCCTCTCCGGCCCAAAGGAGCAGGAAGAGGGTGTCCCGCAGGGAAGTGTCCTCAGTGGCACACTCTTTGCCCTGAGCATCAACGGCATCACCTCGGTGCTGCCGGAAGATGTTCTCGCTACGCTCTACGTGGACGACCTTTCGATCTCTTTTGGCGCGGCCCAGATGCCAACTCTGGAGCGCCGACTCCAACAGGCATTGAACCGCGTCTCTCGCTATGCCGAAGCGCACAGGTTTCGGTTTTCTTTGGCCAAGACTAAGGTGGTGCACTTCTGCCGCCACCCACGGCTTCACCCCGACCCAGATTTGTTTCTTAATGGGGTGCGCCTGGATGTGGTTGAGTCGCACCGTTTCCTTGGTCTTGTATTCGACCGACGCCTCACCTGGGAGGCTCACATTCGCAGCCTTAGGGTCTCTTGTACCCGCGCCATGGACATTCTCCGTTCCGTGACGTTCAGCGCTTGGGGCGCTGATAGGGCTACCGCCTTACTTTTTTATCGATCCTTTGTTCGCTCGAAGCTCGACTACGGATGCGAGTTTTATGCATCCGCAGCCGAGCGTTTATTGCGGAAGGTGGATTCGATCCACCACACCGGCCTTCGCCTTGCGACCGGTGCCTTCCGCACTTCCCCCATTGAGAGCCTGTTGGTCGATGCTGGGGAGATGCCACTCGCTCTGCGCCGCGTGCAGTGCATCACTCGCCTGTACGCGCGAGCCCGGCGCCTCCCTCAGTCGCCAACAGCTCTCACTGCATCCGCAGCTGATCTCGATGGTGCCTATGCCGCCGAGAGACGCCAGTCATACCCTAAGCCCTTTGGGTTTAGGGCCAGGAAACTCCTTCGAGAGGTAGATATAGCTCTCGGGCCGGTGGCGCCCCTGGTTCTGCCCAGGACGCCACCCTGGAGGGTACCACATTTGGCTATTTGTCGCCACGCCTCTGCTCCCAAAGCTTGTACTGCGCCGGGAGTATTGCGTTCGACCTTTTTGGAGCACACATCGTGTCACGCTGGTACCGTGCCAGTGTATACGGATGGCTCCAAGTCCCAAGAGGGGGTCGGCTTCCACGCCGTATCCCCTCTGTTTGAAGTCAGCGGGGCTCTACCAGGCGCTGCGTCTGTCTTCACGGCCGAGCTGGTGGCAATACACCACTCGGTACGGGAGATTACGCGACGTGCCCGGTTCGGAGACCGGATTGTGATTTATAGCGACTCACAAAGTGCCCTGAGTGCTCTCGGGGCATTGGAATCTCCGCATCCCCTGGTTCGCGAAATCCGTGACGCCACGGTTTTGGCGAGCCGGGCAGATGTCGAGATTATCTTCTGCTGGGTTCCTGGACATGTAGGAATTGCGGGGAATGAGCCGGCCGATGAGGGCGCCAAAGAGTCCGCGAGGACTCTGCGACCGGACCAGCGTTTCGCTCTTCCTCACACTGACTACATGGCAGGAATACGGGCAGCTCTTCGGACTGCTTGGCAAAGAAGATGGGAGACGGTCGAGGGGAACTTAAAGTTGCGTGCCATTGCGCCGCGACTGTTCCCATGGACCTATCCCCCAATGCCGCGGCGGCTTCAGGTTGCTTTCTGTCGTCTTCGAATCGGGCACACTCGTGTGACGCATCGTTACTTGGTGGAGCGCTCGCATGTGCCCTATTGCAACGACTGCGTCGTCCCCCAGACTGTTCGGCATATTCTTGTCGAATGTCCCAGTCTGGGTGATCTTCGCGCACGATACCTGTCTCGGTACCGGGATGGGCGGGGTCGCTACCGCCTGTCCCTTGTACTCGGGACGAGTGCGTGCACCATGACTGGCGGACTTATTGACTTTTTGGGGGAGTCCGGCCTTCTCCCCTTTATTTAAGGTTCCTTTTTTTTTATTGTTTTGTTTTAGGTTGCACTCTCCTGCACCGGGGTGAGGGGGACCTCCCCCCGCTGCCGGAGATTGCTTCGATTGTTAAGTTTTTCCAATTTATATTCATTGTTAAGTTTTCATATTTTAACTTTAAAGTAGCCTAATTCTAGGCTGTCGTGTTTTTCGGCGACTTATGCCCAAGTGGGTAGTTGCCAGATGGGCTCTATAAAAAAAAAAAAAAAAAAAATAAAATCACCCTGATATCATGACTCTTTTCCCCATTTTCTTTAAGAGTCCTGCGTGCCCTTCCTTCTCGGCTACAAGTTGCCTTGATAGCTCGCCGTCACATGCTCCCGCCTCACACTTTTGTGAATGTATGCGCGACTCTTTCTACCAAATTTTAATAGATTGTTAGTTATTAGTTAAAACTAAGAATAGAGACCCACCGAGAGTATCTCTGCAGGGTGGATTCCGCAGGAATAGTCTAGAAAGGTGGTTACTGGACTACTCGTGACTGAGGGTGTATGTAACTCTCCAGAGTCTGCTCAACGATCACACTTGAAGCAGATACCATTACGGTGTTGGGGCTCGAGGTGCATACCGTCCTCCGTATAGTTGTCCGTGTCACGCCTATCGCCCACTCAGGAAGTCTTTTCTACTTAACTAATGATGATTTATTTTATCACAAGAAAAAACAGATCATTTGTTCTTATACTTTGCTCGCTCGCTCTTATCTCTATTTTTCTGTATGTCATTCAGTGTGTATGTGTGTGTGTGTGTGGTTCCTGCTGGCAAGTTAAATTAAGTTCTCCCAAGTTCGGTGGTAGTGTTGACGTGACCTTCGTGTGATATAAAGATGACGATTCCAGATCGAAGAAGAAGCCAGGGTGAGGAAGAGTGTGGGTGAGGGTGCAGGGAAGTGGCCTAAAGTACAAAGCACATTGTACTTTCACATTCTTTTCACCCACGTAAGAGATTAATCGTTAAAATGATGAGGGGTGCAACATAAATTGAACACTTGAACGTATTCGTATCTCATACTCTTTATGATTGGCATTTGTTGTACTCGCTATTTGAAATGAAAAAGGTAAATACTTTTGTTATCACAACTTAAATTGACCATGTGAGGAAAAGCGTCCCCCCTCCTCCCGCAGTAAGTTGGTAAGGAATCTGTAAAAAGAGTAGTAAATATAGCAAGAAAATATGTATATGAAAGATACAGTACCGTCCAAAGCTAGAGAACATAATACCAGAACTACCTTTTCTTAAATACTCTTGTTAATTTCCATAAAAAAAACCCTCAATATTCTTTGAAATTTGCTTCTGATAGTTTCCACGTTTCATGTCGTAGAAGGACGGCTAAAATAATTTTAGGTAAGTAATGTATATTTGAATAAAGGATGCTCACCAAACTAGAGAAGGATCAGAATAAATACAGCCATAATCAGAATACAACATAATTTTCTCATAGATAATTTCGCCAAATATTAATAAGAAGTATGCAGGTCCTTATTTTGAATGACGTGAGCACATCTTCCTGCAACATAATTTTCTCATAAATAATTTTGCCAAATATTAATAAGAAGTATGCAGGTCCTTATTTTGAATGACGTGAGCACATCTTCCTGCAACATAATTTTCTCATAAATAATTTCGCCAAATATTAATAAGAAGTATGCAGGTCCTTATTTTGAATGACGTGAGCACATCTTCCTGCAACATAATTTTCTCATAAATAATTTTGCCAAATATTAATAAGAAGTATGCAGGTCCTTATTTTGAATGACGTGAGCACATCTTCCTGCAACATAATTTTCTCATAAATAATTTTGCCAAATATTAATAAGAAGTATGCAGGTCCTTATTTTGAATGACGTGAGCACATCTTCCTGCAACATAATTTTCTCATAAATAATTTCGCCAAATATTAATAAGAAGTATGCAGGTCCTTATTTTGAATGACGTGAGCACATCTTCCTGCAACATAATTTTCTCATAAATAATTTTGCCAAATATTAATAAGAAGTATGCAGGTCCTTATTTTGAATGACGTGAGCACATCTTCCTGCAACATAATTTTCTCATAAATAATTTGGCCAAATATTAATAAGAAGTATGCAGGTCCTTATTTTGAATGACGTGAGCACATCTTCCTGCGCACGACTTCCTATTTGTCGCATTGTTCGGGTTGATTTTATTCCATTCTTATTTAAATTTTTGCCATAGATCTTCGTCATTTGTTGGCATTCGAGCCATAACATCCCCACAGATTATCTTCTATTATGTTTTCTATTGGATTTAAATCAGGGCTTTGCGCAGGTCAGTTCATCCCGTCGATATTTTCAGTATCCAAGAACTCCTTCACCCTCTTTGCTGAGTGGCAGGGGGCATTCATTGTCCTGCATGAAAACTGGCTCACGTAGTTCCGATGTTCGGAGAGAAGGGGGTCACATATTCCTGAAGCAGATTCATATTACCCCAGCGCTTACTGTGTCGCATAAATGGACGTGGGGACTAAACCTAGTGCTTGAAAACATGTCTCACACCATAGCTCTACTGCCTCCAACTTTAACCCTTATTTTCGTGCAAGTAGGATTTAGTTTATCACACACGTTCGACTGACTTCAAACTCTTTTTGGTTATGCGCTCCACTGATGGCAGCATGTTAGCTAAACACAATATAATCCATCAAAGGAGGGCATTAGCTAGCATGATTGGTAGAAAGCGGAAGGTGACCCGTTTCTCGGGTGGGAGCCTTCTGGCGAATGCGTCTGGCCCTTCCGAGGCGCCCAGGTTTAGTGCCCTTTGGACACTTAATGGCTCCCTGGTGAGTGTGACGCCGCACTCTACCATGAACTTTGTGAAAGGAGTGGTTTATGCGAGGGAACTCTTTGACTACATAAAAGACCACCTTAGAGCCTGCCGTCCAAGAGGCGGCCAAGGTTGAACGTGGGATGAGAAAACCGGGAGGGGCCTTGAGACGTGCGAGTGGAGTCGGTCCTCCCCTCGACGCCGGAGCGTGCTTGCTTTTTTGCTTATTGTTTTGTTGTTTCTGCTTGTTTGTTTGACTTTATTTTGGTTTGTTTTTGTATTTTTATTTGTTTTTTTTTCTTTTAACCTAGCCTAGTGTTAGGCTGTGATGTCTCTTGTACCCAACCTTCGCTCTGTGACGTTCACCACTTGGGGTGCTGATAGGAATACTGCATTGCTTTTGTTCATTCGAAGCTTGACTACTGATGCTAGTTTTATGCATCCACGGCCCTCTTTCTATTGCTGAAGATGGACTCTACCATCACACCGATCTCTGCCTGGCGACCGATGCCTTCCCTACGTCCCCCCATTAAGAGCTGAGTTGTCGATGGTGGGGAGATGCTCCTCGCTCTGCTCCGTGCCCAGTGTATTATGCGCCCGAACACGCGAGCTCTTCACTTCCCTCAGTCGTCAAAGGCTCTCAGTGCACCCCCACCCAATCTCGATGATGCCTATGCCCCTGGGAGACTCCAGGCATACCCTTAGCCCTTTGGGTTTAGGGTATGACTCCTTCGAGAGCTCTCAAACCAGTGGCGCCCCTGGTTCTGCCCAGGACGCCCTGGAATGTACTACCTCTGACAATTTGTCGCCAAGCCTCTGATTTTCCAAAGTCTCCACAGGGCGGGGAGTTTTGCGGTCGCGTTTCCTTGGGAGCGCACTTCGTGTCGTGTCTTTTGGATCGACTACATCTTCCTAAGGCATGTCATTTCTTCCCCCCGGAGGACCCGCTTCCTGAAGAATTTGTTGACATTAGCTAATCTCCCATCCTTATAAATGAGCAATATCACTCGGCGATCCTTCAATACACGCGGGACAATGTTGGCATACATACTTTACGATTTTTTTTTACTTGTAAACAGAAATGTGTAAGTTAACGTTCTCTAGTTCTGGACGTATCCTTTGTTCAAAGACCCACTTTCCTTCCAACCCTTTTACCCGTTTCTCTATGAAATGACACCTAGACACTATTAGAGACAAATTGCAAACATTTTTTGTGCAATTTGCATGGAAATTAGACGTATTTTCAAGCAAATGTTGATTTTGGTATTTTGTCTTCTAGTTTTTTGTTTACTGTATTTAGCCGGAGATCCTCATGGCGGCACTGGGGCCGAGAAGGCACAAATCCTCCAGATATCAGCCACAGCAACCTTGCTCATGCACAAATGACATAGCCTTGTAAATTTGTAAAATGATAAAAACAGAAAGATGGGGCAATATAAAGAGAAAAGGGCAGGAAGAATGCAGGCACGTTACCCCCGGTCCCCCCAATTTGCTCCCACCAGAAATGAATGGACGAAACCTGGTCGGCGGTTTACCTTGTGAAATTGGTTGCCGACCAAGAAAATACTTGAGGAGAAGCTTGTAAAGAAAAGGGTAAAATGGGAGTGTCTAGAGAGAATAAAGCCCAGATAGTTTTACTCTAGTTTGAGACTACCAGGGGCAATGGCACCAAGAGGTACCAGGTGTAACAATTTACACTGGTCCACCTCAGCAATAAAATAGTGCCGAAGAATTCTGTTGATACGATTTTGCTCCTGCCCGACTCTCGATTAGTTACACTGTACCATGGAGCTCAATTATTCATCATTAGACAGCTGCTGTCTTGTTCAATTTGACCACTTCAGTGTTCTTATTTAGTGCTGAAAGTTTTTTTGAACCCAAACATTTTGGCATTGATAGACTTCTGTTGTAAGCATCTTTCCAAGCAATAAAGCCCTGTTACCGAGTCCATGTTCTTCTTTAACCCAACCCACATCTTTTCTCCCTATTAATTCATTTTTTGATTTTAAAGTTCATTTCTAGTCTATGCATCATATTGAGAAAATTCCCATTTCTCTCTCGAATGCGACTTCCGAATAACGTTGGGAACATTCATTTAGGCTCATTTTATATTTTCCTCTCAAATTTACGCGTTATTCCAAGTAGTATAGCCACTGCTTCCTGGCAAAAAAGTCTAATACATATTTTGGCCGCTGTGTAAGCTCAATTGCTCTGAAAGGTGTCATTTCGTTAAACAGTGTGGTTCAGTAGGGTTCAAGAAGCCTCCATTTACATGAGAGATTTCAGCTTCGAGGATTGAGTCTTATGACTGGAGACGAGTTTCGACTTGCCATCTTTTGTATTTGTCATTTTCGTTTATTTTGTTGATTGCGTGAAATGTAAAAGTGTGTGTACGCACGCAATTCGGCCTTTGTTTGCTCTCTTGTTAGCCTTTTTTCATCTTTGTGTACCGAATGAATGCAAACACTACCTTAGTCATCTCACTTTTCTTAATAGTTTGTAGGCCAAATGATTTCCACTTAAGTGTACGTTCCTGGTGTTGGGGTCCAAATTCGCAATTTGAGTGCCTCTAATATGTACCAACTTTTTTTAGAGGTTGTCAAAACTTAGTATTGCAGTCCTTGTTATCCTTAATCCCCTTTTCCCTATGCGTAACATTATGCGCATTATTTCCTCTGCGCCTGTCTGTATGACCTCACGAGGGCCATCCAGTTCCTACTTTGTCGCCCTTTGCTCTTTCTGTTCGAACTTGTTTTTGTGGTTGAATTTGTATTTGTTTTTCCCCCGTAGAGGGTGGTACTCTGTGTAGCCTGGTACACTAGGTACCTGGAGGAGCTGCACGTCCCCCCGGCCTGAGTGAAAATTAGGAAAGCCCTGACACTGGTTTGACTTGAATTATCTGAAGTTCTCTAGGGAAGTTGTTGGCCCGCTTCCTCGTCGCTCCCTTTCAGCGCTACTTTATTTATTTTGACTCAACGACAGAGGCGGCCAACTTTTTCAGAGTGAGGGCCAGATGAGACTTTTGGTGACAAACGAAATCCCCAAAGTGACTATATATATATATATATATATATATATTATACAATAATTTTATTGAATAAAACATACAAATCAGTGAGAGGGCTGGTGCTTCTAGCCATGAAGAAGTGTTTCAATGCTCGGTTCGATGGATGAGGTAGACAACAGAAGAATGTCATTGAGGTGGCGGTCCGAGAGTTGGAAGCGAAGGTGGTGAGACTCGGTGAACTTCATTTTGGAGAAGAGCTGTTCGCAACAGTAGGTGCTGCCAAACATGGCCACGATGCGTTGATTGTACGCAATGTATTTTGGAAAATTACTAGAAGGGAGGACAAGGTCGCGGAAGAAAGACATTGGAGAAGAGTTGCGGAACTTGCGGGACAGAGGTTGCCCGCCCCTGCTCTACGACTATCCCCGCAACCTTTTGTCTACCTACACTTGGTACTAGTGGAGCTAGCTACCATCTCCCGGAACGAGTGCAATTTAAGGAAAACTCCCTCACTGGGTTGACTTGAAATCTAACGGAGCCGTGGGAAGTTGGTGTGCTTTCTCCTCGTTCCCTCTCACCATTATATTTTCCACGACTCCTCAACGCTTTGTTTAGGTTTAAATATCTAACCAGCTACCTCATGTTGTACCAGGAGAGACTTTGGAACCTTTATAACAAGGCCTGCAGCTCGCAAGAGACCAGGACTTGAAGGGGGCTGGACATTAGGGTGTTATTGATGGGAAGATCACTTCGTACGCCGACACTGCTCCTGGCCCTAACGATGTCTCGTATGCCATGCTTCGACCCTTAGGTGAGCGAAGCATGTCATTTCTTTTAGATTTGTTCAACAGGACCTGGACAGAGGGTATCCTCCCAGACTCCTTGCGAATGGCCACTGTGCCTGCTTTTCCCAATCCGGGGGAGATCACTCTACCAAGGCTGGTTTCCACCCATTCTCTCTAAATTCCTGCTTGTGCAAATTGATGGATTAATTGGTAAATGTTACGAGTAGATCATGCTTTTCCTGGACAAGGAAAGCCATGTATCTTGTGAAAAGTGTGTCTACCGCAAGTTCCACTTCATGTCGGATACTCTACTCCGACTGGAAAATGCTACCTGCGTGGTGGCTAGGGTATTTTTCGACCTGGAGAAGGCCTAAGATTGCGATGCACTATCATGGAGATCCCCCACACGATATGGGTCGGGCGGATGACTCTTAATTTTGATCTGAATTTCTACAAGATCGTCGATTACGACTACAGGTGAAGGGAGCCCTCTCTGGCCCAATGGAGCAGGAAGATGTCGTCCCCCAGGAAAGGCTCAGTGTCACACTATTTGCAATGAGCATTAACATTATCGACACAGTGCTGCCGGAAAATGTTCTCGCTACGCTCTACGTGTACGACCTTTTGATCTCTTTCACGGCAGCCTAGATCTCAAATCGTGCAGGCATTGAATAGCATCTCGCTATGCCCAAACCTATAGGTTTCGATTTTCCTTAGTTAAGACTAAGGTAGTGCACTTCTGTCGCCACCACCCCGTAAGGAGCGTGGTGATTTGCCTTTCTGGCCGCCGTGCTGACGTGATTCAGCGCCCCGTCCGGCTCTAGCTTAGACTCTTCTTTCTGACAGCTTGTGTTTTCACCCTACATCCTCACTCTCCCTACAACCTTCCTCACAACTTCCTCTGTTCGGCCTCTAATTTCACAGGATATATGCCGACCAGCTTCCTCTCATCCAACTTTCCCGGATCGGGGCTGATGGGGGAGGGGACCACGTTAACTTACTCCTGAGCTCCGGTCTAGGGTGGTGAGTTTTTAAGAACCTGCTTCATCCCCACCCACAGCTTCCTCACATCCCTTTTCTTTTTCCTTCCCCCCGTAAGGGGCGCGACGATTTGCCATCCCGGCCGCCGTGCTGACGGGACTCTGCTGACGGGACTCAGCACCCCGTCCGACCCCAGCTTAGCCTCTTCTCCTTCCTTCAAAACACTTGTGTTTCCTCGCTTTTCATACAACCTCTCCCACAACTTTCTCTGGTCAGCCTCTAATTTCACAGGGTAGATGCTGACCTTCTTCTCAGCCAACCGTCCCGGATCGGGGCTGAAGGGGGAGGGGACAATGTTCCCTAACCCCTTAGCTCCGGTCTGGGGTGGTTGTTTTTTAAGAACCTGCTTCATCCCCACCCATACCTTCCTCACATCCTTTTTCCTTTCATCTTCACAATCTATGTTTTTACGCCGTCTCTAAGGTGGAGCCGCCATGGCAATGGACTGCCAGGCCACCAGACGGGATGGGTGGTCCTGAATGGCGGCACCTGGCTCTGCCAGGCCTGTAAGCACCTCTTGCAGTGCCGACAACTGCGAGAGGTGTTGAACGATTGCATCCCGTGAAACAAATAGGGTCACCATGCCCAATGATGAGAAAACTCAAAATCTCGACCTTAATTCCCCCCTGTGTCATCAACAGAGCCGCCCTCGGGCAGCTCCACCAAAAAAAATGGCAATACACCACTCGGTACGGGGAATTACGCGACGTGCCCGGTTATGGGACCGGATTGTGATCTATAGCGACTCACAAAGCGCCCTGAGTGCTCTCGGGGCATTGGAATCTCCACAGGCCCCGGTTCGCGATATCCGTGACGCCAGGGTTTTGGCGAGCCGGCGGATGTCGAGGTATCTTCTGCTGGGTTCCTGGACATGTAGGAATTTCGGGGAATGAGCGCGCCGATGAGGGCGCCAAAGAGTCTGCGAGGACTCTGCGACCGGACCAGCGTTTCGCTCTTCCTCACACCGACCAAATGACAGGAATACGGGCAGCTCTTCGCACTGCTTGTCAAAGAAGATGGGAGACGGTCGAAGGGAACTTAAAGTTGCGTGCCATTGCGCCGCGCCTTTTTCCATGACCCTCTTCCCCAATGCCGCGACGGCTTCTGGTCGCTTTCTGTCGTCTCCGAATCGGACACACTCGTGTGACGCATCGCTATTTGATGGTACGCTAGCCTGTGCCCCATTGCGACGACCTCGTCGTCCACCAGACTTTTCGGCACATTCTTGTCAAATGTCCCAGTCTGGGTGATCTTTCCGCACGTTACCTGTCCCGGTACCGGGATGGGCGGGGTCGCTATCGCCTGTCCTTTGTACTCGGGACGAGTGCGTGCACATTGACTGGTGGACTTGTTGACTTTTTGGGGGAGGCCGGCCTTCATTTAACTAGGTTTAGTTGTTTTTTGTTATTGTTTTGTTATTGCTTCCTAATTATTTCTTTTTATTGTTTTTTTCTGTTCAAATTTTTTAAAGTAGCCTAGAACTAGGCTGTTTCTTTTCGGCTACTTATGTCTATGTGGACAGTCGCCAGATAGCCCCTTAAAAATAAAAAAAAACACAACAAAAACGTCGAATCCTTCCGAGGCAGCATTCATTAGTGCCCTTCAGACACATGACGACAGGCCTGTAAGCGTGACGCCGCTCTCTACCATCAACTTGGTGAAAGGAATAGTTTACGCGAGGGAACTCGTGGACTACTCTATAGATGACACCACTTTAGAGGTGGCCGACCATGGGGCGGTTAATGTCAAACGTGTGATGAGAAAAAAGGGAAGGGCCTCGAGATTCACCCCTATACTCTTCGTCACGTTCGACTGTGACAATCTCCCTGAGTCGGTGCGTGTCGGTTGGTATCGCTACCGCGTGAAGGCATTCGCTCCACTGCCGCAGAGGTGCTCTTACTTACACCGCTTCGGCCATAATAATCGCTCTTCTATACACGCTAATTCGGTGGTGCTTGGCACGGCCGCGGTTATCCTCATTTCAGAAAATTACTGAGTTGTCTATCTCAGTCGAGTAGTTAAGATCGTTAGATGAGGCTGTTGAATTCTCCGGCAACCTCATCGCCGTGGCCTTAATTACTATTCCTAGAACGTCTGGCCGTTTTATCCGCTGACCACTCCCATGGTGGTCTGCCGAGTGTAAGAAGGCCCTCAAACTGAAGCGTTATCCAAACATGCGCTATAAGCGCCGCCTAACCGACTTCACTGTCGTTGAATTTCTTCAGCTAAGGCTAGGTTCCGGTATATTTCGAAGTACGCCGGCTGCTCTTCTTGGCGGGCATACGTGTCTTCACTTAACTGGAAGATCTCTCTAGCAGAGGTGTGGAAGCGATTCAAAAGGATACCGGGCAAGTTCTCGCAGGTCACCTCCCCCTCCCCCCATCGTTTTCCAGGAGAATGGGACCGCAATCTCGAACCGCGCCTCCGTGGCGGAATCCTTCGCGACCGCTTTCTCCGCATTCTCTAACCGGGATGCTGCTCCGTTAGCATTCAATGCGCGTTGTGATGTCTAGGAATGCCGCCGACTGGACTTAACCCCAGAGGTGGAGAACACTTCGTCGACAGGTTTACTTTGAGTGAGTTGCGTTCCGCTCTCGCTTCGTCCGCGGACACTGACCCTGGTCCAGACGATGTCCCGTCTGCCATGCTTCGACACCTGGGTGAGCGAGGCATGGCCTTCCTGTTAGATTTGTTCAACAGGATCTGGGTACAGGGTATCCTCCCAGCTTCTTGGCAAATCGACATCAGGAAGAGATCGCTTTACCCCGGCCGGTTTCCGCCCAATCTCTCTAACCTCCTGCGTGTGCAAGTTGATGGAGAAATTGGTAAATGCTAGATTAGTCTTTTTCTCTGTACAGTGGACGCCATCTATCTTCTGCACAGTATGCCTCCTGCAAGTTTCACTCTACGTCGGATACTCTGCTCCTACTGGAAAATGCCGTCTGCGAGGTGTTTTTCGATCTGGAGAAGGACTATGATACCGCATGGCGATCCGGTATCAAGGAGACTCTCCACACGATGGGGTCGAGGCGACGCCTCCCTATCTTTATATCCGAATTTTTTTCGAGATCGGCGATTCCGCGTACGTATGTGGGTAGCCTTCTCCGGCCCAATGGAGCAGGAAGAGGGTGTCCCGCAGGGAAGTGACCTCAGTGCCACATTCTTTACCCTGAGTAACAACGGCATTCCTTGCTGCTGCCGAAAGATGTTCTCACTACGCTCTACGTGGACCAGCTTTCGATCTCTTTTGACGCGGTCTAGATGCCAACTCTGGATCGTCGACTCCAAAAGACATTTAACTGCGTCTCTCGGTATGACGAAGCACACAGGCTTCGGTTTTCTTTAGCTAAAACTAAGGTGGTGCACTTCTGCCGCCATCCGCCACTACAACCTGACCCACACTTATTTCTCAATGGGATGCGCTTGAAGTTCTGGACTCGTACCGTTCCTTGGTCTTGTATTTGACCGACGCCTCACCTGGGAGGCTCATATTCGCAGCCTTATGGTCACGTACCCCAGTCATGGATATTCTTCGTTCTGTGACGTTCAGCGCTTAGGGCGCGGATAAGATTATGTCTACTTTTTTATCAATACTTTGTTCTTTCCAAGCTCGGCTACGGATGCGAGTTTTATGCATCCGCAGTAGTGATCGGTGCCTTCTTCACTTCCCCCATTGAGAGCGTACTTGTCTATACTGTTGAGATGCCACTCGCTCTGCGTCGTGCACAGTTTAATTATTCGCCCGTACGTGCGAGCCTGGCGCTTCCCTCAGTCGCCAACAGCCTTTGCTGCATCCGCAGCTGATCTTGACGGTGCCTATGCCACCGACAGACGCTAATCATATCATAAGCCCTTGGCTTTAGGGCTAGGAAACTCCTTCGAGAGCTGGGTATACATCTCGGGCTGGTGGCACCCCTGGTATTGCCCAGGACGCCACCCTGTAGGGTACCACCTTGACTATTTGTCACTTCGCCTCTGCTCCCAGAGCTTCTATAGCGCCGGGAGTCTTGCGTTCGCCCTCTTTAGAACACACTTCGTTTCACGCTGGAACCGTGTCAGTGTATACGGATGGCTTCAAGTCCAAAGAGGTGGTCGGTTTTCACGCTGTATCCCCTCTGTTTGAAGTGAGCGGTGCTCTGCCAGGCACTGTCTCTGTTTTCACAGCCGAGCTTGTTGCAATACGCCGCTCGTTACGGAATATGATAACGCGATGTGCCTGGTTCAGATACCGGATTGTGATTTATAACGACTCACAAAGCGCCCTGAGTGCTCTTGGGGTATTGGAATCTCCGCATCCCTTTGTTCGCGATATCCGTTATGCTCCGTTTTTGGCGATCCCGGCGCATTTCGAGATTATCTTCTGGGTTCCTGGACATGTAGGAATTGCGAGGAATGAGCGCGTCAAAGATTCCGCGACGACTGAGCGATCAGACCCGCGTTTCGCTCTTCCTCACACCGATTACATGGCAGGAATACGGGCAGCTCTTCGGGCTGTTTGGCAAAGAAAATGGGAGACGGTCGAAGGGAACTTAAAGTTGCGTGCCATTGCTCCGCGATTGTTCCCATGCACCTACCCTCCAATGCCGCAACGGCTTCAGGTTGCTTTCTGTCGTCTCCGAATTGGACACACTCGCGGCATCCACC
The DNA here is from genome assembly GCA_963969495.1 of Ceratothoa steindachneri. NCBI lineage: Eukaryota > Metazoa > Arthropoda > Malacostraca > Isopoda > Cymothoidae > Ceratothoa > Ceratothoa steindachneri. Next base: position 4,553,658 of record OZ018321.1, on the reverse strand, counting down.
ATCATTTGATGGAGCGCTCACCTGCGTCCCCCTATGAAGGCTGCGTTGTCCCCCAGACTGTTCATCATATTCCTATGTCCCACTCTGGGTGATCTTCGCGTACGTTACCTACCGGGACGAATGGGTTCCCTACGGCTTGTCTCTCGTATTCCGGGCGAGTTCGTGCACCCTGACCTGTGGACTTTACGACTTTTTGGATGAAGTTGGCCTCCTCCCCTTTATTTGACTGTTGTTTTGTTTTTGGTAAGTTGCATGTTTCTTCCCCGCGGGGGGAGGCGTGCCTACCTCCGAAGCCGGAGCTCGCCTCCATCTTGCTTTGTCTTCCTGTTATTTTATTTTTAGCCTTTCCCGTTTCTAGCGTTATTTGTTATTTACATAGTGTTACTTTTGTTCTTGTTTTTTGTTACTCCTTTCTTAATATAGCCCAGTAGTAAGCTGTGCCGTGTACGGCAAATTATGCCGTTCGTTTTTTTTTGTGACATTAATTGCGGCAGTCGCATTATTGGCGCCAATAAAAAAAATGGCGATCCATCAGCAGTATCTGTTGCCGGAGTCGCTACCGCACGCCCCTCGCATTTATCACTTTGGAATGACTCAGTTTTGGGTGAGATGGGCCGGCCCTCTTTCATAGTAGTTAATTATTTAAATTTTTGTCTGCATTCTCGGTCCCTTGAGATAGGCGGGCCTTCGTCCCGGCACCTGAACCTGCTCCCTTTTCTTTTTGAAAAAATTTTGGCATTTTGTTTATTATTAGTTTTCTGTTTTTTAAATCGAAAAGATAGGCCTGTCTGATTTTGGTGGCTGTGCCCTTGCTAGCGGCCGCCGGATGAGCGCGCTAAAATAATAACTCCGAATCGGGTACACTCGCGGGGCGCATCCCAATCTAATGTAACGCTCCCCGCACCTTGTTTTTGCGAAGACTGTGCGCCATATTATGGTCGAAGGTAGTCTGGGGTGGCTTCGTGCGTGGTACCTTTCTCTGTACCGTAAGTACCGAATTCGCTAAAACTTGTTCTTCGTCTTGGGGCCTCGGTCCGACACACCAGAATGTGGTTTGATGTAGTTTGAGGAGAAGGCTAGTCGCCTCTTTGATTTTTTTAATTAAATTGTGAGCGGGGTGTTTGGGTCCCCCCCATGAGGGCGTGCCTACACATGGGTACTTAAGCAGTCGTTGGTGGACGCCAAATGGGCGGAGTAAAATTTTAAAAATATTGGATTTTTTTATATATTATAAATTGAGTCTATTGATGACGGTTTTTCCCTGCAGGTGTTGGGTGGTTGGCGAAAATGATCCGGAAGCGCCTCGGGGTGATCACTGCAGTGATCATTCTCATCCCAGTGTTTGTACTCCTCTCTATCAACAATCCAGGTTTGGTTCCTCTTCTCTATCACGCTGTTTGGGGTTGGTTGCGGTGGGAAAGGGGTCATGCTCGTCAAGGCCATTGCTCTTGTTATACTCCTTTTTATTATTATGTTGTCATTAATATTATTTAATAATAATATTTTATTTTTGTGCCTGGTCTTCACTTCTTATCCGTAGGTTTCCGTTTTCATTTCGGTTAATTATATCATTCATGTCTCTCAATTTACTTTAACACATTTTATTTAATCTTTGTCCTTTTCCAACATCCGCACTTTTTGTTCTCATTTGTTTCTAACCTTTGTTAATTCTTTCCTTTTCTTAGTTTTTTATTTGATTTGTTTTCTTTCGGGAGTCACTTTCCACCCGCTTCTCCATTATCCATGGCCTCCAGGTGTTGCTATCTAATTGAAGGTCCCCGTAGGTGGGTGGCCTGTGTACGTTTAGTATCCGGAGGAACTGCACGGCCTCGCGGCCTTTGAAGCCCTTTTCCGCATTCAGGAGGTACGAGGGGAGGCCCTCTCCTCTGCCTGTCAGAGTGGTGGTGTCATTTAGCTCCTCCACGGTCCCGTCACCAAGGTAGGGCGAAGATTTAGAGAGAAGGACGTTGTTGGATATGATGACGTAACTTGAATTATTCTAGAAATCCTGCCAACAGACGGTAGTTCCTGACCCTTGGGATGACTAAGGAAAAAAAAACGGAGTCTAACCGCTCCCCCGTATCCTGTCTCTGGTTTTCGGACTTTTCAGGGATCCCCCCTTAGTGCAGTAAAAACTTACTAATAATAAACCTACTAATCCTCGACAAGTTGGACAGGATTTGAAGATCTGTTGTTGCAAAGCTAGAGACGGATCCCGTGACTTAGTTGACCTGGGAGCCAACAATGCACTAAAGCCCACCCGCCACAGCATGATGCACCTGAGATAGGCCATAGGAAGGTGATCAGCCCATGACGCGCAGATAAATGGTTATTGGGGCGAAACCGATATTCCCATTATTTGCTCCCCAACGCCCAGCTTCCCTCAAGGGCCAGGCGCCAAATGGCATTGTTTTTAGAGGTAAAGCCTCTCTTTTGACACGGCATGAGGTAGCTGGTCGGCTCCTTAAGGTGCGGCATCGTTTCCTGGGCCTTGCCCACGCACCTCTTCGAACCGAGGTTTGTCATGCCCGCTCCCCATTTCCTAACAATGCGGGTTCCACATACCTGCCTCAGTGACGGGTCATAGACCCTATGAGTCTCCCGTCAGAATACATGACATCTTGGTGCGGATGGCCAGTTAAAAGCACCTAATGAGGTGATGTCCCGGGAGGTGATCCCATCCCAGATGTCAGGGTCTTTCAAGGGGGCGAACCTTGGCTCGGTGCCAGACACCGAACTGAGTCCGCCCCTCTGCACCCCGCAGAGAGGTAACCATATGTAGCCTGTTATACTTGGTATCCGGGGAAGCCGCAAGTCCTCCCGGCCTGAGTCGTGCCCTGTTCGTAGACTGAATTATGATCTTTAGCGACTCACAAGTCGCCATAATTGTCTTCCGGGCATTGGAATCTCCACATCCCCTGGTTCGCGGTATCCGTGAGACCATGGTTGCCGCCATCCGGGTGGATGTTGAGATTATTTTCTGCTGGATTCCTCTACATGAGAGAATTGTGGGGAATGAGGGCGCCAAAGAATCCGTGATGTCAAGGCTACCAGACCAGCGTTTCCGTCTTTCTCACACTGAGTACATAGCAGGAATCAAAATGTTAGACGACTGAAGGGAACTTAAAATCGTGTACCATTGCGCCGCGACTGTTCTCATTGACCTACCCCGAATGCTGTGACGGCTTCATGTCGCATTCTTCGTCTTCGAACTGGGCACAGTCGCAGATCGCAGCGCCATTTAATGGACTGCTCCCTTGCACCTTACTGCGACGACTGCGGTGTCCTCCAGACTGTTCTACAGATTATTGTTGAATGTCCCAGTCTGGGTGATCTTCGTGCACGTTACCTGTCCAGATACCGGGGTGAACGGGCTCTATACCGCTTGTTCCCTGTACTCGGGACGAATTTGTGCACACAGACTAGTGAACTATCTGAGCTGTTAGATGAGGCTGGCCTCCTCCATTTTATTTGACTGTTGTATGTCGCATTTTCCTGCGCCTGGGGTAGGCAGGCTTCGCCCGACGCCGAAGCATTGCTCCCTTTTTGCTTTTAGTTTTTTTGTTTTTCTATTTTTAGGTTTCAGCCTAGTATTAGGCTTTTAATTAATTAATTACGGCGATTTATGCCCTTGTAGGCAGTCGCCAGATGGTGACTAAAAAAAATAAAATAAATAGTCTTGAAGTTTTTCTCTTTTCCCATTTGCATTCCTCTAATTTGATAGCCCCCGATTTTTTCTGACGAAACCTAAAATGGAATATCCCAAAGCAAGCTACGAACGATGTCCTGGAACAAGCATAAAGCTCATTGCCCATTAATGGCAGTAATTTAGGCAATGACACCCCCACCCCCTTTCTCCTTACGTTAGTGATTGTTTTATTTTCTCTTTAATGTGCGTGAACTTATAGAGTTGTCGAGAAGTTCCATGCAAAAACAATTCCGAAATATGAAAATTCATAGTGTAAATTTTTAACGTGTGATAATTTATTTATGTGGTTTTCCTTGTCGAATACTCCCTTTGTCTACGTCGCTTTTTGTACATTCCACGATAAACTTCCATCAAGTTCGCACTCGTTTGCACTGTTTAACATTATAAAATGCAAGTTATTTACACGGTTTATATGTATAGTTTTGGTGTAATCAATATTTTGTAATTTATTCCCACTCATTTATAACAATCATATTCCTAGTTGGCAACTTGTACATTACTGACTTGTCACAGTATTACTCGTATTTGAACAATGACTGTGCCACCCGCCCTTTTCTCATGTGCGAATGTTGACAATGTATAATACATCTGCATCCGCCACCAAAATGAGATCAGTCTATCATTTCCGCAAATGCTTGCAAGCCGGTGACATTTCTAGGTGGGATTATCTTAAATTTTTAATCAAAATAGCAACGAAAAATCGACACCAACCAGATAAATATCCTAAATGCTACCCATAAATAATGAATGAATGATACGTACGCTTAAAGACGGGACGAGATATGGAAACTGTTGTAGAAATCATACCTTCGTACTTGTTCGTATCTTCACTCCTTCATTTGGATTTTACTCTTATATTTCCATTTTATTCTGCTTTTTTTTTCCTCTTCTGTGTTTCTTGTCATATTTAGAATGGTGAATTTTCCTTTCGGGATTTATGTCCTGGTTTGTGGATGTTGGGTTCATTGTGTGTGTTTTTTTTTCAATATATATAATTTGGAAGATCATATTAAGGTCTGGGGGGGGGGAGATTTCATATGATCTAGCCTGGAGGGGAAGATCTTCATATGATCTAGCTTGGAGGGGAAGATTTTCATATGATCTAATATTTTAACTCACTTTGCACAAACCCTTGTCTCAAAGTATTAATAAAATAAAAATTCTTTAAGGAAAAACGTTTAGCCTCAAAGGCAAGCGGCAAGTCCACAGTATATGAAATCACTTGCATCGTATTTACCCCGTAGGGGGCGTGGCGATTTGCCTTCTTGGCCGCCGTGCTGACGGGACTCAGCGCCCCGTCCGGCCCCAGCTTAGCTTCTTCTCCTTCTTTCAGACAGCCTGTATTTCTCCCAAACTTCATCACTTTCCCTACAACCTCTCGCACAACCTTCTCTGGTCGACCTCTATTTTCTCCTCAGCCAACTATCCCGGATCGGGGCTGGGGGGGGGGCAATTTTCCCTAAGCCCTGAGCTCCGGTTTGGAATGGTGGCTTTTTAACAACCTACTTCATCCACACCTTCCTCACATCCTTTTTCCTTCTCACTTCACTACCTATTTTTTTACGCCGTGCCTAAGGTAGGACTGCCAGGTCACCAGGCTGGAGGGGTGGCCATAAATGGCGGCACATGGCTCTGCTAGCCCTATACGCACCCCTCGCAGAGCGGGCCACTAGGAGGGGTGATTAGCGTTTGCTTCCCGTAAAAAATAGGGTTACCATGCCCAATGATGATAAAATAAAAAATCTCCCCTCAATTTCCGCTCGGGCAGCTCCACTGAAAAAATGGAGGTCCCCACCCCCCGTGCTTTCACAGGGGAACCTCAGAAATTCTTTGACCGGAGAGGAGGCTAACTCCTCTGCTTTACCTACGGGTGGAGGGGACTCTCCCTCACTCCCTTGATTAGAGGTGCCCTCGGGTGCCTCCCTCTTTACAGCGTCAGTCCACCCTTCACTTTCCAACTTTCCATCCGCCAAGAAAGCCAGGAGGCAGCCCATAACCGACCGCTCCCCATTGAAGTGGCTCGGTAGGGCAAACCCCTTTAAGGGGGAGAGGGAGAACAGGGCCCATTGGCCCTTCCCTCCAGAGACCTGGTGGCTCGCATACTAATGTTTGCGGGGCTCAAGGCCTGTGCCTCCCCATACTCGACTCGTGACACCGCTGCCAATGGGACCTGTGATATCATAGGGGGTAGGCCACATGGAGGCTCCTCCCCGAGATAGACATGGTCCTTGAGGCAACCCAGCCTCAGACGGTAGAGCCATCCATGGGGGCGAATCCGGGCTCGGCGCCAAGCACCGAACTTGAGTCCGCCGCTATGCAAGGTCCCCCTCAAACGGCTCCGGTCCCAGGGCAGTACAAGGAATGGAGAGATCTCCTCCGGCAGGTGCCCCTGCGACCGCCAGGGACTACTCCATCTCGGAGAAGGACCTTGCTGAGGCCGGTTCATCTGGCCTGGGGGCTCCTGCCGGCAGAGGGGAAAAGCGGGTTCATTCCCCGCCCTCGTCTCCCAAGGAGAAAAGAAACAAACACAAAAAAGACGGGACTCGTCTCCATCTGCGGGGGCTTCGTCAAGATGGATTGGTCTACTGCTTCGGTAAGCGACCAAGCCAAGATCGGCACGTTCGGCCCGGCTGTCCCCCTTTGGTGCGGAGTCCCTACAAAGAACAAAGGTATAAGTACACAGAGAGGAGCCTCGATTACATCGGGGCCCCTCATTCAGAGAGTTCCCGTCGTTTTCCAGCCCGCTAGCTTCAAACGCTTCCTGGTTATTCGCTCCACTGTTATTGGTAGAGACCCGAAGGTGACCGTTTCTCAGACGGGAGCCTTTTGGCGAATGCGTCAAATCCCTCAGAGGCGACCATGATTAGTGGCCTTCGGATACTTGATGGTGAGTGTAACGCCGCACTCTACCATGAACTTCGTGAAAGGAGTAGTTTATGCGAGGGAACTCGTGGACTACTCCATAGATGACAGTACCTTAGAGCTGGCCGACCATGGGGCGGTCAAGGTTGAACGTGTGATGAGAAAACAGGAAGGGGCCTCGAGACCCACCCCTACATTCTTCGTCACGTTTGACTGTGACAAGCTACCAGAGTCGGTGCGCGCCTGTTGGTATCGCTACCGCGTGAAGGCATTCGTGCCACTGCTGCAGAGGTGCTAATACTATTACCGCCTTGGCCATACTAATCGTTTCTCTTGACGTGCAAAGTCGGGGTTACCCGAAATCTGTCTAAGTTGCTCCAAGGCCGCACACGATAAGTCCAAATCGTTTGTGACCAAGTGTTTCAATTACGAAGAGCCGCACCCCTCTTCTTCGAAGCAATGTGGTGCGTATCTCCTTGAGATTGAAATCCTGGGTGTTCATGCTCAGGATCGTCTCTCATTTCGCGAGGCTAAGGACTATGTCCTGGCGCGTCCGGCGCTGCCTGGGACGTCCTATGCCTCAATGTCGAAAAAGACACCCTCTGCTCCTGGCCCTCCCCAGGCCTACGAGTACGGTCGTTTCCGCGCCCGTTCGGAACTCTTCTGCAGGTTCTACCCACCCCGGATGCTCCCCTGATAAAGTTGCGGCACAAAGGGTCCACACCCAGCCCCGGCTAAAACCAGGGCTCTCCCCCTTCCCCCACGGTGACTATTTCCCGTAAGGCGAAACGGCAACGCTCCTCGACCGAGTCGTTAGACTCACAGGAGGCAACACCCCTGAAGTTGGATGCCAGGCCATCTTCCGGGGTTCTTAAGCTGCCCCCCGAAAGGACACCACTAAAGGAGCTTCCACTCCTTCGCCTACGCCCAGTTGGGAGCTAGGTTGCTCAGAGACGGTGGATCCTCTAAAAGAGGGCCCCCCGCCTGCCTAAGGTTTCGAGGCGGAAGGAGGCAACAGCGCGTTCAGCGCATTGTCTAGCCAACAGCGCTCGGAGTTCTGTCTCCGGCAAGCGTACGGCCATTCCCGTGATAGTCTTCTGTTCGAAGAGGTTCCCTGCATCTCCTCCGTGCTAGGCTTGGACTGCATATTCCTTTAATGGAATTGCCGCCAACTCCGGGCCAACTGGGAGGAGCTGTGGAGACTCGTCTCGTCCCGTTCCCCGTTAGCTATATTTTGGCAGTAGCCCATGCTGGGCGCATGCCCCCTGCCAACCCTCCAGGGGTATAACAGTTTTGCGACCCCACCACCACGGGATGGCGGGCCGTCCGGGAGGAAGTGCGGTTTACACCCAGCATGATATCTTTGTTCTTCTCTTCGCTGTAGATACCTCCTTTCAGGCAGTAGTTGTTCAGCTGCTCCTTGATAGAAGGTATACTGTTATTTCCGCGTACATTCCACCATCAGCCGACTTCGACGCGCTGGACTTCCGCCGCGTCCTAGCACGGTTGCCGAGGAACTTTCTCTTGCTCGGAGATCTAAACGATAGACACCAACTCTGGGGAGACTACTCTATTAATCCCCGGGATCATGTCATTCCCGACCTGATCGACGAGCTTGAGATGGGTGTCCTAAATGTGGATGAGTTTAGGCATCACTGCCTAAGAACCGCTTCATTTTCCTGTTTCGATGTATCTTTCTGACCTCCGGATGCACAGCCTGATTTTGATCGGGGTATTGTCGATGACCTCCATGGTAGGTGATCACTTTCCCATTCAAATATCATTTTCTGGGCCGCTGCCGCCCGCGAGCCCGCCCCAGTGGTACTTGGCGTGGGTGCGCTGTTTTACATTTCCGGAAATGATTGAATTCTCTATCTCAGTCGAGGAGTTTAGATGGGTAGATGAGGCCCGTTGAGTTCTCCGACAACCCCATAGCCGCGGGCCTAACTAATATTCCTAGAAGGTCTGGCTGTTTTGCACGCCGACCCCTCCCGTGGTGGTCAGCCTAGTTTGAGACGGCCCTCAAATAGAAGCGTTATGTCTACATTCGCTATAAGCGCCTCCCGAACGATTTCACTGTCGGTAAATTTCGTCGGGTTAGGGCTAGGTTCCGGTATATTTCGAAGCACGCCCGCCGCTCTTCTTGGCGGGCATACGTGTCTTTGCTTAACTGGAAGACCCCTCTAGCAGAGGTGTGGAAGCGATTCAAATATCATTTTCTGGGCCGCTGCCGCCCGCGAGCCCACCCCAGTGGTACTTGGCGTGGGTGTGCTGTTTTACATTTCCGGAAATGATTGAATTCTCTATCTCAGTCGAGGAGTTTAGATGGGTAGATGAGGCCCGTTGAGTTCTCCGGCTACCCCATAGCCGCGGGCCTAACTAATATTCCTAGAAGGTCTGGCTGTTTTGCACGCTGACCCCTCCCGTGGTGGTCAGCCTAGTTTGAGACGGCCCTCAAATAGAAGCGTTATGCCTATATTCGGTATAAGCGCCGCCCGAACGATTTCACTGTCGGTAAATTTCGTCGGGTTAGGGCTAGGTTCCGGTATATTTCGAAGCACGCCCGCCGCTCTTCTTGGCGGGCATACGTGTCTTTGCTTAACTGGAAGACCCCTCTAGCAGAGGTGTGGAAGCGAGACAAAAGGATTCGGGGCAAGTTCTCGCAAGACCCCCTTCCCGTTCTCCAGAAGAATGGGTCTGCAATCTCGGACCCCGCGTCCGTTGCGGAATCCTTCGCTACCGCTTTTTTCGCATTCTTTCGCCGTGATGTCGTGATGTCCCAGAACTCCTCCGGCTGGACTTTACCTCCAGAGGCGGAGAACCCTTTAACGACAGGTTTACTTTGAGTGAGTTGTGTTCTGCTCTTTCTTCGTGAGTGCACACCGCCCATGGTCCGGAATATGTCCCGTACGCCATGCTTCGACACCTGGGTAAGCGAGGGATGGCCTCTCTGTTAGATTTGTTCAACAGGATCCGGGTGGAGGGTCTCCTCCTCCCGGATTCCTGGCGACTCGCAAACCGGGGAGAGATCACTCTACTCCGGCCGGTTTCCGCCCATTTCTTTAACCTCTTGCTTGCACAAGTTCATGGAGAAATTAGTAAATATTAGATTAGCCTTTTTTCTGGACATCGGAGGCCATGTCTTGCGCACAGTGCGGCTTCCGCAAGTTCCACTCCACGTCGGATGCTCTGCTCCGACTGGAAAATGCCGTCTGCGAGGCTTTCCTTCGTAGACAGCACTACGCCACGGTCTTTTTCGATCTGGAGAAGGCCTATGATACCGCATGGCGATACGGTATCATGAAGAATTTCGACACGATGGGGGTCGGGGGACGCCTCCCAGTCTTTATATCTGAGTTTTTACGAGATCTTTCATTCCGCCTACGGGTGCCGAAAGTCCTCTCTGGCCCAATGGAGCAGGAAGAGTGGGTCCCGCAGGGAATGGTCCTCAGTGTCACACTCTTTGCCCTGGGCATCAACGGCACACCTTGGTGCTGCCGGAAGATGTTCTCGCTACGCTCTACGATGCCAACTCTGGAGCATTGTCTCCAGCAGGCATTGGACCGCGTTTCTCGCTATGCCTTTAGCGCACAGGTTTCGGTTTTCCTTGGCTAATTCTAAAGTGTTGAGCTTCTGCCACCATCCACGGCTCCACCCTGACCCAGACTTGTTCCTCCATGGGATATCCCGGGAAGGGGTTGAATCCCACCGGTTCCTTGGTCTTGGATTTGACCGACGCATCACCTGGGAGGCTCATCTTCGCACCCTTAGGGTCTCTTTTACTGCCGTACTTTTTTATCGATCCTTTGTTTGCTCGAAGCTCAACTACGGATGCGAGTTTTATGCATCCGCAGCTCACTGTGTAATTGCGGAAGGTGGACTCGATCCACCACACCGGCCTTCGCCTGGCGGCGGGTGCCATCCGCACTTCACCCATTGAGAACCTATTAGTCTATGCTGGGGATATGCCACTCGCTCCACGCCGTACACAGTTCATTATTCGCCTGTACGCGCGAGCCCGGCGCCTCCCTCAGTCGCCAACATCTCTCTCTGCATCCACAGCTGACTTCGACGGTGCCTATGCCTCCGAGATACGCCAGTCATACCCAGAGCCCTTTGAGTTTCGGGCTAGGAAACTTCTTCGAGGGCTAGGTATAGCTCTCGGGCCGGTGGTGCCCCTGGTTTTGTCCAGGACGCCACCTTGGAGTTTACCACCTTTGACTATTTATCTCCACGCCTCCGCTCCCAAGGCTTCTACAGCGCCTGGAGTGTTGCGCTTGACATTTTTGGAGCACCCCTCGTGTCACGCTGGAACCGTGCCAATGTATACGGATGGCTCCAAATCCCAAGAGGTGGTCGGCTTCCACGCCCTATCCCCTCTTTTTGAAGCCAGCGGGGCTCTGCCAGGTGCTGCGTCCGTCTTCACTGTCGAGCTGATGGCAATACACCACTCGGTACGGGAGATTACGCGACGTGCCTGGTTCGGAGACCAGATTGTAATTTATAGCAACTCACAAAGCGGCCTTAGTGCTCTCATTCTATTGAAATCTCCGCATCCTTTGGTTCGTGATATCCGTGACGCCACGGTTTTCGCAATCCGGGCGGATGTCGAGATTATCTTCTGCTGGGTTCCTGGATATGTAGGAATTGCGTGGAATGAGGGCGCCAAAGAGTCTGCGAGGACTCGGCGACCGGACCAGCGTTTCACTCTTCCTCACACCGACTATATTGCAAGAATACGGGCTGCTTGCCAAAGAAGATGGAGACTGTCGAAAGAAGTTAAAGTTGCGTGCTATTGCGCCGCGACTGTTCCCATTGACCTTCTCCCTAATGCCGCGAAGGCTTCCGGTTGCTTTCTCGTCTCCGAATTGGACACACTTGCGGGATCGGGGCTGAAGGGGGAGGGGACAACGTTTCCTTATCCCTGAGCTCCGGTCTAGGGTTACGTCTCGATGGTAGACAATGACTGCGCTGCGCGAGTTCGCACCCCCTTTTATACTCTACTTTATATGGGTAATAAATAAATTTCTCTCCCAGAAGTCGCATTCCAGAAGCCTGCGACTTCTGGTTCTCGTACTAAGCCTGTTAATAAGTCCTCTTTTCTGCGCTTGTTAACTTCCTTGGCAGAAGAGATGGATCCTGATTTGGATTATCCTCATTTTCTGGTGCTGAATTCCAGTTCCTGGTTTCCGCTTTCTAAATTGGACGTGTTTAATTTGAATGAGAAGTTTGAGTCCCGCTGTGGTGCTCCCCGCCGTATCTGGGCCCGTGGTAGTGGCAATTTAGTGGTTGAGGTATCTTAGCGAGAGCAGTGTGGTGCTGTTCGGGATTTGTTCTCCCTTTCGGAGGTCCCGGTTTCGGTTGTGTCTCACCCTCGCCTTAATTTTGTTGAGGGAGTGATTCGCTCCAATGAATTATTGCAATGTAATGTTTCGAGACTAAAGGATAAACTTTCGTCCCAAAGGGTTACGGACCTTTATAGGGTTTCTAAGTCTGTTGGTCCCGCTAAGGTTCCTACGAGTTCGCTCATCGTTACCTTTGAGCGTCAGGATCTGCCCCAGTTTGTTCATGCTGGTTATCTTCTTGTCCCTGTGTCCCGTTATGTTGAGCTCCCCAGACGTTGTTTTAATTGCCACCAGTTTGGCCATATGAGCAGCAATTGTAGATAGGCTCGTCGCTGTGTGGCCTGTGCGTTTGCGTATCATGGCTCCTCTTGTGGGAATCATGAATGTTGTGCTAATTGCGGAGGTTTCCATAGCGCGGCTTCGCGTTCTTGTCCCGTATTCGAGGCTCTTCGAGTCTAACTCTGGCTGGACTTTCGTGAGACCCGTCGTAGGGTGTCGGGGCAGCTCGCCCTTTCTGGCCGTCTCTTCTCTGACGTTATCCGGGAGGCTGGGTCTCGTCATCCTCCGTCCGATCGCCCCACTCCTTCTTTGTCTTCTCGCGGCCCCTCTGTTGCTCCTTCCCTGTCTTTGGTCCCTCCCCGCGGTTCCTCTATGGGGAGGTCCCCCTGTCGCGGACCGTGAGACCGACCGAACCTAGACGCTGGAGGATATCCGGCAGTTCCTCCAGGCGTCTGCCCGCCCCCACTGTTCCTTCCGTTCCTTGGCCTCAGCGCAAACGGAAGGGTTCCTCCTCACCCCGTTCGGAATCCAAGCGTGCTGCCTCTGATGAGGCTGGTTTGGCTCCCGATTCGGTTGTTGAGGCGTCCTCCGTTTTGATGTCTTCGCTGGCCTCCCCCGTTGGCATCACCGATGTCATTGTCCGGGCGGAAGTTCACCCGTTTCCGTCTTCCTTGCCTCCTACCCTGGTCCCTTCTTCCTTGCCCCCTACCCCGGTCCCTTCTTCCTTGCCCATTACCTGTGTGCAGTCTTCTATGTCTCCTACCCCCTGCTTCGTCTCCTTTGCCTCCTACCCCTGTTCCTTCATCTCCTTTTGACCCTGTTCCCTCCTCTACCTCTGACCGTGTTCCTTCCTCTCCCTCTGACCGTGTTCCTTACTCTCCATCTGATCCAATTCCCTCCTTACCCTCTGACCCTGTTCCCTTCTCACCTTCTGCCCATGTTCCGCCTTCTGTTCCATCTTAGTTCTCGTTCGTCTCTGCTCGATCTCCCTTTCCCTCTGGGCCATGAGCCCTCCACATTGGGGGTTCGGTCTGGCTCTCAGCTGTCACCTCCCGCCGTTCACGCTGTCAAATCCATGCCGAGTGTGTCCCCGGCTCATCGCAATTTGTCGCTTGTCCCTTCTGGGCTTTCTAGTAGTCGGGGACCTTCGACGGTTTCTGCCACTAGATTCCCGACGTTGGTGTCGAGACGACAGTAATGTCTGTCACCCTACAGTGGAATTGTCAAGGGGTTCTTCTCAAGTGGGAGGAACTCCAGCTCTTGCTTTCTAGCGTTCGGCGCATGGTGGTCTGTTTGCAAGAAAATAAGCTTGGGACTTGCCCCTTTCCTGCACTTCCGCATTCCCGTGTGTTTACCCCGTAAGGGGCGCGGCGATTTGCCATCCTGGCCGCCGTACTGACGGGATCCAGCGCTCCGTCCGGCCCCAGCTTAGCCTCTCTTCCTTCCTTCAGATAGCCCGATTTCTCCCCTACCTCGTCGCTTTTCATACAACCTCTCCCACAACTTTCTCTGGTCAGCCTCTAATTTCACAGGGTAGAATGCTGACCTCCTTCTCAAGCCAACCACCCTGGATGGGGGTTCTTTAACAACCTGCTTCATCCCCACCCATACCTTCCTCACATCCCTTTTCCTCTCCTCTTCACATTCTATCTGTTTTACGCCGTGTCTAAGGTGGAGCCGCCATGCCGAAGGACTGCCAGGCCACCAGGCGGGAGGGGTGGTCCCAAATGGCGGCGCCTGGCTCTGCCGGGCCTGTAAGCACCTCTTGCAGTGCGGGCTACTGCAAGAGGTGGTGAGCGATTGCGTCCCGTAAAACAAAGAGGGTCACCATGCCCAATGATGAAAAAAAAAACATCTCCCCTTAATTCCCCCTTGCTCATCGACGGAGCCGCCCTCGGGCAGCTCCAGCAAAAAAATGGAGGTCCCCCCTCCTGTGCTTGCACAGGGGACCCTCCATATTTCTCTAACCGGAGAGGAGGCTTACTCCTCTCCTTCGCCTACGGGTGCAGGGGACTCCCCCTCACCCCCTTGTCTGGAGGTGCTTTCGGGCACCTCCCTTTTCCCAGCGGCAGTCCCCTCTTTTCTTTCCAAGGGGACTGCCAAGAAAGCCAGCAGGCAGCCCTTAACCAGCCGCTCCCCATAAAGCGGTTCGGTAGGGCAAACCCCCTTAGGGGGGAGAGGGAAGCCAGGCCCCTTCGGTCGCTTCCCTCATAAGACCTGCTGGCAAGAATTTTAAACCTTGCTGGGGTCAAGGCCTGTGCCTCCCCACACAAGACTGGCGACACTGCCAAGGGGACCTGTGATGTCCTGGGAGGGGATGGCCAACTGGAGGCCCCTCCTGTGATAAACATGGTCTTTGAGGAGACCCAGCCTCAGACGGTAGCGCCTTCCATGGGGGGGAATTCGGGCTCGGCGCCAAGCACCGAACCCGAATCCGCCCCTATGCAAGGTCCTCCTCAAATGGCTGAGGGTTCCGAGGCAGTAAAAGGAGGGGAGGGATCTCCTCCGACAGGTGCCCCTACGACAACCAGGACCTTCTCCATTTCGGAGAGGGACCTGGCTGAGGCCGGTACATCTGGCCTGGGGGCTTCTGCCGGCGGAGGTGAAAAGCGGGTTCATTCCCCGCCCTCCTCTCCAAAAAAGAAAAAGACAAAGAAGACTAAAAAGACGAAAAAGACTCGGGGCTCCTCTCCATCCGCGGGGGCTGCGGGGACGGATGGGTCTGCTGCCACTTTGGTAGGCGACCAAGCCAAGATCGGCACATCCGGCCCCTCTACCCCCTCGTGTGCGGAGCCCCTGACCAAGACTAACACCAAAAGTGCACAGGGCGGAGCCTCGATGACATCGGGGCCCCTCATTCAGAGGTTACCTGGCGTTTTCGAGCCCGCTGGCTTCAAACGCTTCCTCGTTATTCGCTCCACTGATGGCACCATGTTGTCCAAGGACAACATGATCCATCAGAGGAGAGGATTAGCTAGTGCAATTGGTAGAGAGCCGAAGGTGACCCGTTTCTCGGACGGCAGCCTTCTGGCGAATGCGGCAAATCCCGCCGAGGCGACCAAGATAAGTGCTCTTCGGACACTTCATGGCACCCCGGTGAGTGTGACGCCGCACTCTACCATGAACTTTGTGAAAGGAGTAGTTTATGCGAGGGAATTCGTTGACTACTCGATTGAGGACATCACCCTAGAGCTGGCCGACCATGGGGTGTTCAAGGTCGAACGTGTGATGAGAAAACAGGGAGGGGCTTCGAAACCCACTCCTACACTCTTCGTCACGTTCGACAGTGACAAGCTCCCTGAGTCGGTGCGTGCCGGTTGCTACCGCTACCGCGTGAAGGCATTCGTGCCACCAACGCGGTGGTGCTATTACTGTCACCGCTTCGGCCATACGAATCGCTCATGTAGACGTGCAAAGTCGGGGTCACCCGAAGTCTGTGTAAATTGCTCCAAGGTCGCACACGATAAGTCCAAATCGTGTGTGGCCAAGTGTGTCAATTGCGGAGAGCCGCACCCTGCTTCTTCGAAGCAATGTGGTGCATATCTCCTGGAGAAAGAAATCCTGGCCGTTCAGGCCCAGGATAGACTCTCATTCCGCGAGGCTAAGGACTTGGTCCTGGCGCGCCCAGCTCTGCCTGGGACGTCATATGCCTCAGTAGTTCGAAAGGCACCCTCTGCTCCTGGCCCATCCAGGCCAACGAGCACGGTTGTTTCCGCGCCCATTCGGAGCCCTTCTGCGGGCTCTACCCAACCCGGGCGCTCCCCTGGTAGAGCTGGCGGCAAAAAGGGTTCACACCCAGCCCCGGCTAAAACCAGGGCTCCCCCCTCTTCCCCCAGCGTGGCCAGTTCCCGTAAAGCGAAACGGCCACGCGCCTCCACAGAGTCGTTAGACTCACAGGAGGCAACACCCCTGAAGATGGTCGCTAGGCCATCTTCGGGGGTTCCTAAAGCTGTCCCCCGAAAGGAGGACAGCAACAAAGGAGCTTCGGCTCCTTCGCCCACGCCCCGAGGGGGAGCGAGTGGCTCGGAGACGGTGGTTCCTCGAAAAGAGGGCCCCCCCGCCTCCGAAGCCGCAGCGCCCGCCTAAGGTTTCGAGGCGGAGGGAGGAAAAGACTCGCATGGCGAGGTCAACCTCCCCCAATAAGTCCTCGAAGGTGACAGCGCCTCCAGCGCTTTGTCCGGCCAACAGCGCCCGGGGTTCTGCCCCCGGGAAGCGTACGGCCATTCCCGTGAGGGTCTTCAATTCGAGGAGGGCCCCCGCGTCTCCTCCGAGCTAGGCCTGGAGGGCATATTCCTTCAATGGAATTGCCGTGGACTCCGGGCCAACTGGGAGGAGCTGCGGAGGCTCACCTCGTCCCGTTCCCCGTTAGCTATTTTTTTGCAGGAGACCATGCTAGGCGCGTGCCCCCTGCCTGCCCTCCCGGGGTATAAGGGTCTTGCGACCCCACCCCTGCGGGATAGCCGGGCTGGGGGATGCGCGGTTTACACCCGGCATGATGTCTCCGTTCTTCCTTTCTCTTTAGATACCTCCTTACAGGCAGTGGCTGTGAAGCTGCACCTACATAGGATGAATACTATCATTTCTGCGTACATTCCACCGTCAGCTGACTTCGACGTGGGCGACTTCCGCCGCGTCGTGGCACGGTTGCCGAGGCCCTATCTCTTGCTTGGAGATCTGAACGGCAGGCATCCTCTCTGGGAAGATTACTCCATAAATCCCAGGGGAAAAGTCCTTGCCGATCTGATCGAAGAGCTTGAGATGGGTATCCTAAACTTGGATGAGTTTACGCATCACTGTCCGAGAACCGCTTCATTTTCTTGCCTTGACCTATCTTTGTGCTCTTCGGATGCACAGCCTGATTTTGATTGGGGGGTGGTCGATGACCTCCATGGTAGTGATCCCTTTCCCATTCAAATATCATTTTCAGGGCAACTGCCGCCTGAGAGACCACCTCGGTGGTGCTTGGCGCGGGCGCGGTGGCCTGCATTTCAGGAAATGACTGAATTCTCTATCTCAGTCGAGGAGTTCAGGTCGGTAGATGAGGCCGTTGAGTTCTTCTCCGGCAACCTCATCGCCGTGGGCCTGACTACTATTCCTAGGACGTCTGGCTGTTTTGCACGCCGACCACTCCCATGGTGGTCGGCCGAGTGTGAGACGGCCCTCAAACAGAAGCGTTATGCCTACATGCGCTATAAGCTCCGCCCGAACGATTTCACTGTCGTTGAATTTCGTCGGGCTAGGGCTAGGGCTAGGTTCCGGTATATTTCGAAGCACGCCCGCCGCTCTTCTTGGCGGGCATACGTGTCTTCACTTAACGGGAAGACCCCTTTAGCTGAGGTGTGGAAGCGAGTCAAAAGGATTCGGGGCAAGTTCTCGCAGGACCCCCCTCCCGTTCTCCAGGAGAATGGGACCGCAATCTCGGACCCCGCGTCCGTGGCGGAATCCTTAGCGACCGCTTTCTCCGCATTCTCTAGCCGTGATGCTGCTCAGCCAGCATTCAATGCACGTCGTGATGTCGCGGAAGGCCGCCGGCTGGACTTTACCTCCAGAGGCGGAGAACCCTTCAACGACAAGTTTACTGTGAGTGAGTTGCGTTCCGCTCTCGCTTCGTGCGCGGACACCGCCCAGGGTCCGGACGATGTCCCGTACGCCATGCTTCGACATCTGGGTGAGCGAGGCATGGCCTTTCTGTTAGATATGTTCAACAGGATCTGGGTGGAAGGTCTTCTCCCAGACTCCGGGCGAATCGCTACTGTGCTCGCCTTTCGCAAGCCGGGGAGAGATCACTCTACTCCGACCGGTTTCCGCCCAATCTCTCTAACCTCTTGCGTGTGCAAGTTGATGGAGAAATTGGTAAATGTTAGATTAGCCTATTTCCTGGACAGCGGAGGCCATCTGTCTTCTGCACAGTGCGGCTTCCGTAAGTTTCACTCCACGTCGGATGCTCTGCTCCGACTGGAAAATGCCGTCTGCGAGGCTTTCCTTCGTAGACAGCACTACGCCACGGTGTTTTTTGATCTGGAGAAGGCCTATGAGACCGCATGGCGATACAGTATCATGGAGACTCTCCACACGATGGGGGCGAGGGGACGCCTCCCAATGTTTATATCTGAATTTTTGCGAGATCGTCGATTCCGCGTACGGGTGGGGGGGAGTCCTCTCTGCCCCAAAGGAGCAGGAAGAGGGTGTCCCGCAGGGAAGTGTCCTCAGTGTCACACTCTTTGCCCTGAGCATCAACGGCATCAACTCGGTTCTGCCAGAAGATGTTCTCGCTACGCTCTACGTGGACGACCTTTCGATCTCTTTTGGCGCGGCCCAGATGCCAACTCTGGAGCTTCGACTCCAACAGGCATTGAACCGCGTCTCTCGCTATGCCGAAGCGCACAGGTTTCGGTTTTCTTTGGCCAAGACTAAGGTGGTGCACTTCTGCCGCCATCCACGGCTTCACCCCGACCCAGATTTGTTTCTTAATGGGGTGCGCCTGGATGTGGTTGAGTCGCACCGTTTCCTTGGTCTTGTATTCGACCGACGCCTCACCTGGGAGGCTCATATTCGCAGCCTTAGGGTCTCTTGTACCCGCGCCATGGACATTCTCCGTTCCGTGACGTTCAGCGCTTGGGGCGCTGATAGGGCTACCGCCTTACTTTTTTATCGATCCTTTGTTCGCTCGAAGCTCGACTACGGATGCGAGTTTTATGCATCCGCAGCCGAGCGTTTATTGCGGAAGGTGGATTCAATCCACCACACCAGCCTTCGCCTTGCGACCGGTGCCTTCCGCACTTCCCCCATTGAGAGCCTGTTGGTCGATGCTGGGGAGATACCACTCGCTCTGCGCCGCGTGCAGTGCATCACTCGCCTGTACGCGCGAGCCCGGTGCCTCCCTCAGTCGCCAACAG
This sequence comes from Ceratothoa steindachneri, assembly GCA_963969495.1. Lineage (NCBI taxonomy): Eukaryota > Metazoa > Arthropoda > Malacostraca > Isopoda > Cymothoidae > Ceratothoa > Ceratothoa steindachneri. The sequence continues at coordinate 4,534,567 of OZ018321.1, read as the reverse complement.
CTCTCACTGCATCCGCAGCTGATCTCGATGGTGCCTATGCCGCCGAGAGACGCCAGTCATACCCTAAGCCCTTTGGGTTTAGGGCCAGGAAACTCCTTCGAGAGGTAGATATAGCTCTCGGCCTGGTGGCGCCCCTGGTTCTGCCCAGGACGCCACCCTGGAGGGTACCACATTTGGCTATTTGTCGCCACGCCTCTGCTCCCAAAGCTTGTACTGCGCCGGGAGTATTGCGTTCGACCTTTTTGGAGCACACATCGTGTCACGCTGGTACCGTGCCAGTGTATACGGATGGCTCCAAGTCCCAAGAGGGGGTCGGCTTCCATGCCGTATCCCCTCTGTTTGAAGTCAGCGGGGCTCTACCAGGCGCTGCGTCTGTCTTCACGGCTGAGCTGGTGGCAATACACCACTCGGTACGGGAGATTACGCGACGTGCCCGGTTCGGAGACCGGATTGTGATCTATAGCGACTCACAAAGCGCCCTGAGTGCTCTCGGGGCATTGGAATCTCCGCATCCCCTGGTTCGCGATATCCGTGACGCCACGGTTTTGGCGAGCCGGGCAGATGTCGAGATTATCTTCTGCTGGGTTCCTGGACATGTAGGAATTGCGGGGAATGAGCGCGCCGATGAGGGCGCCAAAGAGTCCGCGAGGACTCTGCGACCGGACCAGCGTTTCGCTCTTCCTCACACCGACTACATGGCAGGAATACGGGCAGCTCTTCGACTGCTTGGCAAAGAAGATGGGAGACGGTCGAAGGGAACTTAAAGGGTCGTGCCATTGCGCCGCGACTCTTCCCATGGACCTATCCCCCAATGCCGCGGCGGCTTCAGGTTGCTTTCTGTCGTCTCCGAATCGGACACACTCGTGTGATGCATCGCTATCTGATGGAGCGCTCGCCTGCGCCCTATTGCAACGACTGCGTCGTCCCCCAGACTGTTCGGCACATTCTTGTCGAATGTCCCAGTCTGGGTGATCTTCGCGCACGATACCTGTCCCAGTACCGGGATGGGCGGGGTCGCTACCGCCTGTCCCTTGTGCTTGGGACAGATTCGTGCACACTGACTTGTGGACTTGTTGACTTCTTGGGGGAGGCCGGCCTTCTCCCTATTATTTAAGCAAGGTTTGTTTGTGTTTTTTGTTGTTTTTTTTGTTGTTTTTTTGCATTTGTTTTGTTTTTTTTTGTTTTTTTTCTTTGGGTTCACGCTCCTGCGCCGGGGGACTTCTCCCCGACGCACCAGCTTGCTTCCTTTCCCCGGTCCCCTGGTGGTCGAAGGATTGCGCGTCGGCTATTTCAGCCTATCAGTTAGCTCATTCCCGTTATAGGCGGAATCCGACCGTCTCGAAACCGGTCGATCGGAACCAGGCTCGTGCCATCCGCCAAACGACCCTCCGTCGTGCCCGCTGAGTCTTGCGCCGGTACGTATTTTCCATTTTTTCGTCCATGCCGCTGACTCGGGTTTGGAATCGGGTCAATAAGATACGTGGTCGCTACCCTGGTCATGCCATCCCCACTCTGGACATCGGAGGCTCGCTTGTGTCCGATGTCCAATTGGTTAGCGAAGCTCTGGCTTACCATTATGCTTCGGTGAGTAGCGCTGGTAGCTATCCTCGACGGTTTCTCGATCATAAGATCGCCATATAGTCTCTCCTTTTAGATTTTAACACGTGTGCCACCTACTCTTATAATGCTCTCTTTTTAGTCCATGAGCTACGGGATGCTTTGTCTCACTGTGGCTCCACATCTCCCGGTGATGATTGCTTCCACTTCGACTTTCTCCGTCGTCTCCATCCCCACTCAGTTATTTTTGGTTGACCTTTCAACCTGCTTTAGGTCAAAAGAATATATCCGTCCTTCTGGCGTGTGGGGGCTGTTCTACCATTTCTCAAGCCCGGTAGGGACGGTTTGAACCTCAGTCACTATCGCCCGATTGCTCTTACGAGTTACCTCTATGTTATTCGAGAAAATGGTTCAAGTTCGCCTCACTTGGTTTTTGGAGTCCAACTCGCTCCTCTCTCCATTTCAGTGCGGTTTTCGCAGTGGTCGTAGTACTCTTGACTACCTCATTCGTTTGGAGGACTCCTTTTTACGGGCTTTTTCCTCCAGGCATCAAGTATTAGCGGTGTTCTTCGACATTCGGAAGGCCTACGATACCATACCTGGAGATATGGTGTTTTACCTCAGTTATATGATTGGGGTATGAGGGGCTTTTTACCGGTTTTTATTCAAGAATTTTTCATCATCCCGTAATTTTAAGGTCCGTATTAGGTATGCTTTCTCAGGTTTGCGGATTCAAGAGGAGGGTGTTCCCCAAGGGTGTGTTTTGAGTGTGACATGTTTCGCCGTTGCCATTGATAGTCTGGTGTCCACTCTTCCGGAGGGGGCTTTGGCTTCCTTCTTGTGGATGACTTGGCGTTGTTTTGTTCATCTCCCCGCTTGCCTTCTGCTGCCCGTCGATTATAACTGGCAATTGATGCGTTGTCGGGTCGTGCTGTCTCCAAGGGCTTCCGTTTTTCGGTCACCAAAACGAAGGCCATTCCTTTTTATCGGGGTCGTGGTGTCCTTGGTCCTCCCCCCCCCCCCATCCTCTTCTTGGTTGGCACGGCGATTAAATATATACCCGTTTTTAAGTTGTTGAGTTTTACGCTTGATAGCAAGCTCACTTTCGTACCCCATTTGCGTCGCTTGAGGGCGTCCTGTTCGAAAGCTATGGATTTGCTCAGGGTTTTATCCCATACCACTTGAGGTGGTGATAGGCGCACCTTGTGGTCGCTTTATTTGACACTGGTCCAACCGCGGCTGGACAACGGTTGCCAGATGTACTCTTCAGCGTCTCCTTCAGCCTTAAAGATACTGGCTCCTGTTCGTTCGCTTTGGGCCCGTCTTTGTAGTGGAGCCTTTCGCACCTCGCCTATCCCTAGCCTCTTTGTTGAAGGTTGCGTGCTCCCCTTGCGATACCACCGGCTGCAGGTGTACCTACGTTCCCTGTTTCGTGTTCAAGCAATACCCTTCATCCCCATTCCATGAGTGCCTTTTTGCCCCGTCCTCTTCGGCATCTTTCGATCGGCGGTCATCTCTACCCCGGCCTCTGGGGCTATGGGTTGGGGAGGGACCATCTCGCCTCCTTGGGTCTTCCCGGGGTGTTAGCCCTCCCATTCCCGCCGTCTCCGTGTTGGGGCGTCCGCCATCCTGCTTTTTGTCATTTCGTGAAAGGGTCTACTGACCCTCGTCTATTAAAGTGCCTGTTTCTTGAACATGCGTGTTCTCATGCTCACCAGCGTCCCATCTATACTGACGGCTCGAAGTCGGACCTCGGTGCTGGGGCGACCACGGTGTCCTCTACGGAGTCTCTTCGGTCCACCCTCCCTCCTGTAGGATCCGTTTTAAACGCAGAGTTGATGGCCATTCTTTTGGTCTTTAATTTGATTTTATCCCTCAATTCTTCAGATTTTATTATTTTTAGCGATTCCCGGCCTGCTTTGGAGGCGGTTCGTTCTTTTACGTCCACACACCCTTTGGTTTTACGGATTCGCTCCTGGCTGGTTGGAAATGCCTCCCGTTACAGGGTGGCATTCTGTTCGGCCCCGGCCCATGTTGGGGTCCCGGGCAACGAGGCGGCCGATCGGCTGGCCCGCTCGGCATGCCCTCGAGAAGCCGGATGCAGCCCCTCTGCCCTTTAGGGATTCCTATCCCGTAATCAGGGCGTGTCTTTTGTTTGTGGCAGAGAAAATTGGATTCGTTCCCCTCTTCTAAGCTGCCCCTTATTCAACGCTCTGTCCGTTCCTGGTCCTCTGGTTCTCAGCGTCTCCGGTCTTGGAAGTTACTCTTTGCCGGTTGCGAATTGGGCACACGCGACTCACCCATGGCTATTTAGTTTCGGGTGGAGACCGAGTTTTTCCTGGTTGTCCCTTTTGCGGTGCCGAGCTGTCTGTGGTTCACATCTTAGTAGTTTGTCCCCGCATGCTTCCCTACCCTTTCTGGCGTCGCCTTTCCTGCTCAACTTCGCTTTACTTTAACAGAGGACTTCCTTCGGTCGTCCTCCCTCCTTACATTTCTATCACGAAGTGGCGTTTTATCCTTTTTATAATTTTTTTTGCATTTTTGTGATTATGCTTGTTGTTTTATCTTTTATCCTGTGCCCTCTCCTGTGGCTGCTGCATGTCGTTTGTTTATTGCCCCAGTCGCCCTTGTTTTTAGAATGCGTGCTGTCTGCCCGTAATTTAAGTGTGCGTCTCTGTGTGTTGTACTGTTTTCTTCTAATCCTTTGCTTTTCCCCAATTTTATTGAGTGTCTCCCACGCCTCTTCTGACTTTTTTCGGGCGACTCCGTTTTAACAGTGCTGCCGGGACGTACCGCCATTTGATGGAGCGCTCGCCAGCGCCCTACTATGAAGACTGTGTTGTGCCCCAGACTGTTCGGCACATTCTTGATGAATATCCCAGTCTGGGCGATCTTCGCGCACTTTACCTGTCTCGGTACCGGGATGGTCGGGGTCTCTACCGCCTGTCCCTTGTACTCGGGACGAGTGCGTGCTCATTGACTGGTAAACTTTTGGGGGAGGCCGTCCTTCTCCCTTTTATTTAACTAGGTTTTGTTTTTTGTTATTGTTGTTTTCTTTATAGGTCGCACGCTCGTGCGCCGGGGGGAGGGGACCCTCCTCCCGTCGCTGGAGCTTGCTTCCTAATTGTTGTCATCTTCCCTTTTTATCGTTTTGTTTTCATATTTTTATTGTAAAGTAGCCAAGAGCTAGGCTGTGTGATTGCGGCCACTTATGCCCGAGTGGGCCGTCGCCAGGTGGCCTCCTAAAAAAAAATTAAAAAATAACAGTGCTGCCATTAAGAACCCTTTAAGATTGGGTGGCTGCCACCTTTTTTCACTTAAACTAAACTATCGATTTTTACGCCCTGCCTAGAGTGGAGCCGATGGGCTGCCAGGTCACAAGGCGGGAGGAGTGGCCTCAAATGGCGGAAGCTGGTTATGCCGGTTTCCTGTTCACCTCTTGCAGAGCATTCAATTCTTCACCTGTTTGTCCAGACAGGTGAAGAATTGAATGTTAGAGTTAAACAGCACCAAACTAATGTTCGTAATTTTTGTCAACAATCTGCATTATTTTAACATATCTATAGTCAGGATCATACTATTAAGTGGAATAGTGCTAAACCTGTTATTAAATGTTCAAACTACATTTCAAGAAATATTTTGGAGTGTATCTCTATTAATACTTTCCCAAATTATAATATTACCCCTGGATTGTTTAGCCTAGATCCTATCATATCTAATTATATTAAATCACGAATTAAAGTATTTAAAGAGTTTGTACCCCCTAGTTAGGGTTTTGATGCAGGTAGCCGTATTACCCCGCCCCTCCACTGCTTACTATTTTAAGTCATTGTCTGTCCTGACCTACGTTATTCCATGAAGAGGTCTTTTAGAATAAAGACGAAAGCGCTCGGAATCGTTTTTCCCTTTTCCTTGTGGCTGTTATTTATCATAATTTCGACTCAAGTGCAAGGTGTTTCTTTTCTTATATATATATTGTGATAGAACGTGTTGAAGCTGCGTTTAATTTCAACTCCTATCCCGTATTATTTAAAACCACGATGCTGCCCACGTGCATCTTCGATTCGAGGCTTGGAGTCTTATCTCAGCTACCGGATGCCAATGTTTAAACAAGGAGGTTATCGTCCCCCCGTTCGCCCCCATACGCCGACCTCGCCAGATCGAGTTAGGCTTATGAACAGATAAGGCATTGTTCCCCGGCCCGGCTGTGCGTTCCCTCCAAGCTTTCACTCCATTTTCCCCCACGCCAAGGAGATGTCCTGGCTATTTATATGGAAACTTTACCACTAAGATCAGATTGGAGATCCAGATTTTCGTCGCGAAACATCACCACGACCCTCTCTCCCTTTGTGCGCCAAGGGACCTCGACCCCGAGATTCACCATCACTTGTCCAGAAGGAGGACAATATTCCTTGAGTGCCAAAGGTTCGAGCCTTTCCGGCGCCAAGTCCCCAAGGCTTCCCCCCCTGTTGTTCAAAGGAGAACAGCATTAGAACAGCCATTGTTCGTTTTGAGCCCTTCGCCAAGAAACGGTTCTCATCCCCCCCTGTTGTTCAAGGAGAACAGCATTAGAACAGCCATTGTTCGTTTTGAGCCCTTCGCCAAGAAACGGTTCTCACCCCCCCTGTTGTTTGAGGAGAACAACATTAGAACAGCCCTTGTTCTTGAGCCCGTAGACAAGAGACGGTTCTCATCCCCCCCTTTGTTCAGAAGAGAACAACCTAGAACAGCCATTGTTCGTTTTGAGCCCTTCGCCAAGAAACGGTTCTCACCCCCCCCCCTGTTGTTCAGAGGAGAACAACATTAGAACAGCCATTGTTCTTGAGCCCGTAGACAAGAGACGGTTCTCATCCCCCCCTTTTGTTCAGAAGAGAAGAACCTAGAACAGCCATTGTTCTTCAAGCCGTTCGTCGAGAAACGGTTCTCCTTCCCAAGACGCCTCGTCAGGATCCTTTTATTCCCCCCCTTCGGCTGGAGCTCGCCAGCGGACCGAAACTCCTTTGCGCCACCTTCCACTGCACCACTAGTGCCAAAGTTACGTAAGCCAAACTTCCCCTTTGAGTATTGATCCCTTTTGTCAATTCTATCCTGTGCTTTAAATTGTTTATCGAACCATCCCATCTCTTTAACTCTATATTTGTTTTACCTTTTTTAATCCCTTAAATCCTTGGATTAGCCCGAGTCTCCACGACCCTTTCCATTCTGTTTATGTCAATATTTTCCGTTTTTGTGTATTGTTTATAGTTATTATTAATAAAACTATTTTATTAATGATAGCAATATTATTATCCTTGAGCTCAGTTCCACTTCTTAAGCATATCGAAGATACATAATATCGGCCGCCAGACAGTAAACGCACTCTAAAGATAATTAAGGAAGTTCCCTCAACGAATAGTGTTATATATATGGTATCGTCGGGAGTCATTCTACGACATATATATATATATATATATATATATATATATATATATATATATATATATATATATATATATATATATATATACACACTTGTAGTGAGAGAGTGGGTTGATAAATTGTGGCGAAGGTCAACAGTTCCGAGTTGGAACAAATTTTCCTTCTCTGCTACATGATTCGAGTTCTTTCTTCAGTGTGTCCACCAAATAAGTTGGTATTTGGATTTTGCAAACAACTTGATGAAAAATAACTTTATTTTGAACTTGATTTAAATTTGAATTCTATCCACCTAGGTGGATAGAACACACCAACGAAAACGAAGTGATTTGATCGACGGTGTGAATAATGTGTGTCTGACTTGTGTGAATAATATGTGTAGAGAAGGTGGGCGTGACCAATGTGCTTTTGGGGGAGGAGCTTTTGTTTGAAGTCAATGATTCTTCGAGAGAGAGAGAGCGCAAAGATTGTCTATCAAAGGAATTTGATATAAAGGTGGATGGAAAAGGAATTTATTATAAAGCCTGGTAAATATGTAGCAGACTGGCGTCAATAAACAAATGGTTGAATGACTGTTTTTCAGTTCTGTGGCGACGGAGTTTATTGACCTAAACTCTAAAACAAGATAACTGACCAATGGAGATCAAATGGTCGCTGCTGTCAGCACTCGTGAATGTGTGCAACTTTTATGTACATGGATCATGACATATATATATATATATATATATATATATATATATATATATATATATATATATATATATATATATATATATATATATATATAAATATTCGTATAGATACAGCCCAAAGCTGTATGAATCGATTGGTCGGCGTATTGAATCTATTAATACTGCTAAGGGGGAGGGGACTCAAATCAGTAATTTAAATATATATATATATATATATATATATATATATATATATATATATATATATATAGTTTGGACAAAATAATGGAAACATTAACTAATGCACCCATTCGCACCAAAAAAGTTTTAAAAACTTATTTAAAATGCCGTTGAACAGATATTGGTCTCCAAAATTCACAGATCTTGCCATAATAAAGTTTTTCAGGGTAAATTGTAGTAAAAACTAGGGGATATATTCCCTCTAAAAAGTGTCTACGAAGGAGCTAGAGCAGGTTTCACTCGAAAACAGTTAAATTCGTATAGATACAGCCCAAAGCTGTATGAATCGATTGGTCGGAGTATTGAATCTATTAATACTGCTCAGGGGGAGGGGACTCAAATCAGTAATTTAATTAATGTTTCCATTATTTTGTCCAACCCCTGTATATATATATATATATATATATATATATATATATATATATATATATATATATATATATATATATATATATATATATATATATATATATATATAAGGGTGTTCCATTAAGACGGATCGAAGTTAGCATTAAATAAAACAGTCTTATTGGTGAAAATTTATTGATTTTACTATTGGATCATGTTATTTGAGTCATGGCAATTATGTGTGAAAAATAGTATCGCCTAAATGTCCGCCAAGGCTTCGGCGGCACACCTCTACTCGATGGGCAAAATTTTGATGACGTCTTTGCATAGTTGCTCCTCGATCTCACCAATATACCTTATTATCTCATCCTTCAGCTGTTGAATTGTTGTTAGCTTGTTGGCATAGACCTTACTTTTGAGATGACCCCAAAGGAACAAATCTAAAGGCGTCAAGTCACACGATCGTGGTGGCCAATTGACCTCGCTGTTTCGAGAGATGATGCAAACTGGGAACTTCTCATTCAATAAAGCCATTGTTGCATGTGGCGCCGTCCTGTTGAAACCACAAATCTTCGACATCCAAAGAATTCAATTCAGGCCATAAAAAGTTGGTTATCATGGCACGGTATCGCTCGCCTGTCACCGTAACAGAATTGCCGGCATCATTTTCGAAGAAATACGGCCCAATGATTCCGCTAGCAAAAAAATGCACACCAAACAGTGACCTTTTGTGGATGCAGTGGCTTTTCAACAATCTTCCTGGGATTTTCATCAGCCCAAATGCGACAATTCTGTTAATTAACGAATCCACCAAGATGAAAATGGGCTTCATCACTAAAGATGATTTTTTGCGAAAAATCATCATCGGCTTGTCTTTGCTCGTGCACCCAATTGACGAATGTACGGCGCTTCAAACGGTCAGCAGTCTTCAGTTCTTGTGTCAATTGAATTTTGTAATCGTGTAGAGACAAATCTTTTGTCAAAATTCGATTTAACGTTTTTGTAGAGAGGTTCATTTCCTGCGCGCGATGACGAATAGAGGTTAGTGGATTTTGGGCCACATTCTCGCGCACTGCATCAATGTTTTTAGCTGAACGGCGTAAATGAGCACGCAATGGCGTTTTCATATCTGCCACCGACCCCGTTTGTTTGAATTTACGAACAATTTTCCCAATTGCACTCTCAGTTGGTCGATTATGTTGACCCCCCAAATCGCTTGAACGTCCATTTTCGTAATAGGCTTCGATATCTTTAACACGTTGTTCGAATGTTAATCTTTCCATGGTTGAAATTGCCAAAGACGGAAGTTGTTAAATCTCAAAGAAAAAGAAAAAAATCATTAGACGCTTAAACTTAACTCACATTTAAAATCGGTCCAAGTTACTGGAACACCCTTTATATATATATATATATATATATATATATATATATATATATATATATATATATATATATATATATATATATATATATATATCGTCCGGGAAGTATGCTTTAGATATCCTCAGGCTAACCTAGTGCAACTTATTGATCCAAGAACTTTTGTGTATATCGATGAATCGTTTTTTGTTTTGTTTTTCGCAAAATGAAGCATCATTATAGGGTTAGAGGACATCACGTTTCTATGTGGGTGTTTGGAATGATCGATACAAACACCTCGTCAGGTATAGGGTATATGAAAATAGTGGACAAATGGGATACTGCCACACTTCTGCTTATAGTACGAGTACAAGCAGTGTGCCACCTGGATCAATAATCCACAGTGATCAGTAGAGGGCCTATAGTAATATACAAGGACTTAGCTTCTAGCACAGGATAGTGACGCATTCAATGAATTTGGGGGATCCGCAAACTGGTTTCCACACTTAGGCCATAAAATCGTATTCGCATAAACTTAAACCAAATATCGTGATTATGTGAGTGAGTGTAGATTGGTGGTAAAACACCTACCATTAAAAAACATGGTATGTGGTTGTTTATAGTACCGTATACACACTACCTATTTTTATATTCATACATCCGGTTTATATGACGCAGGCAGTTTATTGGTATCAAATTTTTGTGGTAAAAAATGTTGTCTTATATACCGGGCTAATGCGGTCCTTCCCGCCCAAATCGCTTTAGCATAGTTGGGAAGCAATAAATTAAAGGGAGTAATTATTTCCTTATAATTATTCATATAGTTAATCCTTACTAACTATATATGATGACTTGCAGCATTTAAATAAATATGAACCTTCTATGCAGATGATAACGAGCTAACACAGTAGCAGCATGTGAGTTGCAATTATGCCGTTGTCCATATCATTTTGTATGGAGGACTAAATGATTGCTGCAAAGAAACGCCTCTCTTTTAGGAGGCGCTCAAGGTCAATTTGCGTCGCCTATTTTGTTCAGATTCTGTACCCCCTCCCCCCTTGGTCAGTAGTGGGTGTCGAGACAGCCATGCTCTATCTGACACCTTGAGGATTTTTGGCCCTCCCGCTTTCAATGCCCGCCACGTGTAATTGTGAAAGTTGGGTAGTTTCCCCCTTAATAAAAATCGAGGTAGATTTTTAGAAGTATAGTTGTATTTTGCTCTTTGTTTCCCAGAACCGTCGGCCATTTAAAATCTTCTCTTCTGTGGTTACGGAAGTCCCGGCCATGTGTTACCAATTTGATAGTCTTATTGTGCATGCCATGTCATTAAATTAAAACCAAACATAAATATTGTACAAGGAATTTATTACCGCCATATCTTTTGTAAGCCTAACATTATTACTATCAATAGAGATAACAGACTGAAGCACACCCATGGCCGCAACGATTAGTTTTCCAACCTTAAAAAATGAACCGAAATCCAATCTTGTCCACCGATTAATCTACAGCCGAGACGAATGCCGACTCAAACCCGATCCAATTCTGCCATAAAATCGAATAACTCGACCATATCTCGTCCTATTTTTACTAGGGCTGAGGAGTTGAGCGGTCTTCCCATTGGGTTAATACACCTTTCACACATTTTCATTTGCCCCATCCTCACCAATTTCTTAAAAAAAGATCGCTCCTCACAAACCTTCTGTCCGAAATTACTTCGTTTTTTTGCTTCGAAGTAAATGTCATCCTTTGTACCTATCTCCTATTTTTCGAAATTTCTCTTTCTACCCCTTTTATCTGTTTTCCCTTTAGAAAAAATAAATTTCGTTTAGTGTTCATGCCTCTGACGGTGGGTGTCGTTCTTTTTTTTTCACCCCTTCGGGAGGGGGTACGTGCAGGGTTGCCTGATGGTTGAGAGAGTTTATAGCAAACTTTCAGCAAGTTTTGGCATTTTTGGCAAAGGATTTTTCAAAAATAGCAAATTTTTTGGCATTATAATTTGGAAAGGATATGTTACCATATTGAAACCTCTTATATTAAAATTTTACCAAAAAATAAAAACGCCTTCCAATTTCAAATGTGCTCTATTCAAATGCTACATCATACAATAATAGTTCCTATTCAGCTTCATCTTCTTCATCATTAGAAGTTTTGTGAGCTGATTTATACATAGCATCACTATTCATTTTAACGAACATTTCATCACTTACATTAAAATCATTGCAGCATGAATTTGTTAGTATACAATGAGACCGGGTCATCAAGATTGAGTTCAACAGCCTAACACCTATTCTATTTCTCAGCTTATTTTTTACAATGGAGGCTTGGCTAAATACTCTGCTAATGATTTATATGGATAACAGCCAATTGAATTTTTAGATTGCTATAAATGGCACCAAAGTTTTGTTTGATCTTTTAAATCAATACCCGAATTGAACCATTCTATTAAGCGGGCACTCATGTACTGGCTTTCAATCTCATCAAGGTGGAGCAGATTAAAATGACTTATATTTAAATCAGAAAATCTTACATATTTGGTTTGTGACAGATAAAATATCTGGATGAAAGGATTTCAGACTTTCATAAAATTGAAACTTGTCTGGCAATCTTCTACATACCTCATTCGAAGCAACTCAGAAAATTTAAGCGCCGCTTTTTCAGAGCCATTTTGTTTCTTCTGGTAAGTTGTAATTATGAAGTTTTGCAACTTCTGACAATAAAAAGCTTAAATTTGATGGAAGTTCATCGAAAGCACGCTTTGCACACAAACTTAAACTATGACAAATACATCTCACTAGAACGCATTTGAAGAAAATTCTTTGAGCCTTGTATACACAGAACTATTGCAACCGCAAAGGTTTTGACGCACCATCAGTACCCAATCCAATGATATTTGATAAAGGCACTTTATTATAATCAAAAAACTGTTTGATGTCAGCAAAAAGTGATGGTGCAGTAGTTGAGAGGACAGGTAGTAAAGATAAAAAAAAAGCTGTGTTAATTGACGCACTATCCTCCTTGAAGTGTCTTAACACAAATGCACACATGGTGTATCACAGAAACATCCGTTGATTCATCAATAATGAGTGAAAATGGCATCTGCCATTGATTATGTTTTCTTGGAAATAACGCCAGGGAAAAAAAGTTTTTGAAAATTCCTGGCCGGGACTCGAACCCGGGTCTTCTGATTGCTAACAGGCACAGTAACTATATTTCGCCCAAAGCGTTACTCCATCAAACCCAGTATCTCCCTAAGCTAGGAACCTCCAAGAATTTTTTTTCCCTGGCGTTATTTCTGTCTTCTCGGTAAAGGATCGCCTTCATTGTGCCGCCCTCTGTTCCCTTTGATTCTGGATTCTTCTCATGTCCCTCTCTCTTGCCTTTAAAAAAAACTCCGGTTTCTTGTCTCATTTGCTCATTCGCGTCCAATTCTTCTTTCTCTTATATATATATATATATATATATATATATATATATATATATATATATATATATATATATATATATATATATATATATATATTGGAAGTAGTTTCCTTTTACTGATTCTTTAATGACAAAGTTTCAGGCTCCAAGATTATCATCAGGTCTGACAAAGAGAAATGAAATATTTAAATTCTAACATATTAATTAATTATTGGTATAAAGTGAAATTCAAATGAAATAGATAAAACATCATTTAAATGGGGAAGACTAAGGAGAGAAAGGGGACGGAGCATGTAACATAAAGGGTTGAGCCGTGAGGAAAACTCAACTGAATAAGTTAAGGAAGGTGGGGGACAGGAAGTGAGCGCGGTGGATGGAGGAAGTGGTTAAACTAGGAGTAGGGGAACCGCACTTTTGTCGTTATTAAGGGAAGATTTTAATATACATAGACTGTAAGATACGAAAGGAGATTTCATTATTGCAATGTTCAAGGATTTAAAAATTTTCATGAGTGACATCAGTTTTGCATTGTATAATGTGAGATCTTATGGCTGATATTTCTTTATGGTTCAAAGGTTCGCCAGTTCAATTGCTAATACCCAGGTGAGAACACACCCTGGCCTCCAGAGAACGAACGGTGCTGCCTATATATGAGCCTCGATCACAGCGAGGACAAATGAACTGATAAACCAGGCAGCTACGTAAGTTCTGAGGGAGTGTCTTTTACATTGAATATTGAACCAATTGATAAATTATTGGTGAAGATTATTTTAAAGTGGATGTGCGAAAAATATTGTTGGAGGAGTCTTAATAATTATTCTTTGCGGAAAGAACGGTTAAGAGAACCTAAGTATGGTAAAGATAGATAGAGAGAGTCTAGAACAGACTGGCTCTGATAGGCAGGAGCCGGTCTTGTAACACCGTATGCCCATCTTGAATCTTGAATGAGAAAAATAGAATAAGAGGGAGATGAGTTTGGAAGAGAGGGTGGAGGGTAATATTAAGAAAATGAAGGAAGTTGTAGTCCCATGGCGCCGCACGTGGTCTTTTATAACAATCTTAAACTCCGCCCATCCAAACTATAATACTTGCATTGTTTCTTAATAACTTTAGTTTTATATATTTATAAAATCAATGATTGGTCAATGAAGTATTTGTAATAAATAAATAAAGCAATATTTCTATAGTTACATTGTATCCCACACCGAGCATCGAACATTGCATTTATAAATTTAGATTTATATAATTTCAATTAGTTAACGTACATAATAACGTACACGCATTCGCATTGAAATAGTTCACTCCCTGAGCGTCTTTTTTTTATCATGTTAGGCCGTTAGCTGTTCTTGGCAAAGGAATTTTAGAAAATAGCATTTCTTTAGATAAAAAAAATATTTTGCCGATAGGAAAATAGCAAATATAAAAGAATTTTCTACTTTTTAGCAAATTTGCCAAATTTAGCACGGGTTGGCAACCTTCGGGACGTGATGACCATCGGAGTGAGTTCGCTGTTTATGCAGTTGATTGAATTTAAGTGCGGCGCGATCAGTCTGTGAATAGGTGCAATGATTAGCTGTCCATCAGCGGATGCCAATAAGAAACTTGTTTGCCTTCGTTCCTCTAAAATGATGTTGCTATGGCAACGGCACGAGCCAATTGGTCGTGCAAGCTTTGGTTGCAGGATTGAGTCTGGTGCCTCTGTGCGTATGTTTGCCGTGCCCACAAGCAGACCACTCTAACGATATATTTGCTTAACCTCGGTTATTTGGTAGTTTTGATTTCATTTTGGAATGGGACCTGTCGCACCAACTGCTCATCCTCGTAATCGACTGCTATACACTGCCAATTCTCTCAATATCATTCCTGGTCTGCCACACCTTAACGGTATTTCCGGTTAACAAAGACTTGCTGACTTAAAAAAAATCACTTATACACCCGTGAATTTCAACTCCCTTTCATCTTGTTTTCTTTTATATAGTTACTATCAGTGCGTGCATGAGCATCTTTCATGCTAGCTTCCACTCCATCCGGTTAGTCCCATACCCTCTCATTGATCACGAGCGTCTCCTTTGACAAGGGAGGTGGTGTCGCCGTTTGTTAGAGATCGGCTCTGCCGAAAATATCGCTCGGATGCCCCTCGGATCGAACCTCAGAGAAAGTTAGTGGCCTTCCTTAGATGTGACGCATTTTCATAAGGAGCCTTGTGGTAATAAACAGTTAATGATTTAACAAACGATGGCTTTTTCACTTAAGCTATAGGAAATGACGAGAGGGGGCAGAAAGAATAAAAAAAAATTGCAATTGATACAAATTATAATGTAAGACCAGGATGTCGTATTATAATCCTGCAGGAACAAGTTGGTACAAAGAAAAACTCAAAAGTACGAACTTAAATTGCTTAGAGTCAATCCTTGATGCCCAACTAGGATCAGTGACAAAGTGGTAATCGCCTTGCTCTCTTACTGCGCTGGATTAACTTGTCGAAGTGGGAAAGAAGGGGCTAATAGACTCTCGTGAAAGCCCCATCACATGTGAAAGATTGAAATAAATGGCATTTATTTATTATTATTTATTTCACTAGGGCGATTTTTTGGTGGTACAACGCCCATCTAACGACGCCTCCAAGGTTATAAGTCGCCGTAATAAAAAAATTCAGCCTAATACTAGGCTACTGTAAAGTTCCCAAAACTAAACCAAACAAAATAGAAAAAACAAATCAAATCAAAAACCAAACAACAAACAAAAAGTAAGAAAACGAACAACGGCAAGAAGGAAGCACACTCAGACGCCAGGGAAAGAACCGCCCTCCCCCCCCGGCGCAGGATCAAACGAGTAACACTAAAGAAAGTCCAATAAAAAGGAGGCCAACCTACTCAAACAAGTCTGCTAGTCAACAAGTATGTGTGCACGAATTCATCCCGAGTACGAGGAACAAGCGGTAGCGACCTCGCTCGTCCCGATACCGGCACAGGTAACATGCGTGAAAATCACCCAGAAAGGGTAATTAGATAAGAATTTACCGAACAGTCTAAGGAACAATGCATTTGTCGCAGTAAGGTGCCGAGGAGCGCTCCATCAAATGGCAGTGCGTCCCGTGAGTGTTTCCAATGCGATGACGACAGAAAGCGACCTCAATCCGTCGCGGTATTGGAGGGTAGGTCCATAGGGACAGTCGCACCGCAATGGCACGCAGGTCTTAAGTTCCCCTCGGCTGTCCCCCATCTTCTTTGCCAAGCAACAGGGAGGGCTGCCTTGATATCTGCCATGTAGTTGGTGTGTGGAAGAGCGAAACCCTAGTCTGGCTCCCTCGTCGGCGAACTCATTCCCCACAATATCCACATGTCTAAAGGGCTATCAGTCATACCCTAAACCCAAAGGGCTTAGGGTATGACTGATAGCTTTTGGCAGCATAAGAACCATCGAGGTTGCGAGTCCTGTGAAAACTATTAGCGACTGAGAGAGACGCCGAGCCCGCGCGTGTACACGCGCATAATACACTGTGTACTGCGCAGAGAAAAGGCATCTCCTCTGCACCGATAGGTAGCTCTGAATAGGGGAAATGCGGAAAGCAACTGTCACCAGGCAGATAATACCGGTGAAGTGGATCGAGTCCACCTTCTGCAATACACGCTCGGCTGCAGATAGCGAACGATGCAATTCATTGTCTGTTGGAGTCGACCCTCCAGAGTTGGCATTTGGGCCCCCGTAAGGGGCGCGGCGATTTGCCATCCTGGCCGCAATGCTGACGGGACTCAGCACCCCGACCGGCCGCAGCTTAGCCTCTCTTCCTTCCTTCAAAACACTTGTTACCTCTCTTTTCATATAACCTCTCCCACAACTTTCAATGGTCAGCCTCTAATTTCACAGGGTAGATGCTGACCTTCTTCTCAAGCCAACCGTCCCGGATCGGGGCTGGGGGGGGAGGGGACAATGTTCCCTAACCCCTGAGCTCCGGTTCGGGATTGGGTTTTTTTAACAACCTGCTTCATCCCCGCCCATACCTTCCTCACATCCCTTTTCCTCTCCTCTTCACATTCTATCCATTTTTACACCGTGTTCAAGGTGGAGCCGCCATGCCGATTGACTGCCAGGCCACCAGGCGGGAGGGGTGGTCCGACATGGCGGCGCCTGGCTCTGCCAGGCCTGTAAGCACCTCTTGCAGCGCGGGCAACTGTAAGAGGTGATGAGCTATTGCGTCCCGTAGCACAAATAGGGTCACCATGCCCAATGATGAGAAAAAAAACCCCAACCCCCAACTTGCCCAAGAACATCAACGGAGCCGCCCTCGCGCAGCTCCTTCGAGAAAATGGAGGTCCTCCCCCCTTGTGCTTGCGCAGGGGACCCTCCATACTTCTTTAACCGGAGAGGAGGCTTACTCCTCTCCTACGCCTACGGGTGTAGGGGACTCCCCCTCACCCCCTTCTCTGGAGGTGCTTTGGGGCCCCTCCCTATCTCCAGCGGCAGTTCCTCCTTTGCTTTCTAAGGGGACTACCAAGAAAGCCAGCAGGCAGCCCATTGCCGACCGCCCCTCGTGCAAGCGGCTCGGTAGGGCAAACCCCCTTAGGGGGGAGAGGGTTGCCAGGCCCCTTCGGTCGCTTCCCTCAAAAGACCTGCTGGCAAGAATATTAAACCTTGCCGGGGTCAAGGCCTGTGCCTCCCCACTAAAGACTTATGACGCTGCCAAGGGGACCTGAGATGTCCTGGGAGGGGATGGCCAACTGGAGGCCCCTCTTGTGATAGACATGGTCCTTGAGGAAAACCAGCCTCAGAGGGTAGGGCCTTCCATGGGGGGAATCCGGGATCGGCGCCAAGCACCGAACCCGAATCCGCCCCTATGCAAGGTCCTCCTCAAACGGCTGGAGATTCTCAGGCAGTACAATGAGGGGAGGGATCTCCTCCGGATGATGCCCCTGCGACCACCAGGACCTTCTCCATTTCGGAGAAGGACCTGGCTGAGACCGGTCCATCTAGCCTGGGGGCTTCTATCGGCAGGGGTGAGAAGCGGGTTCATTCCCCGCCCTCCTCTCCAAAAAAGAAAAAGACCAAGACCAAAAAGACGAAGAAGACTCGGGGCTCCTCTCCATCTGCGGGGACGGATGGGTCTGCTGCCACCTTGGCAGGCGAGCAAGCCAAGATCGGCACATCCGGCCCCTCTGCCCCTGAGTAAGACGAAAAATGCACAGGGCGGAGCCTCGATGACATCGGGGCCCCTCATTCAGAGGTTACCTGGCGTTTTCGAGCCCGCTGGCTTCAAACGCTTCCTCGTTATTCGCTCCACTGATGGCAGCATGTTGTCCAAGGGCAACATGATCCATCCGAGGAGAGGATTAGCTAGTGCAATTGGTAGAGAACCGAAGGTAACCCGTTTCTCGGACGGCAGCCTTCTGGCGAATGCAGCGAATCCCGCCGAGGCGGCCAAGATAAGTGCTCTTCGGACACTTCATGGCACCCCGGTGAGTGTGACGCCGCACTCTACCATGAACTTTGTGAAAGGAGTAGTTTATGCGAGGGAACTCGTTGACTACTCCATTGAGGACATCACCCTAGAGCTGGCCGACCATGGGGCGGTCAAGGTCGAACGTGCGATGAGAAAACAGGGAGGGGCCTCGAGACCCACCCCTACACTCTTCGTCACGTTCGACTGTGACTAGCTCCCTGAGTCGGTGCGTGCCGGTTGGTACCGCTATCGCGTGAAGGCATTCGTGCCACTGCCGCGGCAGTGCTATTACTGTCACCGCTTCGGCCATACGAATCGCTCATGTAGATGTGCAAAGTCGGGGTCACCCGAAGTCTGTGTAAATTGCTCCAAGTTCGCACACGATAAGTCTAAATCGTGTGTGGCCAAGTGTATCAATTGTGGAGAGATGCACCCTGCTTCTTCGAAGCAATGTGGTGCATATCTCCTTGAGAAAGAAATCCTGGCCGTTCAGGCCCAGGATCGACTCTCATTCCGCGAGGCTAAGGACTTGGTCCTGGCGCGCCCGGCTCTGCCTGGGACGTCATATGCCTCAATAGTTAGAAAAGCACCCTCTGCTCCTGGCCCATCCAGGCCAACGAGCACGGTTGTTTCCGTGCCCATTCTGAGCCCTTCTGCGGGCTCTACCCAACCCGGGCGCTCCTCTGGTAAAGCTGGCGGCAAAAAGGGTTCATACCCAGCCCCGGCTAAAACCAGGGCTCCCCCCTCTTCCCTCAGCGTGACCGTTTCCCGTAAGGCGAAACGGCCACGCGCCTCCACCGAGTCGTTAGACTCACAGGAGGCAACACCCCTGAAGATGGTCGCCAGGCCATCTTCGGGGGTTCCTAAAGCTGTTCCCCGAAAGGAGGACAGCAACAAAGGAGCTTCGGCTCCTTCGCCCACGCCCCGAGGTGGAGCGAGTGGCTCGGAGACGGTGGTTCCTCGAAAAGAGGGCCCCCGCCTCCGAAGCCGCAACGCCCGCGTAAGGTTTTGAGGCGGAGGGAGGAAAAGACTCGCATGGCGAGCCCAACCTCTCCCAATAAGTCCTCGAAGGCGACAGCGCCTTCAGCGCTTTGTCCGGCCAACAGCGCCCGGGGTTCTGCCCCCGGGAAGCGTACGGTTATTCCCGTGATGGTCTTCAGTTCGAGGAGGGCCCCTGCGTCTCCTCCGAGCTAACCTGGAGGGCATATTCCTTCAATGGAATTGCCGTGGACTCCGGGCTAACTGGGAGGAGCTGCGGAGGCTCGTCTCGTCCCGCTCCCCGTTAGCTATCTTTTACAGGAGACCATGCTAGGCGCGTGCCCCCTGCCTGCCCTCCCGGGGTATAAGGGTCTTGCGACCCCACCACTGCGGGATGGCCGGGCTGGGGGATGCGCGGTTTACACCCGGCATGATGTCTCCGTTCTTCCTTTCTCTTTAGATACCCCCTTTCAGGCAGTGGCTGTGCAGCTGCACCTGGATAGGAAGTATACTATCATTTCTGCGTACATTCCACCGTCAGCTGACTTCGACGCGGGCGACTTCCGCCGCGTCGTGGCACGGTTGCCGAGGCCCTATCTCTTGCTTGGAGATCTGAACGGCAGGCATCCTCTCTGGGAAGATTACTCCATAAATCCCAGGGGACAAGTCCTTGCCGATCTGATCGAAGAGCTTGAGATGGGTGTCCTAAATGTGGATGAGTTTACGCATCACTGTCCGAGAACCGCTTCATTTTCTTGCCTTGCCTATCTTTGTGCTCTTCCGATGCATAGCCTGATTTTGATTGGGGGGTGGTCGATGACCTCGATGGTAGTGATCACTTTCCCATTCAAATATCATTTTCAGGGCAACTGCCGCCTGAGAGACCACCTGTGTGGTGCTTGGCGCGGGCGCGATGGCCTGCATTTCAGGAAATGACTGAATTCTCTATCTCAGTCGAGGAGTTCAGGTCGGTAGATGAGGCCGTTGAGTTCTTCTCCGGCAACCTCATCGCCGTGGGCCTGACTACTATTCCTAGGACGTCTGGCCGTTTTGCACGCCGACCACTCACATGGTTGTCGGCCGAGTGTGAGACGGCCCTCAAACAGAAGCGTTATGCCTACATGCGCTATAAGCGCCGCCCGAACGATTTCACTGTCGCTGAATTTCGTCGGGCTAGGGCTAGGTTCCGGTATATTTCGAAGCACGCCCGCCGCTCTTCTTGGCGGGAATACGTGTCTTCACTTAACGGGAAGACCCCTTTAGCTGAGGTGTGAAAGCGAGTCAAAAGGATTCGGGGCAAGTTCTCGCAGGACCCCCCGGGCAAGTTCTCGCAGGACCCCCCTCCTGTTCTCCAGGAGTATGCGACCGCAATCTCGGACCCCGCGTCCGTGTCGGAATCCTTAGCGACCGCCTTTTCCCCATTCTCTAGCCGTGATGCTGCTCCGCCAGCATTCAATGCACGTCGTGATGTCGCGGAAGGCCGCCGGCTGGATTTTACCTCCAGAGGCGGAGAACCCTTCAACGACAAGTTTACTGTGAGTGAGTTGCGTTCCGCTCTCGCTTCGTGCGGGGACACCGCCCATGTTCCGGACGATGTCCCGTACGCCATGCTTCGACACCTGGGTGAGCGAGGCATGGCCTTTCTCTCAGATTTGTTCAACAGGATCTGGGTGGAAGGTCTTCTCCCAGACTCCTGGCGAATCGCTACTGTGTTCGCCTTTCGCAAACCGGGGAGAGATCACTCTACCCAGACTGGTTTCCGCCCAATCTCTCTAACCTCTTGCGTGTACAAGTTGATGGAGAAATTGGTAAATGTTCGATTAGCCTTTTTCCTGGACAGCGGAAGCAATCTGTCTTCTGCACAGTGCGGCTTCCGCAAGTTCCACTCCACGTCGGATGCTCTGCTCCAACTGGAAAATGCCGTCTGCGAGGCTTTCCTTCGTAGACAGCACTACGCCACGGTGTTTTTTGATCTGGAGAAGGCCTATGATACCGCATGGCGATACGGTATCATGGAGACTCTCCACACGATGGGGGCGAGGGGATGCCTCCCAATGTTTATATCCGAATTGTTACGAGATCGTCGATTCCGCGTACGGGTGGGGGGAGCCCTCTCCGGCCCAAAGGAGCAGGAAGAGGGTGTCCCGCAGGGAAGTGTCCTCAGTGTCACAGTCTTTGCCCTGAGCATCAACGGCATCACCTCGCTGCTGCCGGAAGATGTTCTCGCTACGCTCTACGTAGACGACCTTTCGATCTCTTTTGGCGCGGCCCAGATGCCAACTCTGGAGCGTCGACTCCAATAGGCATTGAACCGCGTCTCTCGCTATCCCGAAGCGCGCAGGTTTCGGTTTTCTTTGGCCAATACTATGGTGCACTTCTACCGCCACCCGTGGCTCCACCCTGACCCAGACTTGTTTTAAATGGGGTTTGTCTGGAAGTGGTTGACTCACACCATTTACTTGGTCTCGTATTTGACTTTCAGCTCACCTTGAACGCTCTTATTCGCAGCCTTATTTTATCTTGTATTCTTGCCATGAATATTCTACATTCCGTGACGTTCAGCGCCTCAGGCGCTGACAATGCTACTGTCTTACCTTTTAATCGATCCTTTGTTTTTTGAAGCTCGACTACGGATGGGAGTTTTTTGCATCCTCAGCTGGGCGTGTATTGCGGAAGGTGGACTCGATCACCACAGCGGCCTTCGCCTGGCGATCGGTGCCTTCAGCACGTCCCCCATTGAGAGCGTTGCACAGTGCTTTTTCTCCTGTAGGCGCGCTTCCGGTGCCTCCCTCAGTCGCCACCAGTTCTCTCTGCATCTGCAGCTGATCTCAGCGGTGCCTATTCTGCCTAGCAACGATAGTCATATCTTAAGCACTTTGGGTTTAGGGTTAGGAAACGCTTCGAGAGCTCGGTATAACTCTCGGGCAGGTGGCTCCCTGGTTCTGCCCAGGACGCTATCCTGGAGGGTACCATTCTTTACTATTTGTCGCCACGCCTCTGCTCCCAAAGCTTCCACACCCCCAGGAGTATTGCGCTCGCCTTTTTACCTGCAAATAACCGCCAGGTCATAGCGTCGCTTTTGTTTCCAAAAGGAGTAAAGTTCAATTGTACTCATTTAGAGCCATGAAATGACCCATGTGACCATGGGATATATGGTTATTCACCCTGGATATTTCAAATCTGCCTTCTACTTTGGCGCTGGCTGGTGCCATCTAGTGGTAGAAACCTCATTTAGCCATTCAAAGGCACTTGTAATTGAATTAAACAATGGGAAACCATCTATGCAATAATCATTTATCATCTTATCACAAAACGCAACAGGTCATTGGAGTCACTTTCCCTCTTGTTGGGGCAAATTTCGTGTCACACTTGAACTTTGCAAGTATATACAGATGGTTGTAAGTCACAAGAGGGGATCGGTTTCCACGCCGTATCCCATCTGTTTGAGGTCAGCGCGGCTCTGCCAGGTGCTGCTTCTGTCTTCACGACCGAGCTGGTTGCAATACATCACCCAGGATGGGAGATAACGCGATGTTCCCGGTTCGGTGCATTGGAATCCCTGCATCCGCTGGTTCACGATATCCGTCACGCGACGTTTTTGCCGAGCCGGGCGGATGTAGAGATTATCTTTTCTTGGGTTCCTGGACATGTGTTAATCACGGGGAATGGGGGCGCCAAAGAGGCCGCGACCAGACCTGCGTTTCGCTCTTCCTCATACCAATTCCATGGCAGGAATACGGGCAGCCCCCCTCTCCCCCCCGGTGGCTTCGCATAAAAGGATAGGAGACGGTCGATGGGAACTTCAAATTTCGTGCCATTGCGTCGCAACTGTTCCCATGGACCTAACCCCCAATGCCGTGACGGCCCGAAGCTGCTTTCTGTCGTCTCCGAATCGGACACACTCGTGTGACGCACCGCTATCTGATGGAGCCCTCGCCTGCACCTTATCGTGACGACTGTGTTGTCCCCCACACTGTTCGGCACATTCTTGTTGAATGTTCTAAGTCTGGGTGATCGAGGACGAGCGGGGTCGCTACCGCTTGTCTCTTCTACTCAGGAGGGGTTCTTGTGCACAGACTTGCGGACTATACGACTTTTTGGAGGAAGCTGGCCTCTCCATTTTATTTGACTCTTTGTTTTAGGTCCCTTGTCCCTGAGCCGGGGTTAGGGGAACCGGAGCCTGCTTTTTTTTTATTTTCTTGGGGGGTTTTGTTCTTTTTTACTAATTTATATAGCTTTGTACTAGGCGCGAATTTTAATTGCGGTGACTTATGCCTCTGAAGAACTTGCGAAATGGGCGAATTACAAAATATCGTTTTTACTTTTTCTTTTTTTTGCGGTGGTTCAATGTTTTTTGCTAATTCTAATCTGGCATAGTATTAGGCTTGAATTTGAGTACGGTAACTAATGCCGTTGTTTTTAGTCGCCAGATAGGCGCCAATTTATATATATATATATATATATATATATATATATATATATATATATATATATATATATATATATATATATATATATATATATATATATATATATATATATATATATATATATATATATATATATATACAGGGTGTCCACAAAGTCTGGGTACATAGGGGATAAATACATACATTTAGAACAAAACAATATTATTTAATTATAATGTTAAGAAATTATATTTTCAATATGATTTCCATTATTTGCAATGCATAATTTGATGCGCCTTGCTAAATTCTGGTGAACTCGATTGAATAGGTGTACATTGCCGTCGATTTCAGCACACTGACTGATAATGCGTTCTCTCAAGTGGTTTAGATTTGCAATCTTCATTGAGTAAACTTTCTCTTTTAACATACCCCAGAAAAAGAAATCAAGGGGAGAAAGGTCTGGTGGACAAGGGGACCACTCCACATGACCTCCTCTTTCAATCCAGTGAGGAAAAGTGCCATTCAGCAACATTTGTAGCAAAATAGGCAGGGGGGGCTCCATCCTGCTGAAACCAGTCCGGAAGTCCCTCGCCTAGGCGCTCAATTTGAGGCATTAATTTTTCTCTCAACATGTTCAGATAAGTCTCACCGGTTACATGTTCATCAAAGAAGAAGGGTCCTAGCACATGAGCTTTCCACAAACCACACCACACCATCACCTTTTGGCAGCCTTGCTGTTAGGATGGATCCATCCAATGTGGATTGTCTTGGGACCAGTATCGAAGATTCTGTCTGTTGACTTCACCATTAACATAAAACAAAGCTTCATCACTGAACAACAAAAGGTCTTCAGTAAAATTGATATTTTCATCCAATTGATCTGAAAACCATTCGCACATCTGCATTCGTCTATCGGGGTCGTCTTCATTTAAGTGATGCAATATCTGTAATTTGTACGGATGGAACTTCTGCTCTACCAGGATTTTGTGGATAGTTGACCTTGGAACACCCCAACTCCATGGATGTCTGACGAAGTGATTTCTTTGGGCTAGCAGCAATCTTGGCCATGACAACCTCTTTCCTTTCGTCTGAAGTCTTTGGTCGCCCGCAACGGGGTTTGTCCAAGACACTGCCTGTTTCTTTAAACTTCGTGACCAATTTCCCGACGTCAGTAAAATAAATAGGTTGCCGATCAGGGTGTCGAAGGTTAAATTCATCGGCGATTTTGCGATAAGACCATCCTTCTCGTCCACTTAAGAGTACCAACTCGATTCTTTCTTCTTTAGACAGAGCCACCCTTCGATCTGGGGAGGAAAAATAACATAAATAAATAAAATATTAAAATTCCTATGTACCCAGACTTTGTGGACACCCTGTATAATGGAAGATCACATTGGCGTGATATATATCAATGAAAGATAATGGTAAACCACAATATTTGAATCAAGATTTTATTTATAACTATCGAACTAGTTTCGGTAAGATGCCATTTTCAACTAATAATGAAGAAACTAGGTAAGCTACATCCTAAACAAAATGAAATCGCAGGAAACAATCTGGGAAAAACTCGTGTGTATCTGGCGCAAACGACAAACTAATCAAAATGAAATGAAACAGGAAATAATCTGGAAAGTTGCTCATCTCCGAGACCCATTTCTTCCGGGGGTTTCTAAATAGGATGGGCGACTTTATTCGATATATATTTATTAAATTTGTATTGCCCTTCAGATAAATGGAAATTATCAACTTTGTTAATGATGATGGATTCCGCAATTCTCCTCTCAATATAATTGTTTGATTTATAAATGATTTTTGCTTGGTTAAAATCAATTCTATAGTCATGCTTTTTACATGTGCGTAAAGAGACTTTAAGAGTTCGTACACCTTCTGATATCAGCTAGATGTTCTTTCATCCTCTTATTAAAGTGGCCCTACTATCGATGTATGTTAAATTGCAATTATGGCATCAAGATTGGTTGGACGCAGTCTAGTCAAGGATTTTCGAATGGTATTCGAATATTTAAATGTAATATTTATGCTATTTCCGTTCGCATATGATTTTAGGGGGGCCAGGGCTGGAGGAACATATGGGAAAATAATACATTTTTAAAAATCGTCCCTTCGCGGTATGGAGATGGCATAGAAGTTTTTTCGTGCTTTCGAATGGCACGAAAAAACTTCTTTAAACAGTTCACTTTCTTGGCTCTTTCCTGACTTCTTTTTCAAAAGATCGGCATGTATGAGTTTTTCCTTTTTGCAAATCACTGCCTCTGACACTCTATCGCCAGCTCACTGTTTTTCTGTTATCCAAATCAAAAGCAATTTTTTAACATGATCTAATGGCCCTGATCTTTGTTTGGTAATCGATTTCACCCCCTTCGCGACGTTAGCCGATTTAATGATGGCTTCTTTTTTTCACACTTGTAAATACCGTCGTTCTCGGCATACAGTCAAGTCAGTATACATCGGCCAAGTCCCGGATACGCATGCGACCTCCATGCTTTTCAACTTCATGGTGATCCTAACCATTTCCTTCGTTACTTTGCTCTTCTTATTAACTTTATTATAACTCATGGTTAATGAATTTACTAAAGATTTACGTGAAAATTCACAAAGTTATAGCTCAGGTTGTTCACTGAATGGTAGCATTTGGCGTAGTGACGTTCGTGGGCATTCTTGGGTTTGTCTCGAGAGTGTTTAGCGCGTGGTGTTGTGACTCATTTGACTCATGCAAGTTATAGCACGCGAGTCGTTTTCCAAACAAAGGTCGTATACCAAGCAAAAAAAAATTCGCGTCTAAACAGGACCTTTACCAAGTTGTACTTAATTAAGAGTTTCCTTTGGCAACTTTTTCTCCATCTAACTATCTTTTTTTTATTCCATCTTGTACATGGTGGATATACTTGTCTAGTATTCATCTCTTTTTTTAAATGGATATGTTTGGTAAAAAAACAAACTAAATTGCTAAGCTTTCGATCTTATTCGATCATCTTCCGAGTGTTTTGAAATGTTCTTGCCTCCTTTACCGATGTAATGAGTGGAGTAAGGTTCTGACAGAGTGGAAGAAAACGATTTTCAAGGGGTATTTATTCCGCCTTGGTTAAGCGTAACGTTAGAGGAAATGGGCCAATTCCGTGAGTTGAATTTTAAAATAGTTTTAATGTGCGATTCCAGCTTGTCGCTTGACTGTTCATGGCCGGCTTATCTTCATTTATTAATATGGCTTCAAGATGTTCAGCCTCGCTTTATCAACCTCTTTTCTTTTAATAATGGTGTTATCAACGAGCATATCTCTCGTTAGGTTAATATTATGGCCACCCTGCATATGATTCTTAGGCCCTCCGCATTGTAGATGCATAGTAAACGTCTCGAAAGTGTAGTGGTCGTCATGCCATATATTTTGAGTTTTTATAAAGCTTACAGTCTTTATCAGTGCAGATGAACTCATAAACTAGGTTGTTTGACGAGATTCGAGGAGTTTTGGCAGGTGTTGTTTTTCATCAGGAGATTGCTGGCTTTTGTTGTTTTATAATAGATGATGAGTTGGATTTTATCCGTTTGATTTTTAACCTTGATGTTATGGTTAATAATCTCCTTGATGTTTTTTTCATCTATTTTATAGGCCGTGGACATTTGGTTTCTGTAATACACTCTGATGCTGTTGACTTCTCTATGATTACTTTGTTTTATCCGCATGTTTGTAATGGTTATTTAAAAATGATTGGAGTTGTTTCTCAAGAAAGTTCTTTGTATCTTTGTTCGCAAATTCCTGTGCAAGTACTATTCCTATTTTCCTCCTCACTTGCTCTACATAGATCACGTTTGGCTTAAAAAATAGCTCTACTATCTTTCATATCTTCATATAAGCCACCTAGCTCAGTTTGCCAACACAGGAAGTATACCCTGGCTATTGAGTGAAGATCTCTGCCGAGATAATTCCATGCAGGAACGATCTTTGTCGATCTTTTCCTACTGACCTTAAATTCCTCAGAGGATTTAAGCAAGGCTCTAATTAAGAAATTATAAACATTATCTAACAGCAATCTTTGATTTGGGGAGTTACAGTATCGTGATCTACATTCAAGTACTTCGTTTTCACTAACTGATTCGGGTCAATGATGTTTCTCATATCATTACATACATGAGTTTGACTATTTATAGTCATGTTAAATAATACAGGAAAGTAGTCACACACTGAGTATCCATAACCTACAGAGAGGGCACGATTCAGATTGGGCCGCGGCACGATGTATGATCCATCCACCTGGCAGAGTTGTGGGCCGGACTCAGATAAGTGAATGTATCCATCGGTAAGATGGCATCCTCCAGGTGAAGTTGCAAATCATCCACAAATTTTTGAAGTTCCCTCCAAAATCTCCCCTTGTTGGGATTAGCATTAAAATCCCCGCCCCGCATTAAGTTAGATAGATAGATAGACTGTACTTTTAAACTACAATATGAGTGTGGTTGCTTAGGAACGGAACGCGAGAGAAATAGCGAGTATTTTTGTTTGTTTTTTTATCGATATTAAAGCGCTATGGCAACAAGGGCGTATCACGCAGTATGTTTGTAAGGAGAGATCTGTAAAGAAAGTGGCGAAGATGGAGGAAGTAGGAATGTGTAGAATAAATATAAAGGGGGGGGGGCAGTAGAAGGAGAAATGGGCATGAAGAATGCAGGAATGTGAAACCCCAATGCTACATCCTTGACCCCGAAATAGGGATGAACAGACAAAAGTTGTTTGGCGACTAGCCTACGATGTTAGCAGTGGGCCGAGAAATTAGGGAAGAAGTAGTTTATAAAGAAGTGGCGAAAAATGGGGGTAACGTCGAGGTCGAGAAGTAATAATTATAAAACCAGGTAGTCTAAATCTAGTGTGGGAGTGCCTGGGACACTGGAGTCGGAAGGCGGCGTGACGCTCCTCCATGTATTCGCTGTAACCATACTTGCCAATCCTTCAAAACCAAAGTGGGAGCTCTGGGGTTATCCCCCAGAAAATGAGTTTCACTGATTTATTTATTTCATCATTGACAGGGATGGTTTATTTGACCACTAACATAATAGCCCTCTTATTTTCAAGTCTACTTTTTTTAAAAAATAGGCCTATACCTATAATTCTTTCTTTGCTAGCCTCTCGATGATGACTCGCACAAGTGTGAGTGACTCCAATGTGCGATGCAAAAATAGACGCGGCAGATTTGACAATAAGCAAATAGATCTTCTCTTCTTTAAACTGTCCGTAAGAAACGGGAATTCTTTTCTCTTTTTTCAGGACATTTTGGAATTAAACACTATCATTTCTTTCTCTTCCTAGTGTTTTCCATTTTTCTCCTTCACTCTGAAGAGAACGAGGCAACCCGCTAACTTCTCTGCGTGCGTTTAGTTATAACCATAGAAACGATATACAGATGTCTATACGATGTAGTTGCATTGTTGTC
Source organism: Ceratothoa steindachneri (assembly GCA_963969495.1). Classification (NCBI taxonomy): domain Eukaryota; kingdom Metazoa; phylum Arthropoda; class Malacostraca; order Isopoda; family Cymothoidae; genus Ceratothoa; species Ceratothoa steindachneri. Next base: position 4,505,292 of record OZ018321.1, on the reverse strand, counting down.
GGCGTGGAAACAGTATAATTTTGGAGTCACTGTGTCATAAACAGGTTGTGATAACGAAAAGTTTGTATAAGTTTGAAAATTTGTCTGAAATCGGGAGAATTGTGACCCCAAGAGAAAATCGGAAGAGGGCAATAAGATCGGGAGTCTTTGCGAAAATTGGGAGGGTTGGTAATTGCGTGTAACAGTCAGTGGCGATTCCTCCATGAATGCAAGGTATGCACTGCATGCCGTGTTGTCATAGAATCACGTTGTAACTTGTAACCCTTTCACACTGCAGGGAAATCAAACATTATTTCATAATATTCAAAGGATAATTTTCTCGTAGCTTGCTTCAAGTCAGCGGGGATTATCTCAACTTTTAATGTTTCTATCTAGGTACAGAAAAATGGTCTTGGTTGATTTCTGCCTACACCAGAAATCTAGGCGAGATCATTTAGCTTTCAAAGATTGTGGCTGGGTACAGAAAGATAGTTTTTATTGCCGAGGATAATAAGGTTGTTTGTTGTGTACACTCCTTCGCTGACGATAACGTTTAACTTCTTCAAATTTATGTAGCCAAAATACATGAGTTAAAACGCTGCAAAACATGCATCTATTACTAATAAGAATATTTATACCGACCTTAAGCCTTGTGGAGAACATGTCCCTGGCATTAAAATTGCACCAGCAAAGTGCCTTGTAGGAATAGGGAAAATTGTATCAAATGTTCACGCGTATATATATATTAATATATATATATATATATATATATATATATATATATATATATATATATATATATATATATATATATATATATATATTAATTTTTGGCAACACTAATGAAGTCTTTTGTTTTCCGTGCAGAATAGTGTACTGGTAACATCTGGCAACTGTTTTGTTGTTCCCTAGCTACACTAAGCCTGACAGTGCTACACCAGAGCTTGTCGTGGATGATTATTGCTAGAAGCGTGCTCCGTACTGTACTTGGTTTTACCGGAATATTCACCTTCCAATCATTATTAGACTATAAATTTATTATGGATATCATACCCAACAATCGTGCAAGTATTTTAGCTCTTAGAAAATATGCTGGTTTTAGCACCAGACGGATTTCTGAAGAACTGAAGGTAGCAAAGTCAACTGTTGGCGAAATTGTGAAAAGAGTTGAAGACACTGGTGAACATTCAACATTATGACAAGGAAATGTGGAAGAAAACGAAAGACAACACTTCACGGTGACAAGGCTCTCATCAGAAGTAGTGTGAAGGATCCCAAGAAAACTAGTAAAGTCCTCGAGAGAGATTTGTCTTTAGCTAGTGTAAATGTTTCTTCAACCGTCCGGCGAAGGCTCATTAAAGTTGGCAGATTTGCTAGAAAACCGGTACGTAAACAGTTATTGACTTCTGCTATGAAGACAAAACGTCTTCGCTGGGCACACAAGTATGCTGGATGGAAGGCAGCTGACTGGAAAAAAGTTATGTTTTCAGACGAATCGCATTTTAAAGTACATGGCATAGGTCAGTGGTAGTAAGAGGAAGCAAAGATGAATCACTTCAGCTAGGAAACATTCAACAGGCGCCAAAATACCCACCTAAGAAGATGTTTGGCGGTTGTTTTAGCGCTAAAGGCATAGGGCAGCTTTTTACTATTGAGGAAATGCTGAACAGCGTTAAATACAAGACAATCCTGCAGACTCACGTGCTGCCCGCGATGCAGAAAGACTTTCTTGATGTAGGCGGCATTTTCCAGCAGGATTCTGGCCACATACCATACTTCCCAAATAATGCGCACATTCTTCGAAAAAAGTGGACTTACCTTTATAGATTGGCCTAGGAATTCTCCTGACCTAAACCCTTCGAGAATTTATGGGCTATAATTAAACGTAGAATTGAGAAAACCGACTATTTGACGATGCAGAAGATGATTTGTGCTGTTATCAATGCCTGGTACCAGAACGAAGAACTGGCAGTAATGTGTTCAAATTTGATTGAATCTATGCCAGAGCCAGTGAAACAGGTTCTAAAAGCAAAGAGCAGTTATATTTCATATTAAATGTACCATTTATCTTACCATTGGCGTATTCTTTTCAAATATAAAAAAATATCAAATAATTGTATTATTTCACCACTGTCCGAACTAATTTACACACACTACTGTATATATATATATTTGTAAACTGGTCAGGATTCAAACGGAAAGCCGTGAATTCAGATATCAATAAAAATCTGGTGACAGTGTAATAAAAATGAACACTTCTTGTCTCGAAAAGGGATTAAAACGAGACAACTGTCTCCGCGTTAGGTGTTATAAAATTTATATTAAGAAAGCCTCAACTTTTAGACACCATGGATCCATGACTACGGGACAAGGGATTAACGTCGGTTGAGGAAATACCGCCCTGCGGGCAGAACTAAAGACGACATGCACTGGAGGCAGGAAGAGGCCACGCCTTTCTCCTTCCCCACTTATAGAAGAGATATAGAGAACGCATACTCATTCTTGATTCTAACTCTTGATCTCAGAGTCGCCCCGTTACTAATTATTTTTCGTTTAGCGTAACGAAGCTCCCGTCTTAACTGCCTAAGTCTTGTCCTTGTTACTCTCGCTTTCCTGACGGGTAGTAAGAAATTTACCTGACTGTTTTATGTGAACGCGAGCCTCATTTTTAGTCGCGTGCGAGTCTAGTCGTGAGCGATTCTACATCTTACTATGTCGGTCAGTCCCCTTTTTTTCTAATATCATAACAATTGTCCGATTTTAACGAAATTTGAAAACCTTATGTTGTTTTACATTCTCTTCCGAATGCTATAATTGCCAAAGTCCTCCCAAAGTTAGCCCGGGAATTATATTGTTTTGGCAATAACCATAATTAGCGCTAAAGGCATAAGGCAGCTTTTTACTATTGAGGAAATGCTGAACAGCGTTAAATACAAGACAATCCTGCAGACTCACGTGCTGCCCGCGATGCAGAAAGACTTTCTTGATGTAGGCGGCATTTTCCTAGAATAGGCTATACTATACTAAGCTATGCTAATATATAATGTACAAGGGTAAGATATACTATGCTAATTTAGGCTATAAAATACTATGCTAGGCTAGACAATACTAATCTATGCTTGACTAGGGTATAATAGGATAATATAGGCTATACTTGTCTAGGATAGTTAACTCATTAGCGCCCACGATCGTCATTTGGGGATTACTTGTATTTTTAAGTATTTCTTCAATGTGAAATGTTATTACGTTATCTTATATATTGCATTTAGCAGTTTAATGCATTTTCTGTAATATTACACCAATTTTCGGTAATGTTGGTACTTCCGTTTGCCGGAAGTTAGTAAACATTGTTACTATCTTCGAGTTTATTCGACATTCAATTCAAGCATGATTTCAAGTTATAATTTTTTAGATATGTTTCAATATTTTTTATTCAAATTTATTTATGTGATGTTTTAAGTTCCCTCTCTAATAGGAAGTGAGTTTGAACATAAATTATCTTTTAGATGTTTATTTACGGCAATTTAAATGTGTATATCCAAATGTGGTTGTGAGCATTAAAGGATCATATAAATTTTGGTATAGGGTTAACTAACATATCTTTAACTTCCCCATCTTTGCAGTTCTTTCTCTTGCTCTCTCTTTATACCTCCCCATAACTATAAATATGAATATGTACCACTTCCGTGGTACATATATATATATATATATATATATATATATATATATATATATATATATATATATATATATATATATGATGAAAATTAATGCAATATCGCAAGAAAAGAGGAGGAATAAACCACATTCTCAGAAGACAATTTAATTCAGAACAGTTTCGGTGTATCTCACACCCTTTTTCAACTGACACTGGGCAGAAAATATAAGAGAAGTGCATATAAGCATAACACAAGATTCCCTCTTTCTTTCCCCCAATCTCCTACTTGTGGCTAATCTGGGAGGGGGGGGGGGTAGGCCTAAACATATTGAAGGGCTGGCATTTTACTATTTTGTTTATTTGCGATCTTATTACAGGATTAAAAGAAAATTGACCCTCAGATAGATTTAAATTTTGAACTCACGATATCAAGCTCGATTCTACGATTCTTCTCTTAACATAGTTAGCCGATTTAAATAACATTTTACTTCCATTGAAATCGATCGTATGATTCTTGTCTCTAACATGGCAAAATATTCCACTACTTTCGCTGCCCACTCTAATATTTCTTTTGTGTTCGTACAATCTCTTGTCTAGATTTCTCCCAGTTTTCCCTAAATAAACTTTATGGCAATCGTTGAAGTCGTTAGTGCGGGAAGGCTTATTACCATAGAATGTTTTCCTAGCTGCAAAATGGGCAGACGATATGAACCAATCGGGGTAATACAAATTAGAAAAAATGGTCCTGATAATGACAATTTCTTCATCTAAATAGGAAGGATGACATATTTTGTATGCTCTAAGGAAAAGGTTAGAAATTACCGATTTTTTAACAGTATTATCGTGAAACAAAAAATAATGTATATAGGCATTCGAGTGGGTTGGTTTCCTATACACGTCAAGTTTTAATTCATGGTGATCTTTATTAATGAGGACATCTAAAAAGGGTAATCTATTATCATATTCCCATTCATATTTAAATTTGATGGAGACATGCAAATTATTCAAATTATTAAAAAAGGTATCAAAATCATGGCCATTAGGCCATACAGAAAATACATCGTCAATGTACCTTAAGCATATAAAGTTAGGAGTAGAAATTTTGGGAAGGAGTTCAGTCTCAAAATATTCCACGAAGAGACATGCCAATATCGGAGATAAACTATTTCCCATGCTAAGGCCAAATATTTGTCTATAAAACTCATTATTTACTCGAAACACATTATCAGAGAGACATAATTCAACTAAATCGATAAATTTACTCGTAGAAATGGGAAGATCCAAATTACGTGTAGGCATGATTTCCCGCAGAAGGCCCATGGTTTGGTCAACCGGAACTTTGGTAAACAAAGAGTTTACATCAAAGCTCAAAAGTTTTCCATCCGGTAATTGCAAGTGGTTGAGGCGTCAACGAAATCTTGAGTGTTTATAATGTGTGCAGATGAGATTCTTCCTACTGCTGGAGATAAATGCATGACGAGCCATTTTGAGAGCTTATAAGTGGGAGAATTAATATTGATGGCCAGGAAACCCAAAGAACATCATAACATTGGAGTATATGCAGTACCATGCAACGATTGCCATAAAGTTGATATACATAGTTGAAATGCCGCCAGCTGTCAGTGAACTAACTAACAGATGAAGAACACTTCGATGATGATGCATTAGATAATGAAAACTCCGATCCATCTTACATTCCGTCAGATGTGGTTGGAACCATTGAGATTCACCATGAAAATATGACAGATATTGATGTACCCAAACTTCATATCTCTGAAAATAACACATGGAAAAAAATTAGGCCTTCCTTCATGAAATTAGGCGCACCAACGGATGGAGCTACTACAAGAACAAATGATGTAAAAGACATCCTTGTAGGTAAGAACCCAGTAGAACTGTTTGAGCTGTTATTTTTCTGAAGAACCTTTGTTAGATATTTGCAAACAGTCGGCATTATATGCTACGCAAAAAAACAAGCATGACTTTACTCTTAGCACAAACTGCTTGAGAAATTTTATAGGGATTTTGTTGTTTACTTGATATCACAGACTGTCGAGTGAGCGGCAGTACTGGGCCTTGGATGAAGATATGTGTCTACCAGTTATTAGAAATGTTATGTCCCGTAATAGATTCATTGAAATAAAATGTTATCTACACTTAGTTGACAAAACAGAAGCTCAAAACAACCTTGAGGACAGAGCATTCAAAGTAAGACCTGTTATGAATTACTTGAATGATAAATTCAAACAGTTTGGCATATTTTCCAAAGAGCTTTCAATTGATGAGCAGGTTGTTCGATATTATGGGAGAAACAGTTTGAAACAATTTATTAGAGGTAAGCCAATCAGATTTGAATTCAAACAGTGGGTAATGTTACTGCATGGAATTATATCAAGGAAGAGCTAAATGTATTTGTGTACAAGGCTAGAATGGAGGGTCTTGGAACAACAGTAGTGAAGAAACTCGTTCAAATCATACAGGAAGATACCCTGTCACTGATTACAAAACAACGACAAAGGATGTAAGTGAATCGTATGATTATAAATTCGATCACAAGAGGTTTTGTTCGTCAAATGGTATGACAATAGTTTAATAACAATAGGAACCAATCCCCAGGAAATAGATCCGATTGTTCAAACAAAAGGTGGTCGGTTGCAATGAAGAAGGAAATAAATGTGCCTCAGCCTTAGGTTATTGCTTCTTACAAGAAGTACATGTGAGGCGTTGATCACCTTGATTGGTTTATTCAAAAGTACAGAATTGAAGTGCGACCAGAAAAATGGCCTTTTGCCTTTTATCAAACTGCCTTGATATAGCCGCTATAAATGCAGGGATTCTGTACAATGCATCTAAGGGAAGCAAAGTATCATTGTTTGATTTCAATCATTCTGTCACAAGAACCTACTTGCAAACTGAATCTCCATCTGCACCAAATTCTTCAGGACGCCCCAAATTTTATTGAAAAGTGTTTCCTACCCTACGATTCTCTCCCATAGGGCACAGGATAGAAAGAACAGATTGCGGAAAACAAAGGAAATGTGCAGTGTGTAAAAAGAATGCCAGAAAACAATACATAAAATGCAATGTTAGATTACATCTTGGTGAATGTTAAAAAGAATGGCACAGAAAGTAACCCAAAAAGTAATGTGTAGTAATTCCTGAATAGAAAGTAAAATTGAATAATTTTATTATCCTATTCCTGTTGATACAAATCTATAAGTTCTGCAAAATGAAATTCAACTGCTTTTAAAAGTTTTCACATTATTATTGAAATTACACACCCAGTGCCCACGATCCCCAAATGGGGGGTCAAAAATAAAAAGCTATTATTCCTATATTAACTATATTAGATTTTTTTTTATTCATTTATCCTTCTAATTAGATAAAATGAACACATTTACCACAAAGAAATCTTGAAAAAAAGATTTGTGTGCTAATGGGTTAATGCTAGGCTAGGTTATATTATACTAGGCTAGGTTATACTATACTAGGCTATGCTATGCTATAGTAGGCTAAATTATAATAGGTTAGGTTAGGGAGGGCTATGTTCGGCTACGATAGGCTTGCTAACCAAGGTTATAATAGGCTAAGCATGCAAGCTTATTCTAGTCTATGTTATGATATACTAGTCTAGGCTTTATTATCTTACCTGTGGTTATGCTAGGATAGGCTATACCAAGCTAGCCTATAGTATGCTAGGCTAGGCAATCGTATGCAAGGCTATAGTAGCCTATTCTAGCTTGGCTATTCTAGGCTAGGCATGCAATGCTAAACCATACCTGGTTAGGCTAGACTACGCTATAGTAAGCTAGCATACACTAGGCAAGGCTATACTATAATATGCTAGGCTAGGCTATACTAGGATACGATAGGCTAGGCTATACTAAACTAAGGTAGGATAAAGTAGGCTAGCTAGATTATACTAAGCTAGGCTTGGTTAGGCCCGGTACAACTAAGCTACTCTATTTTAGGCTAGGCTTGGATATACTAGGCTAAAACAGGTTAGGTTATACTATGATATGCTATACTAGGCTTTTGTTTAGGATATACTATGCTAGGCTGGGCTATTCTCTACTATGCTATGCTAAAGTATGTTGCTATACCAAGGTCCTCCCAAGGTTACTCCGGGAATTATTGGAAGTTTTGGATGTCTTAAGGTCATAAATCAGAATATGTGAGGCAACTTTTGGTCAGCAGACCTTGTTTATTTGTTTGAAATTAAACCCTTATTTTTTTACATGATTCATCTCAGTCCTTTCTCGACCACAAGCCTTCGGTAAGCCCAACGAAGCCGATATATCATTTGAGTATCTTTGGAGTCGGATACAAACTTAACGACACCTATCACTTCACCCCGGGGACAGTAGGGACCTCGCGAAATATCCGCGTCAGTTTTAACCATAACTGGAACTGTTATCTTTACCCGTCTGTACCATAAAGCGGCATCCTTTGACGGCCTTTCTCCTCCTACCATAAAGTGGTAATCCTTGATCGCCCTACATCACGCTATAAAGGTAACGTGCCCTTCATGCCTCAACCTTAACTGACAACACCTTCCCCTCTACCAACAAACTGGTAACCGATGGTCGTTTCCTTAATACCTTATAAAACTCGGGTACCCTATAACTGGTGATCTTCATCTCCTATAGCCTCACAGATTGAGTTAGTGTTATCGATCTCACCCAAATTCTTCATGCATTAAGGATTTATCTCTTGAACAAATTATAATATGTATCTTTTCTTTCTAGATTAGAAAATTTACCACTTAAGATGTATGATGAAGTTCCATGGTTATGTGGCAATAATTCCATTAAAAAGTATTGTTTTCAAATGAAAAATCTGTGTGAAATTCTGTTGATCCTAGATATAACGATTTGAATAATTTACACACTGCTATTTCTCATTGTTATGTTTTTACCTTTTCTTTGATTAATAAACATGGCATTGAATAAGCTTTTTCAAAAACGTGTCAAAATGTTTATGAATATTATTCCCTTTACTAAATTCTATATGTAACAATTATTCAAAGTTTTTGTAGGAACGTTATATTTTCTCTGTATTCCATAAAATTGCATGCCTAAGCAAAAATGTCACGAATCGCCACTGGTCCGCACGACGCACCCCTCGTTTGTTAGTAGGCAGGAGAACATCGATAAATGGAAGGAATAAAGGAAAGGAGCCGTGCATAACGATGGCTGCTCTGGCGTCACCCTCCAATGTCATCGTTGTTGACAGACTTTCCTATATGGATACGAGACAGGTTCGTAGTTTAAAAGCTCGAGCGGTGCAGTGGGTGCCAAAGTGCGAATGGTAGGGCCATTTTAGAGAGGAGGAGTATGGGCTCCTTGATGAAATTGAACCAGTAGACAGAAGACCCGGGGTTGGGTCGGAACTCTTTCCACCTTAAATTTCGAAGACCTCCTCGAAATTGGACATATTTTTGTGGCCGATAGATAAGAAATGGCGACGATTTTTTTTAACAGTAGAAAAATATTTTGTAACCAGCGAGAGCATTTTCATTCAATGGCGAATGAGGGAAGGGAGAAATTTTTGTTTGTCTAAAAAGGAAAAGAAAACGTATTAACTATGAACGTTAAGTGCCATTGTTTTATCAACAGCGCATTGATATCACTTCTCACCTCTTTCATAGCCTTTTCTATTGAAATGATGATGCTGTTGAGTTAGAATTTTCACTTGATTTAGACTAAAATTGGCTTATGGATTTCAAAACTACAATTTCCTTTTTACCTTAACTACTTGCACACAATTTAACTTACAGTAACAATATCCTTTGTATGAACAAAATAAATTTGTACAAACTATACAATCAGGCAATGTTACGAGTATATTAATTTCCAGTGTATTTAAATTTTTAAAACATTATAAAATAGCACATTCGTTCGATGCCGTATTTTTATGTTCTTTCATACAAAACGAGAGTATCCTGAAGCTCAAAGAGTTGATGTGATACAGAAAAACTTGTCATTTTTGGATTCAGAAGGCGAAAGTCGGTCAAAAACGCCAGATTTCACTCAGGAAGATTGTGTTCTTGAGTGTAATCAAATGAGGAAGAAATTCCCAACCTCAGGACAATTTTCGTTTTTTTTTGTTTTTTTACCACACTGCCAATGGGACCTGTGATATCCTGAGAGGGATGGCCAACTGGAGCTGACTCCCCTCCCCCGAGATAGACATGGTCCTTGAGGCAACCCAGCCTCAGACGGTAAGGCCTTCCATGGGAGCGAATCCTTGCTCGGCGCCAAGCACCGAACACGAGTCCGCCCCTCTGCAAGGTCCTCCTCAAACCGCTCAGGTATCCAAGGCAGTACAAGGAGGGAAGGGATCTCCTCCTCTGGCGGTGCCCCTGCGACCGCCGGTACCTTCTCCATCTCGTAGAAGGACCTTGCTGAGGCCGGTCCATCAGGCATGGAGGCTCCTGCCGGCGGAGGGGAGAAGCGGGTTCATTCCCTGGCCTCTCATAAAAGGAAAAAAAAACAAGAAAAAGACTCGGGGCTCCTCTCCATCCGCGGGGGATGCGGGGACAGATGTGTCAACTGCCACTTCGGGAAGCGACCAATCCAAGATCGGCACATCCGGCCCCTCTGCCCCCCCCCCCCCTCCATCCTTCGGGTGTCGAGCCCCAGACTAGGACCAAAGGTGCTAGTGCGCAGAGCAGAACTTCGATTACATGGGGCCCCTCATTCAGAGACTACCCTGCGTTTTCGAGCCCGCTGGCTTCAAACGCTTCCTCGTTATTCGCTCCACTGATGGCAGCATATTGGCTAAGAGCAACATGATCTATCAGATGAGAGTTTTAGCTAGTGTGATTAGTAGAGAGCCGAAGATGACCCGTTTCTCGGACGGGAGCCTTTTGGCGAATGAGTCGAATCCCTCCGAGGCGGCCTTGATTAGCGCCATTCGGACACTTTATGGCACGCCTGTCAGTGTGACGCCGCACTCTACCATGAATTTCGTGAAAGGAGTAGTTTATGCGAGGGAACTCGTGGACTACTTCATAGAATATATCACCTTAGAGCTGGCCGACCATGGGGCGGTCAAGGTCGAACGTGTGATGAGAAAAACAGGGAGGAGCCTCGAGACCCACATTTACACTCTTCGTCACGTTCGACTGTGACAAGCTCCCTGAGTCGGTACTTACCGCTTGTTATCGCTACCACGTGAAGATATTCGTGGTACTGCCGAGGAAGTGACATTATTACCACCGCTTCGACCATACTAATCCCTCCTGTCGACGTGCAAAGTCGAGGTTACCCGAAACCTGTGTAAGTTGCTCCAAGGCCGCACATGATAAGTCCAAATCGTGTGTGGCCAAATGTGTCAATTGCGGAGAGCCGCTTGTGATGCGTATCTCCTTAAGAAGGAAATCATGGCCGTTCAAGCTCAGGATCGCCTCTCATTTCGCGAAACTAAGGACTTGGTCCTGGCGCGCGCGGCGCATCCCAAGACTTCCTATGCGTCAATGTTGAAAAAGGCACTCTGCTCCTGGGCCCTCCTGGCCTACGAGTACGGTCGTTTCCGCACCCATTCGGAACCCTTCTACAGTTCTACCCAACCGGGCGCACCCCTGGTAAAGCTAGCTGCACAAAGGGTCCGCATCCAGCTCCGGCTAAAACCAGGGCTCCCTTTCCTTCCCCCAGCGTGACCCTTTGCCGTAAGGCGAAACGGCCGCGCGCTTGCAACGAGTCGTTAGACCCACATGAGGCAACACCCCTGAAGTTTGTCGCCAGGCCATCTTACAGGGTTCTTAAAGCTGGTCCCCGAAAGGACGACAGCACCAAAGGAGCTTCGGCTCGTTCGCCTATGCCCAGTGGTGTGCTGGTTTACTCGGGAGACGGTGGATCCTCGAAAAGAGGTCCCCCCGTGTCCGAAGCCGCCCGCCTAAGGTTTCGAGGTTGAGGGAGGAAAAGAGTGGCATCGCAATCTGAACCTCCCCCAATAATACCTCGAAGGTGACAGCGCTTTTAGCGCATTGTCTGGCCAACAGTGCCCGGAGTTTTGCCTCCGGAAAGCGTACGGCCTTCGCATCTCCTCCGTGGTCAAGTCCTTACCAACCTGGTCGACGAGCTTGAGATGGGTGTCCTAAATGTCTACGGGTTTACGCATCACTGCCCGAGAAACGTTTCATTTTTCTGCCTCGACCTATATTTGTGCTCTCCAGATGCACTGCCTGATTTCGATTAGGGAGTGGTCAATAACCTCCATGGTAGTGATCACTTTCCCATTCAAATATCATTCTCTGGGCCGTTCCGTCTGAGAGCCCGCGCCGGTAGTACTAGGCGCGAGCGCGGTGGTTTGCATTTCAAGAAATGACTGAATTCTCCATCTCAGTCAAGGAGTTTAGGTCGGTAGATGACGCCATTGAGTTCTCCTGCAACCTCATCGCCGCGGGCCTAACTACTATTCCTAGAACATCTGGCCGTTTTACACGCTGACCACTCCTCATTCTCTAGCCGGGATGCTGCTCTGCGAGAGTTAAATGCACTTCGTGATGTCTCGGAAGGCCGCCGACTGGACTATACCTCCAGAGGCGGAGAACCCTTCAACGACAAGTTTACTGTGAATGAGTTGCGTTTCGCTCTTGCTTCGTGCGTGGACACCGCTTATGGTCCGGACGATGTCCTGTATGCCATGCTTCGACCCCCTGGGTGAGCGAGGCATGGCCTTTGTGTTAGATTTGTTCAACAGGATCTGGGTGGAGGGTCTCCTCCCATATTCTTGGCGAATCGCTACAGTGGTCGCCTTTCGCAAACCGGGGAGAGATCACTCTACTCCGGCTGGTTTCCGCTCAATTTCTCTAACATCTTGCGCGTGCAAGTTGATGGAGAAATTGGTAAATGTTAGATTAGCCTTTTTTTCTGGACAGCGGAGGCCATGTGTCTTCTGCACATTACGGCTTCCGCAAGTTCCACTCCACGTCGGATGCTCTGCTCCGACTGGAAAATGCCGTCTGCGAGGCCTTCCTTCGTAGACAGCACTACGCCACGGTCTTTTTCGATCTGGAGAAGGCCTATGATACCTCATGGCGATACTTTTTTATTGATCTTTTGTTCGTTGAAGCTCAACTACGGATGCGAGTTTTATGCATTCGCAACTGAGCGTGTATTGCGGAAGGTGGACTCGATCCACCATTCCTGCCTTCGCCTGGCGTCCGGTGTATTCCGCACTTCCCATATTGAGAGCCTACTAGTCGATGCTGGGGAGATGCAACTCGCCCTACGCCGTGTACAGTTCATCATTCGCCTGTACGCGCGAGCCCGGTGCCTCCATCATCCGCCAACAGCTCTCACTGCATCCGCAGCTGATTTCGACGGTGCCTATGCCGCCGAGAGACGGCAGTCATACCCCGAGCCCTTTGGCTTTAGGGCCAGGAAACTCCTTCAAGAGCTAAGTATAGCTCTCGGGCCGGTGGCGCCCCTGCTTTTGCCCAGGACGCCATCCTGGAGGGTACTACATTTGGCTATTTGTCGCCATGCCTCTGCTCCCAAAGCTTGTACTGCGCCGGGAGTATTGCGTTCGACCTTTTTGGAGCTGGAACCGTGCCAGTGTATACAGATGGCTCCAAGTCTGAAGAGGACGTCGGCTTCCACGCCGTATCCCCTCTGTTTGAAGTCAGCCGGGCTCTGCCAGGCGCTGCGTCTGTCTTCACGGCCGAGCTGGTGGCAATACACCACTCGGTACGGGAGATTACGCGACGTGCCCGGTTCGGAGACGGATTGCGATCTATAGCGACTCACAAAGCGCCCTGAGTTCTCTCGGAGCATTGTACCTCCGCATCCCCTGGTTCGCGATATCCGTGACGCCACGGTTTTGGCGAGCCTGGCGGATGTCGAGATTATCTTCTGCTGGGTTCCTCTTTACATGTAGGTATTGCGGGGCATGAGGGCGCTAAAGAGTCCGCGAAGACTCGGTGATCCGACCAGCGTTTCGCTCTTTTTTACACCAACTACATGGCAGGAATACGGGCTGTTCTTCGGGCTGCTTGGCAAAGAAGATGCGAGACGGTCGAAGAGAACTTATAGTTGCGTGCCATTGCGCCGCGACTATTCCCATGGACCTACCCTCCAATTCCGCGAAGGTTTCAGGTTGCTTTCTGTCGTCTCCGAATTGGGCACACTCGCTGTACGCACCGTCATTTGATGGAGCGCTCGCCAGCCCCCTACTGTGAAGACTGTGTTGTCCCCCAGACTATTCGGCACATTCTTGTTGAATGCCTCAGTCTGGGCGATCTTCGCGCACGTTACCTGTCCCGGTACCGGGATGGGCGGGGTTGCTATCGCGCCTGTCCCTTGTACTCGGGACGAGTGCGTTCACATTGACTTTTGGACTTGTAACTTTGGGGGTGAAGCCGGCCTTCTCCCTTTTATTTAACCAGTTTTCTTTGTTTATTTTTGTTTGTTTTTGTTTTTTATTCCTTATAGGACGCACGTTCCTGCGCCAGTGGGACCTCCCCCCCGACGCAGGAGCTTGCTTCCTGCTCTTTGCCTTTTCCCTTTTTTAAAACTTTTTAGTGTTAGGTTTGTTTTTGTTTTTTTGTGTTTTGGAATCTGATTTTAAAGTAACCTAGTGCTAGGCAGGTTTTTAATACGGCGACTAATGACCAAGTAGGCAGTCGCCAGATGAGCCCTTAAAAAAAAATATCATATCACACCGACCACATTGCAGGAATACGTGCAGCTTTTCGGGCTGCTTGGCAAAGAAGATGGGAACTTAAAGTTGGGTGCCATTGCGCCGCGACTGTTTCCATGGACCTACCCCCTAATGTTCGGAAGGCTTTAAGTTGCTTTCTGTCGTCTCCGAATTGGACACACTCGCGGGATGCACCGCCATTTGATGGAGCGCTCACCAGCACCCTACTGTGAAGACTAGGTTGTCTCCCAGACTGTTCGGCACATTCTTGTTGAATGTCCCAGTCTGGGCGGTACCTGTCCTGGTACCGGAATGGGCGGAGTAGCTACCGCCTGTCACTCGTAAGAGTTTGTGCACATTGACTGTACTTATAGAGTTTTTGGAGGAGGCCGGCCTTCTCCCCTTTATTTGACTAGTTTTTTTTTTGTTTTCTTTGTAGGTCGCATGTTCCTGCGCTGGATAGGGGGGATGGACCTTCCCCGACGACGGAGCTTTCTTCCTCCTTGTCGCCAGATAGGCTCCTAAAATTAAAAAAAATCCTGTTTTGTATTCCTTGGCTACGAAGTCGATGTGCCACGACTGGCCCTATATGGCGTATCTGGAGTAGAGTTGGCAACCATGCTGCATCTGATATCTGAAGCATCGTGTGCCTCGAGCCCTATTCGCGCAGAAACTTATGCAGCTATATACATGTCTCCACAAAGAATGCAATTCCCAACTTAATATCATAACATGGTATTAGGTCGACAAATTTCTTTTCTAAATTATCGTTCATCTCCTTTCTAGTCATTCTTGGGCTATTTTAAAAATCTAAGGATCTTCCGAACAGTGCAGACTCAAAATTTCCGAGATGACCAAAACTATGGAGATTTGCAGTTGTGCCCAGTTGTGCAAATGGAGGAACAGCACATCCTACCTCACCGAATACAAATAGAGGAAGTCCCCGCTTACTGGACGGATCCTCTTTGCGCCCGCAGGCTTCAAACGCTTTCTAGTTATTCATTCTTTGGATTTCGCGTTAGGAAAATCCTTCGAGATTTCGGGTTAGGAAAATTCTTCGAGATCTCAGTGTAGCTCTTGGGCCGGTGGCGCCTATTGTTCTGCCCAGGATGCCACATGGAGGATACCACATTTAACTATTTCTCGTCACGCCTCTGCTCCCAAAGCGCCGGGAGTATTGCGTTCGACTTTTTCGGATTTTGGAGAACACTTCATGTCATGCTGGATTCGTGCCAGTGTACACAGATAGCTCCAACTTCCAGGAAACGGTCGACTTCCATTCCTTATCCCCTCTGTTTGAAGTCCGCGGGGCTCTACCAGGCCGAGCTAGTTGGAATACACCGCTCAGTACGGGAAATAACGCGTCGTGTGTGGTTCGGAGACCGGATTGTCCTGAGTGCTCTCGCTGGTTCGCGGTGACGTGACGCCGCGGTTGCTGCGAGCTGGGCGGATGTCGAGATGATTTTCTGCTGGATTCCACTGGACATGTGGGAAATGAGGGCACCAAAGAGTCAGCGAGGACTGGGCGACCATACCAGCGTTTCGCGCTTCCTCATACCGAATACATGGTAGGTATCAGGTCAGCGGCAAAGGAGATGGGATATGGCCAATGGTGGTGTAAAGCTACGTGCCATTACGCTAAGACTGTTCACATGGACCTTCTCTCTAATGCCGCGACCGCTGAAGTTCACTTTCTCCCAGACTGTTCAGCCTATTCTTGTTTAATGTCCTATTCTGGGTGATCTTCGCGTATGTTACCTGTCCCCGTACCGGACGAGCGGGGTTGCTATCTCTTGTCCCTTGTACTCGGGACGAGTTTCTGTACACAGAGTTGTGGACTATCTCACTTTTTGGAGTAGACTGGCCGCCTCCTTGATTGTATTTAACTATTTGGTGTTGGTTGCATGATCCTACGGCGGGAGAGGCGGGTCAATCCCCATCGCCGGAGCGTGCTTCGTTCTTCTTGCTTTTTTGCTTGTTTTGTTTCATTTTTTACTCGTTTTTTTTATTTTTATTTGGAAGGGATGTGTATTTTTTGGTGTATTTTGCTCCTTTGTTTGTTATTTAATAATGAGAACCAGAAAGGTGCTTCGAGAATGGCGTAAACTCTCGTCTCGTCGAACCCATCAGGGACTATCATTGGGTGATCTCTCGGGAATTATAAGGCTCCCAATTACTCGTACTTTCTTCTTTTTAATAGTTGGTATATGTCCCTTATTCCAATTTCACTACTTCTCCAATGAATCTCTTTTTTTCAGAAACTGGTAGAAATACCCTCGTTGTTTTCGCTAGTTTTGGGTGAAAATATATTTTTGCTCTTTGAAGGTGTGGCTCGTCTTATCCCAGTAAATTTCCTTTACTTGCCATTTTTACCCCCTCCCCCTTATGATCGGGCCCTCTTTTGATTATGCAGGCTTCCTATATAAATTAAATCCGTGACCCCGTCCTTCGGTTCCAGACCTGAGCGATGAGCAAACCTTGATCGAGCAGATGGGGATCCTACGAGATCGACTCGAGCACGCGGAAATGCTTAATCGGGACCGACTCAATGACGCCATCACCCTCTCGCGAATGCTCCAAATCACACTCCGGGCCGGTACGTTTGTTCCCTGCTGAATGCACTCCCTCCCCCCTGAGCAAGCCCGGTAATCCAGGCCTCATCCTCTCACAAACCTTCTCCGAGGAGTGACCCAGAACATCCCGATTCTAGGAGGTTGTTGCTTCTTCTGAGGCAACCGATGGGTTACTTGGACAAGTCCAGGAAACTTCGAGATTTTATCTTGTTGGTATCCTAATATGTTCGATGATTTTCGCATCAGGTTCTATATTACTGAATAACGCGTCTTCCCTCAAAAGGAGTTGGTGTTTGCATATTTGAGTCGTAATATTCAGTGATACGAAGATGTTGCTGGAAGTCTTTGAGAGAAGACCTCCCCGGTCATTTCTGGCCCATGACATTCGCCTGTGTGCTCATTGTTCTTTAATCATTATCACGTTTCTTCTGCTGACTGTTCTCTCCCTCTTATCATGTCTATTCTTCAGCTCCCTCTCGAAAATACGTAAATGTGCCCCAAATCGGGTCTTAAATATCACTAATACCCACTCTACGGAACGCTTCTACCCATGCCGCCTCGGGGGCTCAATCGTCTCCAAACATAGTCGAAAAAAACAAAACGCCCAAAACAGTCTCTTGCAGCCCTAATTTTTAATCATCATCAATCTGTTTTTATTCCTTGATACGATTATTTTTCTTGTGCTAAAAAAGATAGCTGGAATCCAGGTTTGATTGAGATCCTGTTCGCAGACAACCTCTCATCCAGCGTCCCTTTGTCGGAGGAGGCGAAGCGTCTCCTTGGCAACAACACCCTCACTACGGACCTCCACCTTCCTTCCATTTACAGCTTCATGCCCCACCTCCTGCGCAACACCAACGCCACTGCGCCTGCCTTCAAACTCTCCAAAGGGAGGACCTCGGGTGAGTTGGTAGGGGGTGCATAATTTAATGGGGAGGGGGTTACCACCGATCGCCCGCCACTCGTGTTGAGGAATTTTTATTTCTTAGTCAGGACCTAGAGTTTAACGTGGAATGGGAACCACGGGTCAATGCATCGCATGGCAGTGTTTTGACACCCACCAGCAATCATAGTGCCGCGTCAAGAGCATGTTGTAGATATAGCGTATTCCCATATGGGGCACTATTCACGTTAATATGAATAAGTGCCCCACTAGATGCGTGGTTCCGGAACAGAGGTGTATGTTGTGAGGTGAAGAGAAAGTACCGATGTTGTGATTGGCTGTGTGTGTGATGATGCCTGTACATCTACTTACCCTCCCGGGGGTAAGTTCAAGATGTCTGCCAATGGGCGGCCAGCTCATGACGCCGCTGAAAATTTCCTGTCTGCGCTTGTGGGATAGAACGCTAGAAATCCAACGCCTGTATCCACTAGGCCAGGACTAGGCAACCGTTGGCACAACTTCCTTCCGGCACGCAAAGCCGAATGCTCACCGTAAACAAAGCTAAATAAATGTACCTCTAACTTCTTTTATATGGCAACCGCATGCTGTACAACATGTTAGAAATTATCTGCCATCATTGATGCAGCAGTAGAAGTCTCATTAATGCTAATTAAATAAAAGGTCCACATTTTTTTTTCTTTCTAGTTTGAATTTGTTGTTTTCTACTAAAAAGGGCAAAGATTCACTTCTGTTTAATATTTAATTTTGTAGCTAAAATAACTTGATTTTCTCCTACAGAATTAAAAATTATTAAAAAAATATCTCATTTTATATCCTTTTATTGTGTTTTAGTCAAGTTAAATTATTAAGACTCTAAGAGACTGCGCATTGTAGTGTATTGGCATGTGAGAAATTTTGTATCGAAGATTTGGCCGATTTTGGCGCACACACTTAAAAAGGTTGCACTAGACTATCGATAGCTCGCGGTCTTGACTATAATAAAAAAAAATATATATTTTAAAATCACCCCATAAGTAATGCGGCATTTTTTCATGCTTATCATTATTTTATGGCTAGAAAAAAATATTTAGTCATTTGTATTTAAATAAAAGTTGATTAATTTAATAAATAATACAATTTCCATCAGTTTCTACCACTAGACTCTAAGTCTTTCTACTAACCTTTCACTAAAGTTGCGCGCTGCTACTGATTCGGTAGTCCTTCCCCCCAATGCCCCGAAGGCAGCAGGTTATCTTGTGTCCTCTCTGAATCGGCACACTCGCTGGACCAAATGCCATTTAATGTAGTGCTCCCTTGTACCTTATTGTGACCGACTGCATTTTTCCTCGGACTCTTCGGCCCATTCTTGTATTGTGTGCCACTTTGGGGGATCTTCGCGCATCTGATGTGAACATTTTCATTTTCTTCAGCTGATTCGCTAAACTCCTCAACTCAAAATATAGTAATCTGATGGGGCTGTGTTCCCAATCCAAATCCTTAACTTGTGTATGGAATCTCTTGCGATATGAGGTCGGGCTTTGTTAGGAAAGATACCGCGGCCTTTTTTTCTTCAAGGTCTGCATGCAAACGGTCCATTTGAGCCCAGCGAACTCCTTCAGTGATATTGTGATTTGAGTTAAGAATTTCAGAATGGATTATGCCATTCGTATTTTACGAAACGCACTAGAAATCTTCGTGGACGAATTTCCTGTTTCGGCTGGGGTATTGTTTTTTCCCCAAGATTAATCCATTGTCTGGATCGTTTAATATTATCTAATATATATTTCCGAAAGTCTCTTCGTATGTATGTATGTATATATATGACCTCTATAGACGGCCACTTAGTGACAAAGAAGGCCAACCATGGTCACTACTGGGGCTAACTTGACCCGCGGAGTAACGTAGGCTACTCAGATTTGGCAAAGGTGGCATCACCTGGCTGTTAGGTTAGGTTCGAATATTTACCCTTTTCTAGGTTTTGGGGGGGACAAGTAATCGCGGCTATGAGTTACAATTAAAGCATCAACATTGCACATGCAAAAAAATATGGTTTTCCAGACCAATTATGCGACTGCAATGCTTAAAAAACGCGATAATACCTATTATCAGCATACCCGAGACTCGAATACTTTAGATATTTAGTTAAAATTCGTGCCCATCTGCTTGAGGAGCGCTTTTAATTTTGTGGCTGCCACCTGCGTATTCACGTTTGCTTGCATGCCCGCCCACCCGCCTTGCTGCACTACTGTAATGTGAAAATCGTTCTCTGTTAGTCTTTCATGATACACTCACTACTCCATTACTCAAAATTAAAATAAACTTATATTTTATATTTACCAATTTTTAAGTGCGCAATTTAACGTAAGCGGAGAATTTAATTTGTTCAAGATAGTTTTTTTGGCCCGGACAACGCCTGGTATCTTTGCTAGTTGTACATAAACCTACTTTTTGTCTCCTGTAACGATCCTACTAAAAATGTTATGTTCTTTAATTGATTATTTTTATCCATAAAATAATGATAAACATGAAAAAATGCTGCATCACCTATGGGATGACCTTATATATAACCAAATTAAATTGCATGTACTTGCTTCGAAGCTACGCTGCAAATAGTCATCAATCGATCGATGGATGCGGCTTAAAGTCTTGGCGAGGAAAGCAGTTATTCCTTGATTCCTCCCGGCGTAGAAGTAAACCGCCTTGAGACTGCTGGCAAAAAGAACCATAAATAATCGATGAAGGGTGTACTCTTTCATACAGACCTCTCCCTCGGTGCGAGGGGCCACGCTGGGTTTGCTTCCTTGTCTGATTTCGGTGTTTATAATGTGCGGCGAGGCAGAACAGGAGCTGTTTGGTAAGGTTTATAACAGATTCGCGTCGTTAAATGCCCATTACTGTCGGGATCTCCAGTTCAACATGAGATCCGAAACACGAGTCTCTGCTGCCGCCCCATCGCTTTATTCCTTCTACACATCTACACGTTTTTCCCCCCATATTCTCTACAACTTATTCTCACTTATTTTCTTGCCACACGGCTAATTTTGCAGGCTAGTCGCCGACCAGCTTCTTCCTACCCTTTTATCCGTCTACTGCCCACCATATTTCGTATTTTTTTACGCCCAAGGTCGTGTGGGTGGGGCGCCATGCTGAGGAACGTTTGACGACCGGGCGGGAAAGGTTGTCCCGAATGGTGCGAAGCCGGATCAACCAGCCCCCTCTTTGCCCACTCCTGGGTGGGCGTTTAGCCTTTGCAACCGTTTAAATTATGGGTTGCCATCCCCGAATATTAAATAATAATAGCCTTCAGATGTCGAGGATGACGACCAGATTGCTGCAAAGGATATAGAAACCACAGCCCGGTTAAAGAAGTTTCCCGTTCACGCATCTCATCAGGTAACGGGGCTGCTCTGCCCTCTGCCAATTCATTGGGTGCCATCCACAAACGGCTGGCCCCTTGAGCGCAGAGGTGGCCTCCCGTATGTTGTCTCAGGAGGCCCTGCCAAAGGACAGAAATTGAAGGAAGAGACATCTCCGCTCCAGAATTTAGGCCGGAACCCATGCAGATGATCTGAGAGGATCTCCTGGTGTCAAACCCCTCCTGGGCCAACTCCTTATTTCCTGAGAGCCGGCTCCCAGGATGGTCCCCTTCGATGATGGTGCGCTGCGTCCCATGCACTAACATTTGACTATACTAATGGTGTACCAATATTTGGTAACATCTCCCACCCTCCCCCACGGCAGGCCAAGTTGCCCCAGTCTGTGAGGTTCCAGGCGTCATCCCTGACATCTCGATGATAGGTGTCAAGATGGAGGCCCCCGTCGAGGTGGGCGGAAACCCTAATAGTGGAACCAAGGTAGTATCGATCTGTTCCGCGCATGGGTATCTGAATATGAGTACGACATCAGCAGGGCACGGGAATAGGAGAGAGAGAGTGCTGCGAAGGAGGGAGTGGTAATGATAGCGCTGTTGTGATTGAATGTGTGCTAACGCTACCTCTCCCCCACGCGAGATAGGTTCAGCTCTTCCGCTGAACTTCTATGTCCTCGCAAGGATGCCCCCCCCCCTCCCTTCCACAATGAGGCTTTCATTTCTTGGTGTGTTCTTCACATTTGATCCTGTAGAATCTACCAGCGCCCCCACGTAGGCACAGGTTCTAGGTTTAAGTAGCTGTGTCAAGGAGTACTTGTCGCGCCAGTATTCCCTTATTATTGTCTTGTCCTTTGCATTCCTCCCTCGCTTAGTGAATATCCTCTCATTCTATTACAAATAGTTTCATATTCTCTCAAAAGTTAATCACTTGCACGTTCGTGCTTACTGTTAACTTATTAATATCTTTCCCACTGTGTCGCTTTGTCAAAGCACTCGCATCTGGGCACAAGGAAGCGTAACTCTCTTTGGAGTGAGTGTTCTCCACCCATGGCTTAAGTTTTTAATTACTAACGATGACACCTGCCACATTCCATCTTTGGTAAGAAAAAATTCCTCTGATTGCTATTTATCTTGGTTTCTTAGTGGATGTGATTCTCGGTGTCCCCACGGTGAAGCGGGATGTGCAGAGCTACCTGATGACTACCCTTCGAAATCTCATCGATTCTATGCAAGTTGTTGACCTCAAGAGGTGTCTCATCGTGGTCTACGTTGGGGAGGTAAGGTAATTTCACTTTCACGAAGGTGGGTAGATGCTTAATGTACCCTAAGGGTGTCTATAGACTAGGAATTGACCTTTTTAAATTCCAAGATTTTTTAAGACCTGATAAATCATTTTCAATTTACGGCACAACGCATTAAATTTATCAGTGCGACTGGCTCTAAGAATTAAAACAAATGGTGCCTTTAAGGTATGATAACAACATTTCGATCATATTAAAATAGTTTTTGCATGCATGATGAAAATGTTAATAAATAAATAATTTTTACTTTTCTACTTACATCGCACATAAAAGGCGAAGGAAAATTTAATATAATGTAATAAAAACGGTTTATATCGCAGCTTTTATGACATTAACCGATAAGTTTAAAATTTATCTCAGAATTTTTTTTCATTTTAATCCCTTACCTTTCCTCGCCACTTGTATCTCATTTCCTCTCGGCACACCTGTAGACGCCGGTGCACAAATGTGCCAAGCCCCTCCATGCATCTAAATTAGGGGGTGTTTCAGAAATAAGATAATGAATGAATTTTAATGATGTTTTAGCCGCATTTTATTTCAGAAAATTATAATCCGAACTGGATGCAAAAGCTGGTTAGAAACACGCTCTCTAGTGTAATAATCGCCTGATTGTCTTAAATGGCCTAATTCCCCGTTGATTGCGCCGAGGTCTGACCTGACTCATTGCTGTCTATTCTCCTACTGCTATTAGGTTCTCTTGGAATTAATTTCGTTTTTTATCCACCATTTTTTGTGTAAAAAACGAAATTAATTCCCGGACTATCTAATATTTTCCATCCTTCTATATTTTTATTCTGTCAGTCACTCGAGCCAATCAATACCCAGTCTATTGCCATGGCTTTAAAATCCGATGCTCCTCTGAACTTTCTCCTTTGATCTCTCTCTTGCCCTTTACCCCCTGCGCGAACATGCCGTTATTGGATTACCCGAGCTTACTTTTCCCTACTTCTCAAACTATTATCCTTTATTAAATTGTTTGATCACTTACACACGCATCTTTTCCCTTTCAGTCTGATTTGGATTACGTGAATATGGTAGCGAGTCAAGTGGAGAGAAAGTAAGTGAAACGACAGGAATGTATCGATATATTTGCTCACATACATAGTGGGGGGAAAGTAAATGTATGTAAATAAGTATCTACACATCTCTGTGTTGGGGATGTAATAATACCACCACCATGTCAGGTGATCGTCGCTGAAGGCAACTCTATACGAAATGGGTGCATAAGCTGTGAATTCGCCGGGTCCACCTGCCTTTGTGTGTGGCTTGTGATGGATATGTGCGAGAGGTAGTTAGACTAAGAAACGACTAGGTGAGAGATGTTTGTGTGAAGAAGGGTGTGACTGAAAGTGTTCTGATGTATAATATGCATGTAAAAAGTATGTATAGGAATATATGTACTTGTGAAGAAAATATACTAGAGCGAGATCAGAGTGAGAGAAGGGTTAGAACATCACGTGAAACATGGGTTGGTTATGTGAGAGAGAGGGCTAACTCAGGAGGAGGTGTATAATATTATTGTGTATAAGTGTGCATGGAGAGGGTTTGTTAGGGGTTGTCCTTTGTAGCCCTCTACCCATGGTTCAACCCTGTAGTGGATAGGGCGGAAAGAGAAGGTAGTTTTAACTTTTCGTTTTTTTATATAATGCACCTTTGTGTCATTGAAAATTTAGATATGGTGCTCATCAATTCCGTGTCCATATCATTGACGTATAAAGTAGTGATTGCAACTGCCTACATTATCCCGTGCTAGTAACCCCACTAAGTACATAGATCGGTCAAGTTTCTCAAGTTGCCTTGAACTTTCGAGATCATCTAGATTGAAGTAACACCCAAATCTATTTATGAAATCACTTCCCTACTGACCCCCTTCCCCTCCACCACCATTCCAAGGAGCCTCGTAGACCCCAGGGTTCATGAGCCCGCCGGCGCTAATCGGGTTCTTAGTCGTTCTTGAGACTGATGGAACAAGGTTGTGTGAATGATACATGTTCCCTAATTGCAAAGGCCTTGCTGCGTTCCTTGATATGGAACCAAGGGTTTCCCTTTTTTTTAGACGAGACCCTTTTTCTTAATGTGATTAACCCTGCCCAGTGCCAAACGAAATAGTTTTCAGACACTTGATGGCACATCTGTGGGGGTGACAGCATGAACATTATAAAGGGAGTAGTGAATGCCAGGAAATTTGTAAACGTCTCGGTCGAGGATACCACAGAAGAATTGGGTGACTAGGGGCCGGTCAGGATCGAGTGTCAAGGGAGTAGGGACGGGTCTCTATACCCTCCTCAAGGTTACTGGTCATTTTCTACCTGGACAAGCTTCCTGTGTCGACACGGGCTGGTGGTACCGCGTTTGCGGTATCACCAAGAGAACTTATAGACGCGCCAAGTCGGGTCATATGCAGATATGTGCTAACTGCCTGTGGGGGAGGCCGGTCCCCGGTTCTTCCCACACGATTTTTGACCCCAGCTTAGCCTCTCTTCCTTCCTTCAGATAGCCTGTATTTCTCCCCTACTTCGTCGCTTTTCATACAACCTCTCCCACAACTTTCTCTGGTCATCCTCTAATTTCACAGGGTAGATGCTGACCTTCTTCTCAACCAACCGTCCCGGATCGGGGCTGAGGGGGGAGGGGACAATGTTCCCTAAACCCTGAGCTCCAGTCTGGGGTGGTTGGTTTTTAACAACCTGCTTCATCCCCACCCATACCTTCCTCACATCCCTTTTCCTTTCCTCTTGAGAATCTATATTTTTACGCCGTGTCTAAGGTGGAGCCGCCATGCCGATGGAGTGCCAGGCTACTAGGCGGGAGAGGTGGTCCTGAATGGCGGCACCTGGCTCTGCCAGGCCTGTACGCACCCCTTACAGTGCGGGCTACTGCGAGGGGTGATGAGCTGTTGCATCCCGTAATAAAAAGAGGTTCACCATGCCCAATGATGAGTAAAAAAAAAAACCCCTTTAATTTCCCCTGTACCATCAACGGAGCCGCCCTCGGGCAGCTCCAGAGAAAAAATGGAGGTTCCCCCCCCCCCCCCTGTGCTTGCTCAGAGGACCCTCCATATTTCTCTAACCGGAGAGGAGGCTTACTCCTCTCCTTCGCCTACAGATGTAGGGGACCGCCCCCTCACCCCCTTCTCTGGAGGTGCTTTCGGGCACCTCCCTTTTTCCAGCGGCAGTCCCCCCTTTTCTTTCCAAGGGGACTGCCAAGAATGCCAGCAGGCAGCTCATAGCCGACCGCTCCCCAATGAAGCGGCTCGGTCGGGCAACCCTCCTTAGGGGGGACAGGAAAGCCAGGCCCCTTCGGTCGCTTCTCTCAAAAGACCTGCTGGCAAAAATATTGTACCTTGCCGAGGTCAAGGCCTGTGCCTCCCCACACCAACTGCAGAGTGACAATAATGCCAACGGGACTTGCGATGTCTTGGGGGGGAGGGCCTATGCAAGGTCTTCCTCAAACGGGTGCGGAGCCCCCGACTAGGAGTAAAAGTGCGCAGGGTGGAGCCTCGATAACATCGGGGCCCCTCATTCAGAGGTTACCTGGCGTTTTCGAGCCCGCTGGCTTCAAACGCTTCATCGATATTCACTCCACTGATGGCACCATGTTGGCTAAGGGTAACATGCTCCATCAGAGGAGATCATTAGCTAGTGTAATTGGTAGAGAGCCGCAGGTGACCTGTTTCTCGGACGGGAGCCTTCTGGCGAATGCTGCAAATCCCACCGAGGCGGCTAAGATAAGTGCTCTTCGGACACTCCATGGTACCCCGGTGAGTGTGACGCCGCACTCTACCATGAACTTTGTGAAAGGAGTAGTTTATGCGAGGGAACTCGTTGGCTACTCCATTGAGGAGATCACCTTAGAGCTGGCCGACCATGGGGCGGTCAAGGTCAAACGTGTGATAAGAAAACAGGGTGGGGCCTCGAGACCCACCCTTACTCTTCGTCACGTTCGACTGTGACAAGCTCCCTGAGTCGGTGCGTGCCGGTTGGTACCGCTACCGCGTAAAGGCATTCGTGCCACTGCCGCGGCGGTGCTATTAATGTCTCCGCTTCGGCCATACAAATCGTTCTTGTAGACGTGCAAAGTCGGGGTCACCCGAAGTCTAAATTGCTCCAAGGCCGCACACGATAAGTCTAAATCGTGTGTGGCCAAGTGTGTCAAATGCGGAGAGCCGCATCCCGCTTCTTCGAAGCAATGTGGTGCATATCTCCTTGAGAAAGAAATCCTGGCCGTTCAGGCCCAGGATCGACTCTCATTCCGCGAGGCTAAGGACTTGGTCCTGGCGCGCCCGGCTCTGCCTGGGACGTCTTATGCCTCAATAGTTAGAAAGGCACCCTCTGCTCCTGGCCCATCCAGGCTAACGAGCACGGTTGTTTCCGCGCCCATTCGGAGCCCTTCTGCGGGTTCTACTCAACCCGGGCGCTTCCCTGGTAAAGATGGCGGCAAAAAGAGTTCATACCCAGCCCCGGCTAAAACCAGGGGCTGACCATTTTCCGTAAGGCGAAACGGCCACGCGCCTCCACCGAGTCGTTAGACTCACAGGAGGCAACACCCCTGAAGTAGATCGCTAGGCCATCTTCCGGGGTTCCTAAAGCTGTCCCCCGAAAGGAGAACAGCAGCAAAGTAGATTCGGCTCCTTCGCCCACGCCTATTTGTGGGCTGAGTGGCTCGGAGACGGTGGTTCCTCGAAAAGAGGGCCCCCCGCCTCCGAAGCCGCAACGCCCACCTAAGGTTTCGGGGCAGAGGGAGGAAAAGACTTGCAGGGCGAGCCCAACCTCCCCCAATAAGTCCTCGAAGGCGACAGCGCTTTGTCCGGCCGTAGCGCCCCGGGTTCTACCTCCGGGAAGCCTGTGGCCATTCCCGTGAGGGTATTCTGTTCGAAGAGTAGCCCCTGCCTCTAAACTGAGCTAGACCTGGAAGGCATATTCCTTCAATGGAATTGTCGTGGACTCCGGGCCAACTAGGAGGAGCTGCGGAAGCTTGTCTCGTCCCGTTCCCCGTTAGCTATTTTTCTGCAGGAGACCATGCTAGGCGCGTGCCTCCTGCCCTCCCTCCCGGGGTATAAGGGACTTGCGACCCCACCACCAAGAGATGGCCGGGCTTGGGGATGCGCGGTTTACACCTGGCATGATGTCTCCGTTCTTCCTTTCACTTTAGATACCTCCTTTCAGGCAGTTGCTTTGCAGCTTCACGTGGATAGGAGGTATACTATCATTTCTGCGTACATTCCACCGTCAGCTGACTTCGATGCGGGGGACTTCCGCCGCGTCGGGGCACGGTTGCCGAGGCCCTTTATCTTGCTTGGAGACCTGAACGGCAGGCATCCTCTCTGGGGAGATTACTCCATAAATCTCAGGGGACAAGTCCTTGCCGATATGATCGAAGAGCTTGAGATAGGTGTCCTAAACGTGGATGAGTTTACGCATCACGGTCCGAGAACCGCTTCATTTTCTTGCCTTGACCTATCTTTGTGCTCTTCGGATGCACAGCCTGATTTTAATTGGGGGTAGGTCGATGACCTCCCCCTCGATGAACTGCCGCCTGAGAGCCCACCTCGATGGTGCTTGGCGCGGGCGCTGTGGCCCGCATTTCAGGAAATGACTGAATTCTCTATCTCAGTCGAGGAGTTTAGGTCGGTAGATGATGCCGATGAGTTCTCCGGCCACCACATCGCCGCGGGCCTGACTACTATTCCCAGAACGTCTGGCAGTTTAGCACGCCGATCACTCCCATGGTGGTCGGCCTAGTGTGAGACGGCCCTGAAACAGAAACGTTATACCTAAATTCGCTATAAGCGCCCGAACGATTTCACTGTCGGTGAATTTCTTCGAGCTAGGGCTTGGTCCCGGTATATTTCGAAGCACGCCCGCCACTCTTCTTGGCGGGCATACGTGTCTTCACTTAACGGGAACACCCCTCTGGCAGAGGTGTGGAGGCGAGTCTAGCATTCTCTAGCAGGGATGCTGCTCCGCCAGCATTCAATGCATGTCGTGATGTCGCGGAATGCCCCCTGCTGGACTTTACCTCCAGAGGCGGAGAACCCTTCAATGACAGGTTTACTTTGAGTGAGTTGCGCTCCGCTCTTGCTTCTAGTGCGGACACCGCCCATGGTCCGGACGATGTCCCCCTACGCCATGCTTTGACATCTGGGTGAGCGAGGCATGCCTTTCTCTCAGATTTGTTCAACAGGATCCGGGTGGAGGGTCTCCTCCTAGATTCTTGGCGAATCGCTACTGTGCTCGCCTTTCGCAAACCGAGGACAGATCACTCTACTCCGACCGGTTTCGGCCCAATCTCTATAACCTCTTGCGTGTGCAAGTTGATGGAGAAATTGGTAAATGTTAGATTAGCCTTTTTACCTGATAGCGGAGGCCATCTGTCTTCTGCACACTGTGGCTTCCGCAAGTTCCACTTCAGGTCGGATGCTCTGCTCCGACTGGAAAAGGCCGTCTGTGAGGCCTTCCTTCGTAGACAACACTACGCCACGTTGTTTTTCGATCTGGAGAAGGCCTATGATACCGCATGGCGATACGGTATCATGGAGACTCCACACGATGGTGGCGAGGGGATGCCTCCCAATGTTTATATATATTTTTGCGGCCCAGATGCCAACTCTGGAGCGTCGACTCCAACAAGCATTGAACCGCGTCACTTGCTATGCCAAAGCGCCCAGGTTTCGGTTTTCCTTGGCCAAGACTAAGGTGTTGCATTTCTGCCGCCATCCACGGCTCCACCCAGACTCAGACTTGTTTCTTAATGGGGTACGCATGGAAGTGGTTGAATTGCACCGTTTCCTTGGTCTTGTATTTGACCGACGCCTCACCTGGGAGGCTCATATTCGCAGCCTTAAGGTCTCTTATACCCGCGCCATGGATATTCTCCGTTCCGTGACGTTCAGCGCTTGGGCCGCTGATAGGGCTACTGCCTTACTTTTTTATCGATCCTTTGTTCGTTCGAAGCTCGACTACGGATGCGAGTTTTATGCACACCGGCTTTCGCCTTGCGACCGGTGCCTTCCTTACTTCCCCCATTGAGAGCTTGCTGGGGAGATGCCACTCGCTCTACACCGCGTGCAGTGCATCACTCGCCTGTACGCGCGTGCCCGGCGCCTCCCACAGTCGCCAAAAGCTATCACTGCATCCGCAGCTGATCTTGACGGTGCCTATGCCGCCGAGAGATGCCAATCATACCCTAAGCCCTGTGGGTTAAGGGCCAGGATACTCCTTCGAGAGCTAAGTATAGCTCTCGGGGCCCGTGGCGTCCCTAGTTCTGCCCAGGACGCCACCCTGGACGGTACCACATTTGGCTATTTGTCGCCACGCCTCTGCTCCTAAAGCTTGTACAGCCCTGGGAGTATTGCGTTCGACCTTTTTGGAGCACACCTCGTGTCACGCTGGAACCGTGCCAGTGTATAGGGATGGCTCCAAGTCCGAAGAGTGTGTCGGCTTCCACGCCGTATCCCCTCTGTTTGAAGTCAGCGGGGCTCTACCAGGCGCTGCGTCTGTCTTCACGGCCGAGCTGGTGGCAATACACCACTCGGTACGGGAGATCACGCGACGTGCCCGGTTCGGATACCGGATTGTGATCTATAGCGACTCACAAAGCGCCCTGAGTGCCCTTGGAGCATTCTCCGCATCTCCTGGTTTGCGATATCCGTGACGCCACGATTTTGGCCAGCCGGGCGGATCTCGAGATTATCTTCTGCTGGGTTCCTGGACATATAGGAATTGCGGGGAATGAGCGCGCCAAAGAGTCCGCGAGGACTCTGCGACCGGACCAGCGTTTCGCTCTTCCTCACACCGACTACATGGCAGGAATACGGGCAGCTCTTTGGATTGCTTGGCAAAGAAGATGGGAGACGGTCGAAGGGAACTTAAAGTTGCGTGCCATTGCGCCGCGACTGTTCCTATGGACCTATCTCCCAATGCCGCAACGGCTTCAGGTCGCTTTCTGTCGTCTCCGAATCGGACACACTCGTGTGACGCATCGCTATCTGATGAAGCGCTCGCCTGCGCCCTATTGCGACGACTGCGTCTTCCCCTAGACTGTTCGGCACATTCTGGTCGAATGTCCCAGTCTGGTTGATCTTCGCGCACGTTACCTGTCCCGATACCGGGATGGGCGGGAGCGCAACCGCCTGTCCCTTGTACTCGGGATGAGTGCGTTGACACTCACTGGGGACTTGTTGACTTTTGGGCGGAGGCCGGCCTTCTCCCTATTATTTAAGCAGGTTTTTTTTGTTTTGTTTTGTTTTTTTCCATTATAGGTCGCACGCTCCTGGTCGCTTCCTTTTCCCTTTTTTTGGGGGGATGGTTGTTTTTTATCCTTTTGACTTTTATTTTAAAGTAGCCTTGTACTAGGCCAGTTTTTAATACGGCGACTAATGCCCAAGTAGGCAGTCGCCAGATGAGCTCTTTAAAAATTTAAAAAAAAAAAAATCCCACACGATTTGCACCCACACACGGACCTTCTCGTGCGACCAAGGAAAATTTCCGACCGAGCTTCCGCCTCCCACATGGCGAGCAAGAGAGCGAAACGAACTTTAGTGTTTCACATGTATGATTCTTGCTATCTCCCCTTTCATTTTTCTGGCAACGCAATTATTCTCCAAGAAAGGAGACCACCAGATTCCTCACTTTTGGTGATGAATGAAACCCGTTTGTCAAGAAATGTTTAGATCAGTTCAATCGAATCAAGTCATATTACATCCCGTTCTCCACACTCGCATCTCTCGCTGGTATCCATGGTAACCGTTATCTGCTAACGGACACCGATTAGATCCTCACTGCGAATTGGAAGCCTACATTTTTACACTGGCGTTTCCCACTTTTTATTCACCGAACTTAAAGACCAATTAATTCACTCCTCGCTTTCACAAATTTTAACATATGTTGAAAAGCACGATATCAATTTATAATTAAAGTGTTTTCAAAGTGTCTAAAGTGATGTAGTTGCATTCGGTACAATTATCAGCAAATCACTTCTCATTAATGTGAATAATTCCATCTTCTGTTTGTTCTCCTTTTATTTCGCATCTTTGATATCGTTAAACTAATACTTTCCTGTAATAAATATCAAAATCCAATCTCTTTCCTTGCAAACGTCCTGAGAAGAGTATTCATTATACCCCCTTCCAAATAATACTCTGAGCAGTCTTCAATTCCTTCTTTGATTTCGTATTCTATTTAAAGCAATATCCGTGACGCCACGTTTTTGGCGAGCCCGGTGGATGTCGAGATTATGTTCTGCTGGGTTCCGGGACATATGAGAATTGCGGGGAATGGGCGTGGGTAAAGTTCTGCGAGGACTCGGCGACCATTCCAGCGTTTTGCTCTTCCTCCACCGATGAATGGTAGGAATACGGTCAGCCCTCCGTACTGCTTGTCAAAGAAGATGAGAATCGGCCGAAGGGAACCTAAAGTAGTTCGCCATTTCGCTGCGGCTGTTCCCATGGAATTACCTCCCAATGCCACGATGGCTTCAGATCGCATTCTATCGTCTTCAAATTGTGCATATCCGCCGGACCCACCGCCATTTGATGGAGCGCCGACTACACCCTCTTCTAGACTTCGGCACATTACTGTTGATTGAATGTCCCAATCTACATGATCTTTGTGCCTGTTACGTGCCCCGGTATCGGGATGACCGTGGTCGCTACAGCTATTGCCTCGTACTTGGGGGACCAGTTCGTGCACACGGAATTGTGGACTATTTGACCTCCTCCATTTTGACTCTCTTTGCTCTTTTGGTTTGGTTTAGGGACTTTTAAAGTAGCCTAGTACTAGGCTAAGTAAGTAAGCAAGCAAGCTATTGCAGTTCTTTTCCTTCTTTTTTTTTTACTTGCTCTCTCTGCGCTTTTTTTTCCATCCTCTGTCCTTTTCACGCTGTGTGTACTTTTCCTCGTTGAATTTCACGTCTTTTTCTCAATCTTCATTTACAGGTTTTACGAACACGTACAAAGTGGACTTATCGAGGTCGTCTCTCCCTCTGCCTCCTTCTACCCTGACTTCGATAAGCTGCGCGCCACGCTCGGAGATCCCATCGAAAGAGTAAGGTGAGGACTCGACACTTGTTGAATACCGGAGGGAAGACCATCCAGCTCACCACGATGTCGACTTTTTTCTGCCCAATTTTTTATCAGTGTCTACCCTGTATGGATATCGAGAATTGTTTAATAAAGTTCTGAAAATAGGTTTGTAAAGAAAGCGTTGACGTTAGGGATCGTGAAAAATGTGTGGCTGTTACATAACCTCTCCGGAGATCCCTAGAGAAGACCATATGTCGTGGTATCCTCCCCGAGAGCTACCCGGTTCGATTGAAGTGAACCCGAGGGATGTTCAAATCCATAGGGAGGGATATTCTTCATTTATTGGGAAGGGTGAGGTCTAATAGTGTAGTGTGGGTGAGCATTTTAACCTTTAGGGTGTTCAGGTTTCATACTTTTAAGTACATGTCATCTTTTCGTAAACTTTGTTTTAATTATTTTTCCCTGTCTCAGTGTGTGTCATCCTTTCTCATCATTCCCATTTTCTATATCAGCTTTTAGCCTTACCCCGCCCTCATTCCCGTTTTGATTGAGCAAAAGTGCGTCGTTGCACCATCAGTTACCAACATGCAATTAAAAATACCCTGGACTATGAGGGGTCTTCAAAATGCTCCCGTAAAAAGCGCATCAACATGAAAAAATGTGATGATCGAATTTCAATTCTTGTTCTCGCAGCATATCTTCGCCTCCTACGACTAGATCATGTGAATATAAAGGGGGAATTAGCTAAATTGAAGAGTGAAGAAAGAGAAGCTCAAGAAGAGCCCCATTTGAGCAATGTGACCTCAGTTAAAATGGAGGTAAAGACAAAGATCCCCTTCTGGATGAAGTTTGTGGAAAAATAGAATCATCAATGCTTTGGGGATAGTTTATGGGTACATGGATCAAAAAATCCATGATTCCACTCTTCCACTACAATTCCACCAAGAATTTTGATGTTTGTCTTTGCGCGCTTTTTAAGCTGCCCTCTTCCCTGCTCAATCCCAAAAATTATTTCCTCTTTATACACATTTCCTGGTCATAGGTTATCATGAAGGGACATGAATAGAAATTTGATTCTTGGGGTTTTACGGATGACAAAAGCCACCAGGGCCTATCAAAGGTCATCCGCATCTGTCAAAACCCACCCACACAATGCATTCATAGGATTGTGTCAGATCATGCATCTACAATATACAATTAGAACCATACGCAGGAATGTTTCAAAAAACAAAAAGCATCATCATCAAGACTTCAAAATCCAAATCAATCATAATATACAATAATAAAAAACTGCATCCGCAGGAATGGGTCGAAAATACCTCCCCCCCCCCCAAAAAAAAAGAGTTAACCCTCCTTTCCCATATAATCATCTAATGTGCGTTTGAAAACATTCAAGTTTGGACTGTCGACGGTCTCAGATGATATTATTTTGACAATGCGGATGACCTTTGATAGGCCCTTGTGGCTTTTGTCATCCGTGAAATTATGTTATGTTATGTTATGTTAAACTATTCCAGTAATCTACCACTCTATTGGTGAAAAAAATATTTTCTATCATTCCAACCTGCACCTCTGTTTTTTTAATTTTCAAGTGGTGACCCCTAGTCCTATTATTACCTTCCAACTCAAATAACTTGCTAAAATCCAACTTATCCATCCCAGAACAGATTTTAAAAGCTCAATCATATCTCCCCTCACACATCTTCTCTCAAATGAGAACATATTTAGTACCCTCAGTCTATTTTCATATTCAAGGTGCTTCAGGGAAGGTATTATTTTTGTTGCCCTCCTTTGTACTGACTCTAGCAGGTTGTTGTCATGTCTAAAATGTGATGACCATGCTTGTATACAGTACTCTAAATGTGGCATAACATACAAGTTGTAGAGTTTAAGGATAACCTCTTTACTCTTGTAGCTAACATTCCTGTTAATGTATCCTAGCACCCTATTTGCTCTATTTTTTGCCTCAATACAGTGCTTTGAAAACTTGAGTAACCTATCTACTACTACGCCTAAGTCCTTCTCATCCTCAACTGAATTCAGCCAATGCCCATCCATTTCATAGCTAAATTCCCTATTATCCCTTCTCATGTTAAGAACTTTGCATTTTTTAAAGTTAAAAGTTATCTGTCACTTCTGAGCCCAAGCTAATAACTTATTTGAGTCACTCTGCACTTTAAAGCTACCCTCAACTTCTTTGAATACAGCTGCCAATTTAGTGTCATCAGGAAAAATTGACACTTTGCTATTTACAACCTCCCCAAGATCATTTATATAAACTATGTATGAATAATAAAGGGCCTAGAATGGATCCCTGAGGTATGCCACTGATAATGTCCCTCCACTGTGACCTCACCCCATTCAGCACAACTCTGTTTCCTGTCTTTCAGCCATTCAGTTATCTAATTCAAAACTCTACCACATATCCCATGCATTTTTAGTTTGCGAACTAATCTCATATGTGGAACCTTATCAAAAGCTTAGCTAAAATCTAAGTAAATTACATCAACATTCTCTCCCTTATCTAATTGTTTAGTAACATAATCCATAAAATCCAGTAAATTGGTTAAACACAATCTACCTCTTCTAAACCCATGTTGAGCATCATTTATTAACCTGCCATACTTTAGATGGTGAGATTTTCCCTTCTTAACTATCTTCTCAAGGATTTTACAAACGATAGAAGTTAACCTTACCGGCCTAAAGTTATTTGGGTCCTCTTTACTTCCCTTTCTGAAAATTAGCACTACATTCGCTAATTTTCAATCATTAGGTATTTCTCCAAACTCTAGTGATCTAGTATATAACTTCTCAAGAGCTACTGCAATACTCTCTCCACCTTTTTTGAGTAACCTAGAATGAATGTTGTCTGGGCCAGATGACTTACTAGGATTTAACTCTAATATAAGCCCTTTAATTATTTGCTTGTTCACACTACTTCCCTTGACCTAGAATCATCATCAATTAATCTATCTTGATTCTCTTGTGTAAATAATGAAGAAAAATGATCATTAAGAACATCTACTATTTTCTCATTGTATTCTTTCAGAACCCTTTCATATCTAATAGCCCCTATTTTATCACTGTTAGATTTGTTATTAATTATATAATAGCTAAAGAATTTCCTGGGATCTTTATTATTATTTTGAGCTAAATTAATTTCTGCTGCCTCTTTTGCTCTTCTTACTAATCTTATTTAGCTCATTTCTGGTCAACCTATAATGATT
Organism: Ceratothoa steindachneri; assembly: GCA_963969495.1. NCBI lineage: Eukaryota > Metazoa > Arthropoda > Malacostraca > Isopoda > Cymothoidae > Ceratothoa > Ceratothoa steindachneri. The sequence continues at coordinate 4,469,633 of OZ018321.1, read as the reverse complement.
TAAATTGTGAAAAGTACTTTCTCTCTGTAATCTCTGCTATGCCCTTTTCTTCTCAGAAATTTCCTAGCTATCTCCTGATTCCACCACAGCGTCTCCCTACATTTCTTCCTAATAGCCTTCATTGGAATACACTGTTCTTGGACTATGTTTAGTATAGTCTTAAAGTGTCCCACATCTTATAAGTATTTTTCCCCCTGAATTATATATCCCGCCTAATCTGATTTAGCAAGTTTCGTAATTTATCGTAATCTCCCCTATAAAAATTTGGAGTTTTTTGTGGAGTTTGTTGATGTTCTACCTTTCACTATTCCTAAGTTAAAACGAACCATTTGATGATCACTATTCCCCAATACTTCCCCGACAGTCAATTCCTGAACCAAGTGATCATCATTTGAAAGAACCAGATCTAAGATATTGGCACCCCTCGTTGGCTTATTAACAAATTGAGTCAAAAACTTATCTTCAAAACATTCTATAAACTTACAACTTGCTCTATCCCTTCCTATCATATTTTCCCAGTCCACAGAATTTAAATTAAAGTCACTGATAATAACTGTATCTACTTCACATCCTTTCGTTATTTCCCTGATCATTAGCTCATTAATACAGTCTGTCTGTCCGGCTGACCTTTAAAAGGTTCCCATTTGTATTAGCCTATTTATACTGGACCTAATATCTATCCACAGTGACTCAACTTCTTCTTGCTTTATAGAATTATTTAAGATTTGAAGAATTGCTATTTCTGATATATATAATAAACCCACCACCCGTCCTATCTCTCCTTTGACTAATGTACATATCATAACCCTGTATTTCAAATTCACTCACGTTGTCACTAAATTTATTTTCATTAACCCATGATTCTATTACACATATTATATCTATATCTTCATCAATAATATAACTAAATAACTCATCTTTCTTATCTCTAAGACTAGCGAGCATTGGTATAAAGACAACTCAGCCCTCCTCTTCCTGAAGCACCTCTTTTAGAATGTATACCTTCTACTCTATCTCCTCTGCATCTCTTTTCTTTCCCTGCCCCACCCTGTACTCTTATATTTCCCTGACCACTATCAGTAACTAGTTTCCCACCTGCAAAGACCCAACGACACTATCTAACTCCTACCACAACACGTCAACCCCATCCCGGCTTAGATGGAGTCTATCCAATGCATACAATGCCTTATTCCCATGAAACCCATTCCAAACATCTACAAACACTAATCCCGACTCCTCACACAGGTCTTTCACATACTCATTCAGTCCAATTGCACGAGACAACCATTCCACCCCCACATCCAATCTCGGGAGCACACTTAAAACAACGCCTTTCACTCTACTTTCACTCATCCTTTTAACTAACTTTTTGTACCTCTCTCGTAACTCACATGAACCCACCTTCTTTACATCATTTACTCCCACATGCGTAATCACAACTGCATCCCTCTCACACCCAGACACCAGATTATCATACCTCTCAGACACATCATTTACACCAGCACCCAGCAAACAAACTCTCACTCGCTTCCATTTGCTCGCCTTCAACTTCATATCTATATATCTAATCTGAGAGTCACCAATCACAAACACCTCACTCATCTTCCTAGTCCCCCTATGCCTAGCATTACCCTCCCTCCTGTTCTCATTCAAATTACCACTTATTTCACTTTCTGCCACAACCACAACAGACAAATCACTTTCAACCTCTTCCTCTCTCAGGGCATCGAATCTGTTAGTCAACCTAACAGGTTACAGGTCCTTCTTATGCACATACCTAACCTGTCCTAACCTATCTATTCTATCCATATTCACCCACCATTCAGCTTCACCCACATCAGTCACTTCTTTCTCTCCAGTCCCTAGTCTAGGCTTATCTTACACCTTCCTGGTCCCAGCCACATTCTTCATGCGTACACTTGCATCCCTTCTAACTTCATTCACCAACTCACTTAATCTCTTGCACTCATCACACAACCGACTCACCTCCTCTACCAAAGCCACATTTGCATTAGTCACATAACACACCGGGCATTCAGATACATTTGCTCTTCTTTCAACACCACAAAAATCACAAACTACATACCCTCTGCTTACATGAAAAACCATACTCACTTCATCCAAAGCAACAGCCATAGTGAGAAACTTTTAAAAATATAATTAAAAATTTCTTTAGTATTATATCTAACACTCAAAGTTAACTATCTTCCCGAACTTAAATATATTACGCCAAAAAATCAAAAATGAAAAAATGTCACTGAATAGAGAGCTCGCTGAAAACACGTCCAATCGCTACCGGACGTCTTGTGTTGTTTTGTATCTGTGGTTTCGGGGAGGTGGTATTACTTGCTGTGTCTCTATAGTATGTTCTTGGTCTTTGTGCTTAATTGTTAATAAATAATATAGGCCTTGCATTAACAACACGGCTGGCCTGGATTTCACGTACTAATGATTTGTGTTCTTTGAAGCTTTAGATAGTCTATGTCTACGACCTTTGTTTCAGAGTGTAATTGGTTAATTTGTGTGCTGCGAGTGCCTCCCGTAGCGAGGCGGAGTGCTTTGCTTTGTGTTTTCTATAATATTAAGGTAAGTGGATGTAAGATTGGATACCTACGGTCTAGAGACTTACGAGTGAGGGAAGGATGTATTGTTGTATGCTTGGACAATGGATTCCTTCAATTGCCTGAATGTGATTCTTCTGACTGTTCGGAGTGCGTTCATATTTGTGACAGCTTTGTTCACTCTGTTTCTTATCTGTTGTCAGAATGTTAGTCCTATATTCAAGGAGAATGGTGTGTTTTATACAGTGATGTGAGGGTGTTTGTTGTATTCCAGTTTTGGATTTTCGAATAGCTTAACAGAGGATTTTGAAGGCGAGATTGTTATTAGGTTTTGTTACAGCCAGTATTCGAATTTTCTGATATAGAGTTGTAGATCGTGAGCTGCTTGGGTGTACTAAAGTGTTTGCGGAAGTTAGTGATGTCATCAGTATGGCTTAAGAGAGTGATGTAGGGATTTCGGTGAGGGACATCACGGAAGAAAAGGTTGAAGAGGTAGGCGGAGAGAAGTGATTCCTCCGAGACACCGTTCTGTATTTGTTGTGTTAGGGATAACTTACCTCTCAGCAAGTTGGCAAGCGATTTTTCTGTAGTTGAGGCAAGTGAGGTGTTTAGTATTTTAATGATGAGGATGGGAATAGCTAGTGTCGAAAGCTTTTCTTATATATTTTGTTTGCTATTACTCTTTCGTGTTTGTGTGAGTTAAAGCCTTATTGTATGAGCCAGGTGTTGTTGGCGAGTACAGTGTTTGTTGAGTGCACTGGGCGGAATCTTTATTGGGAGTCACCTCGAGGAATGTGTGGGTTGATTTTATTTAAGACTAGAAGATTCCATGATTTTGGAGGGGAGGGAGGTATTATGTGGGGTCAGTGGGTGGTTCGTTTGTGATGAGAATGGGTATTGTGTGGGCTGATTTCCAGTTGTTGAAGATTTTTCTGATGGCGTTGATGCCTTTTGGACCTAAGCGTTTTATGTGCATGTTTGAAATGTTGTCAGGGCCAGAGTAGCTCTCCTGATGGTTTTCCAGAACTTTTTAATGTTTTGTGGTTTACTGTATAGGAAAGTTTGCCATTGTCGCTTTTGCTGTTTGAATGATGTAATTGTGTATTATTTTAGGTCCAGGGTTTTCATGATCTGTCTGGTTTGGGGGGAGTTCGGGTTACATTGTTATTGATCCTTGAGTGCTTTTTGACGATTGGGAGATGATCAGAGGAGCCTGCAGTGTTGGAATTCCAGGTTGGTTTGGTGGACAGAAGGTGATGTCTGTGAAAGTATTGAAGGGAGCTATGACCCCTCGCCCCCACACACACCTCTCAGGAGAGAGGTAGGGGGCTGGTAAATTATGTGAGGTAGTGGACAGGTTGTTTAAAAGGAATAGGCGATTTTGGTATTTTGATACTGCAGACTCTTTGTGTCTGTCTAGATTCTCACCCGGAGTGTCGGAGGCGTTGAAGTGGCCCACAACAAGGCAGTATGTATTTGACTTGCTGTATTGGTTTTGGTGGGAGAGGTATGTTCAGTTTGGTGAAAGTGTACATAATTTGTTTTGTTGATGCATGGTCCGAATTTTGGGATTTCATCGAGTAGATAGAAGCTGACGTAAGTGGAAGGTATTGGTAAAGGGTATTTCGTCTCCTACGTATGGAATTCGGCCTCCGCCTCCGTTGTTTGTTTCTGCCATGCCTAATCAGCATGTAGCACGGTATTTTTGTAATGCGGGCCTAAGTTTTCAGTTTTGTTTCTTGGAGGAGAGCTAGATGTGTGTTGTGTTTGCTGATGAATTTCTTGAGTTCCATTTGCTTGTTGCATATGCTCTTTATGTTGAGTTTTAAGATGTCGAATGTGACTTAGCCCTATTCTTTCTCAAACAATGGCAGCCACCTTGTGGACACATTCATGTATAAAGGCAATAATTTTGTTATCGAATTGTTCACAACTTGCCTCATATCACTTAGGAGTGCGATTCTCATGAGGTTTTGTCCAATTTTCTTTGAGTTTTATGTAGGGTAAAAAGCAGTCTTACACATATATTTGTATTCTTTCATATATTTAGTTTTTTTCTTCCTCCTTTCCTCCCCATGTCATTGTAGTTAACTCTTCTTGATCTTTTTTGTTGTCTTTGGTTCTGCTTTTCATTAGTGCACATAATTTTAGTGCTTGAATTTAGTTTGGACTGTGGACTTAAAGATACAACTTTATCTTGGTCTAATTTAAAATCAGATGGCGGACGAAACAAAACCTCGATTATGCCTTCCTCATGATGTACGCTCAACCTAAAGGCATCTACTACGTCCAGTTGGAGGACGACATCCAAGCAAAGAAGGGTTTCCTCAAGACCATGACTTCGTTTGCACTCAAAAATACTGTCGAGAAAAAAAACTGGATTGTGCTCGACTTCTGTCAGCTTGGCTTTATCGGTGAGTACTGTCGTTAGTGTATTTTTTATCCGATCAAACTTCATTTCCTATCAGTATTGCTCATCCCCCTTTAAATTGGTAGTCTCAGCGTCGTGTTTGACCTAATTAGTTTAGTGATTTCTGTACTGCTAACTTGTAAGCGGGTAGGAAACAGCATTTAATGTACTATTAGAAATATTGGTCTTGAACCATCCCTATATTAGCCATTTGATTCATCCTATCCGTGTTATTTGAACACTCCAAGAGTACTACAATCCATTCAGGTTTTCCGTTTTCGGTCCTTCTCTTTGTGAAAAGATGTAGTAATGCTTGAAAGAATTCGGTGTTGGTTGGCCCCCGAAAATTGACGGCCAGCTTGAGATACCAATTGTATGAAGATATGGAATATAGTGAACTTAACATTGGTCGGAAGTACGATTAACTGAATTGTTCTTGAAATCCACACGTGTTTCGAGTACCATTAAACACGACCAACACAACAAGAAGTATTGAAGCCACTCGCCAAAATTCGAAACATATTGTGTCGAACTTTTTAAATAAATAATATATCCCAATTAGTTATTATAACTCTTTATGGTTTTAAAAACTATTTGGCTCTCCATTTCCAGAGCTTAGTCATTATCCTAATAGAGCTGGCCTTGAGTAAACCTAGTGGCCTTTGTTATCCCTATTTCTCATGGATGGCTGATTGGCTGCCTGCCCTGGAAGCATAATCATCAAAAAGATGCCTCCCTACAAAGACGATTGGTATTGACCTTGGAATTATAATTGTTATTCATCGGGTAGGGTATTTGGCATTTGCAAGTGCATGTTATTTTATATGAAGATAAGATTAAATGCCCCTAATCGAATGTGGATGCTTCCTAACTCCAAGTGTAATATTACCTATGACTGTAATATGAGCTCTACTCTAAGGATTGTTTAACTAATCTTTTGCCTCCAGCTCAAAAAATATTTAAGGTATTTTGAAGCTGCTTATTTTCCATGAGTCGCATTTCAGTTAGAAACGAAGCACATCTTACTTATATAACTCCCGGTGTTGTTGAGTATGTTGCCTCCTGCCTGACAGTGAAGATGGCCTCAGCTAGTGGCCATATCACTTCTTAAAGAAGCATTTATCTGTCTTACCTTGTCGAACAAGGGTGGGGTTACCAAAACATTTACCTTTCCCTATGGAGATTCAAGTTCCTAGTTTTTTTTTTATTTACCCATACTTGAATTCGTTCTTTAATTTTTTGAAATGTGTTTTCAATATTTCTACTCCCACCCCCTTCCGCCGTCGCGCTTCTTTACCCATATTTTTCCTGCATTGACCCCCCAAGAGGATGTCAGGTATAACATTGGCAATCTTGCCGCGGCTGACATTTGGAGGATTGTGTGCACATATTTTCACTTTCTCTAACATCACTTCTTCATTACTGATCCTCTCCTTACAGACTTTGTGTGATACGCCCTTGTTGGTATTGTACTAAAAATTCGAGGTGGTGAAACCCCTTCAGTCAATAGGATTTAAGTACATATATTTCAGTGTCTGTGTTCCTTGTATAAACTTAGTCCTGGGGACTTATGTAGCTGCCTAACATTACTGTTTTTATTGATGTTGCCCCAGGCTGCCTGGCCTAGCAGCTCTGGGACACTGAGGAAGGAGATAGCCTGTGCCAGGTTTTCCCACCGAGCCCTCAGGGAGTGTATATTCTGTTGGGTGTGCGCGATTGTGTGCCATGCAGTCTTCCGCTATGTTTAATTGTGTAGGGTGCGGCGTTCCGTTCTGGACAGGCATCTGCCATAGTCAAATCTAGCCCCTTTTGGTAGCTCAGAAGGGGCTGGGGACCTCCCCTCCGGCGCCGAAACGTACTAGTGTTTTTTTTTTTTTGGGGGGGGGGGGTTAATTTTAAAGTACCCTAGTACTAGGTTGAAATTTTAAATGCAGTGGTTAATGCTCCTGGTGGCAGTTGCCAGATGGGCGGGCGTTGTTTAGAAATTAGAAAAAAACAACCTTACAAGCAGGGGTGCAAGCCAGGTGGCCGTGCATGCTGTGGGGTGTTTTGTAAAAAATGACTAGATAGAGCAGGGAGTGATGTGGGTTTGATATGCTTCTGGGAAGCTGGTGTGAGGGTGGGGGAGTTGAGTTTCTTTGTGATGAATGAATTAGGTGCTTTTTTAAGGTTTCTCTCTCGAAGTAGGCGATCTGCCATGTAATGTGTTGGGTGGTCTGGGTTTGTGGCTGTTGCAGTTATTATTTGTGTGCCTCTCATGCCAAGGTGATCCTTGAACTTGAAGACTTTGTTTCAATGTAAGTGTTCTGTGTGTTTTTACAGGGATTTGTTTGGTATGAGAGTGTTGATGAATCTTTGAGAGAGGTTAGGGGCCCAAACAGGGCTTGCATATTACAACACTAGGGGTATGAATTGGTAATAGACTAGCTTTGGTTTCTTTGTATTGTCTGGGTGTTGTGTATATGAATAATTTATGGATGTCTTGGTGTGTATGGTTTTTATATGCTTGTGACATGGTTTAAATGTCATTCACGTATTGTATGTTAAGCCAAGTATTTTGGATTTGTTATGAGGGTGTTGTTTATTGTTGGGTGAGGCGTGTATTGTTCCTGTGTAGCGTTTGTTAGGAGTGTAGCTTTGAATTTGGTTGGTTGTATTTTTAGGCTTTTGTGCTGAGCCCGGTGTGTAGGGTTGGAGGAGATGAATGGAGCTACCCCTCCCCTTGAGCTGGACGTGATCCCGGAAGGCACCAAACACAGGTGCCAATATCTTTCATTGGGGTGAATCTGAGTTTGAACCTAATATGCCTTTTTGCATGCCTTTCCTCAGGACTTCCGAGGACTCACAAGGAAAAGAGGGCCTTTGGCCGCTAAGACCTACATTTCAGAGAAGTATCTGTTTCTCAGAGGGGAGCCTTCAAGCGAATACATCGGATCCCTCCGAGGCGGCCATGATTAGTTTCCCTTAGGACACTTAATGGCTCGCTGGTGAGTGTGACGCCGCACTCTACCATGAACTTCGTGAAAGTATTAGTTTATGCGACGGAACTCGTGCAGTACTCCATAGAAGACATCAGCTTAGAGCTAGCCGACCATGAAGCGGTCAATGTCGAACGTGTGATGAGAAAACAGGGGTCTTGAAACCGACACGTGCACTCTTCGTCACGTACGACCGTGACAAGCTCCCCAAGTCGGTGTGCAGGCGGGTATCACTAACGAGTGAAAGCAATCGTGCCATTGTCCAGGAGGTGATACTATTGCCACATCTAGGCCGTACAAACAGCTCACATAAACTTGCAAAGTATAGCCAAGTGTTTCATTTGCGGAGAGCCGCACCCCGCTTATTTGATGCATTGTGGTCCGTATCTCCTTGAGAAGGAAATCCTCGCTGTTCAGGCCCAGGATTATCTCTCATGTCGCGAGGCTGACTTGTCCTGGCGCGCCCGCCGCTGTCTGGGACGTCTTATGCCTCACTGTTAAAAAAGACGCCGTCTGTTCCTGGCCCCTTTCGGGTCTACGAGCACGGTCGTTTCCGGGCCCATTCTGAACTTTTTTGCTTGTTCTACCCATACCAGGCGCTCCCTTGGTACAGCCTCCCCCCACTCTTCCCTCAGCGTGACCGTTTTCCGTAAGGCGAAACGGTGGCCGCGCTTCCACCGAGTCGTTAGACCCACAGGAGGCAACATCCCTAAAGTTGGTCCTGGCACTCCCCCTTCCCCCCCTGATAAATCCTCGCGGGTGTCAGCGCCTTGTTCGGCCATCAGCTCTCGGAATTCTTCCTACGGGAAGAGTACGGCCATTCCCGTGAGAGTTTTCTTTTCGAAAAGGGACCCCGCATCTCCTCCGAGCTAGTCCTGTAGGGCATATTCCTGCATTGGAATTGCCGCGGACTCCCTGCCAACCCTGGGAGCTGCGGAGGCTGGCTTGTGTACTCCCGTTCCCCATTAGCTTTTTTTTCTGCACGAGACAATGCTGGACGCGGGGTATACAGATTTTACGATCCCACAACCATGAAATTGGGTCCGGGCGATAGAATACGCGATTTACAACCGGCATAATATTTTTGATCTTCTATTTGCTATAAATACCTTTCAGGCAGTGGCAGTGCAGTTGCACCTTGATAGGAGGTATACTGTAATTTCTGCGTACATTCCACTGTCTGCCGACTTCGACGAGAGAGTCTTACGTTGCGTCGCGGCACCGTTATCGCAGCTCTTTCTTCTCCTCGGGGATTTGAATGGTAGGTAGCACATCTGAGAAGACCACACGATCAATGCTAGGGCTCATGGCCTTCCCGACCTCATCGACAAGCTGGAGATAGCTGTCGTAAATGTTAATGAGTTTACGCATCACTGCCTGAGAACCACTGCCGTTGCTTGGAGCGTGCGCGGTTTATGTCGGTTGATGATGCCGTTGAGTTTTTATCTGTCAACATCATTGACGTGGGCCTAACTACTATTCCTAGAACATCTGGACTTTTTGCACGCCGTCCGTTTCCTTAGTGGTCGGCCGACATGCGCGCTATAAGCGCCGACCTAGCTAAAGCTAAGTTCCAGTATATTTTGAAGCGCATCCGACGCTCTTCTTGCTGGCCATACGTGTCTTCACTTAACGGGAGGACCCCTCTTGTAGAGGCGTTCTCGACTGACGTTTCACTCTGAAGGCTCATATTTGCAGCATTAGGGTCTCTTGTTCGCGCGCCATGGACACTTCGTTCTGTGACGTTCAGCACTTGTGGTGCTGATAGGGCTACTGCCTTACTTTTTAGCCGATCCTTTGTTCGTTTGAAGCTTGATTATGGATGCGAGTTCACATCCGCAGTCGAGCGTGTATTGCGGAAGTTGGACTCGACCCACCTCTCCGGTCTACGACGGTGACGGCTGCTTTCCGTACTTCCCACATTACGAGTCTATTTTTCGATGCCCGGGAGATGCCACTGGTTCTGCGCCGTATATGTACAGTGCATTATGCGCTTATACATGCAGACCTGTCTTCTCCTTCAGTCGTCAACGGCTCTGACTGCCTCCGCGGCCGATCTCGACGCTTCCTATCTCTATTGAGAGAAGCCCTTCATCCTAGGAAACTCCTTAGAGAGCTCCGTGTAGCTCTCATGTCGGTAACACTTTTAATTCTGCCCAGGACCCCATCCTGGATGGCATTACCTTTGACTTTTAGTCGCCAAGCCTCTGCTCCCAAAGCTTGTACAGCGCCGGGAGTATTGCGTTCGACCTTTTTGGAGCACACTTCGTGTCACGCTGGAACCGTGCCAGTGTATAGGGATGGCTCCAAGTCCAAAGAGGGGGTCGGCTTCCACGCCGTATCTCCTCTGTTTGAAGTCAGCGGGGCTCTGCCAGGCGCTGCGTCTGTCTTCACGGCCGAGCTGGTGGCAATACACCACTCTGTACGGGAGATTACGTGACGTGCCCGGTTCGGAGACCGGATTGTGATGTATAGCGACTCACAAAGCGCCTTGAGTGCTCTCGGGGCATTGGAATCTCCGCATCCCTTGGTCTGCAATATCCGTGACGCCACGGTTGTGGCGAGCCGGGCGGATGTCGAGATTATCTTCTGCTGAGTTCCTGGACATGTAGGAATTGCGGGGAATGAGGGCGCCAAAGAGTCCGCGAGGACTCTGCGACCGGACCAGCGTTTCGCTCTTCCTCACACTGACTACATGGCAGGAATACGGGCAGCTCTTTGGACTGCTTGGCAAAGAAGCTGGGAGACGGTCGAAGGGAACTTAAAGTTGCGTGCCATTGCGCCGCGACTGTTCCCATGGACCTATCCCCCAATGCCGCGACGGCTTCAGGTCGCTTTCTGTCGTCTCCGAATCGGACACACTCGCGTGACGCATCGCTATTTGATGGAGCGCTCGCCTGCGCCCTATTGCGATGACTGCGTGGTCCCCCAGACTGTTTGGCACATTCTTGTCGAATGTCCCAGTCTGGGTGATCTTTCTTCGCGCACGACACCTGTCCCGGTAACGGGATGGGCGGGGTCGCTACCGCCTGTCCCTTGTACTCGGGACGAGTGCGTTCACATTGACTGGTGGACTTGACTTTTTGGGGGAGTCCGGCCTTCTCCCTTTCATTTAACTAAGTTTTGTTTTTGTTTTGTTATTGTTATTGCTTCCTAATTGTTATTTATTTTGTTGTTTTCTGTTCAATTTTTTTAAAGTAGCCTAGAACTAGGCTGTTTGTTTACGGCGACTTATGCCCAAGTGGGCAGTCCCCAGATGGCCCCATAAAAAAAAATGTCGGCAATGAGTGCGCCTAAGAGTCTTCGACCACCTTGCGACCAGGCCAGCTTTTGGCTCTTCCTCACGCCGACTACATGGCCGGAATCAGGGCAGCCCACTAGGATGCTTGGCAAAGAAGATGAGAGACAGCCGGGGTGAATATCAAGTTGCGCCATGACTATTCTCATGGACCTACCCCCTAATTCCGCGACGGCCCTTGGTTTCTTTCTGTCTTAGAATTCAGCACACTCTCAGGCCCCACTGCCATTTGATGGACTGTTCGCCTGCACTTTATTACGACGACTGCATTGTCCCTCGGACTGTTCGGCACATTTTGATTAATGTCCCAATCCGGGTGATCTATGCTCATGTTTCCTGTCCTAGTATTGGGATGAGTGGGGTCGCTACCGCTTGTCCCTTGTACTCTGTACAGGTTTGTGTACACAGACCTATGGACTATCCTGACTTCTTGGATGAGGTTGGCCTCCTCCCTTTTATTTGACTCTCTTTGTGGTAGGGTACATGTTCCTGCACCTAGACCTTATGCTGCATTGTGCTTCCTGTTTTGTTTGTTTTTTTTTTTGGGGGGGGGAATTTGCATATTTGTTGGGGTTTGTTTTTTTTAATCTAGCCTACCATGAGACTGTAAGGTGATTTTATAAAATTCATTTTGAAGAATATTTTTTCAATACTTTGGCCATCAGTAAATTTGGCAAATCTAATTGTGGCAATTGTGTTTTTTAGAACATTCCTAAATTCATGATCAAATATTTTGGAAGATAGTGAGTTACAAAGTTAAAAAGGGCCTATTCTTGCCATAACTTCAGAATTTGGAAGACATTTTTGGTGGAAGGGTAGTGGTGTAGGGGTGCGAAGATGTATCAGAGAAAAATTCCTTCCCAATCGATAATTTAAATAACCCATTAAATTACCAACTCAAGACAGACTCGCCGTAGCGTAACGGCAGAGTGCTGGCATTTGGATTCAAAGACCCACGATCGATACTCCCAAAGTCCACAATTTTTATGAAGAAAATGGAGACCACGGAAAACGCTTTAAGGACAACTCAAGAAGACTCAAGATAAATGGATCGCCTCAAGAAAGAAAAACGGAAGAAAACGACTTTGAGGGCTAACTCATCCCATCAAATTGTCAAGAAGAATTAAGAAGAAATCATCACGTGATTAAGAATTAAGAAGGAATCATCACATCAAGATAAATGCAAGTTAATATGAAGACTACAAAGAAAAAAATTGAAGATCAAGAACTAACCCAGCCAACTTAAAGAAGAAGGAATCTCAGCCAATAAGAATACTCTGTCAGATAAATGCAAGACAAATGTTTCAAGGGGCAACTTCATCTCAAGAAGTAAATAGATTCGAATATAGAAATCTCAAGATGAAGAATATAAATAAATAAAAATATTAAATATGGCCCTGATCCATAACCGGTGACCCTCAAAAGGCCGAACAATCTTCTGATCTCCATTACAAATGCACCTGTTCTCCTACTAGAGTTTAAGAAAAAGTGCTGTTGGGAATCAGAGACCCGGGAAGGATATTACTGAAGCGACAAAACTTCTTCGTTCGCTCTCCTCAATCCCACTAAATTAGCTCCACTCATCCCTCAGACTCGGAGGCCGGGGAGGGAGAGCTACTACTCTCCTCAATTAAGAAATCCAAGACTAGTCTCTTCCCAATCCTTAAATTTGCTCCGCGTTCTAGAAAGGGACCTGTGTAGGGGTGCGAAGATGTATCAGAGAAAAATTCCTTCCCAATCGATAATTTAAATAGCCCATTAAATTACCAACTCAAGACGGACTCGCCTTAGCATGATGGCAGAGTGCTGGCATTTGGATTCAAAGACCCGCGACCGATACTCCTCAGTCCACAATTTTTATGAAGAAAATTCACAAAGAAAACGGAAACCACAGAAAATGCTTTAAGGACAACTCAAGAAATCGACTCAAGAGAAAACCGATGTCAAGGAAAATGGAAAGAAAAACGACTTCAAGGGCTAACTCATCAAGAGTCAAGAAGAAATAAATAGATTCGAATATAGAAATCTCAAGATGGATAATGATAAATAAGAAAAGTTATAATAAGAAGAGGCATCCCTCCTCATAGTGGTATTTCTTCCCCAAATCACCATAAATGTAAAGCATGTTTGAGGAAGATTAATGTTATGTGGCTGTTTTGCTGCCAATGGTATAGAAACATGTTAAAATTAATGGAACAGTCAGTAAAAGTTATTTGATTTCAAAAGAAAGTATCTCTCTTGCATGAAACTGAAGTTGCCTATTCAAGTTTCCTTACAATAGGACAATGATCCAAAACATACAGCTTCTGTAGTGAAAAAGTGGTTTGAAAATTCCAAAATTGTTTTGAAATGACCATTACATATCTCATAGCTAAACTCCATAAAATAATCTCCAGATCAAATTAGAAAACTGAATCTATTAAAGAAACCCAATCTCGCCACTCACCCGTATTTAGAGTTATGTTCTAAACTATATGATCTTTAGGTACAATTTTACAACCACTTTTAGCCATCCAATGCATATCTCAGTGGGTACCTTAATTTTAATGTGGGATCCAAGCCATGAGTAGTTACAGCATATGCAGGTGCCACAAGTTCAACCAGAATAGTGACTACCATCCAGTAACTGAACATATCCAAAGTTAGAAGCCATAGTTCAACTCAGGAATGTAATGACAACCACCAACCTAGTATCAGATACAACTAAATGTGAGGGCAACCAGGCTTTGTTAACATAACATAACATAACATAATTACACGGATGACAAAAGCCACAAGGGCCTATCAAAGGTCATCCGCCTCCGTCAAAACCCACCCACAAAAAGCACCATCACCAGGGGAAGACAAAATCAAAGTCCCCCACAATATAATATAACGGATGACAAAAGCCACAAGGGCTCATCATAGGTCATCCGAGTCAAGCGGACTCTTTTTCAAGGCACCCAAACTCCCAGAAAAACTACATTCAGAGGATTGCATCCAGAAACAAGGGTATCACCAATCAAGGCTTGTCAAGAACTAAATCATGCAGCTATAGATATATACAAACAATATTAATATATACAAAACTTAGGAACCATCACAACCTTTCCTTCCCATAAACTCATCCAACCTACTCTTAAATACATTTAGATTTGGACTACCTACTACCCTCTGCGGCAATTTGTTCCAGAACTCTACCACTCTATTGGTGAAAAAATATTTTCTTAAATCCAACCTACACCCTTGCTTTTTAATTTTCAAGTGGTGACCTCTAGTCCGATTTCCATCATCTAACTCAAAAAACTTGCTAACATCCAATTTATCTATCCCGGAAAAAATTTTAAAGAGCTCAATCATATCCCCTCTCACACACCTCCTTTCGAACGAGAACATATTTAATACCCTCAGTCTATCTTCATATTCAAGGTGCCTCAGGGAAGGAATAATCTTTGTTGCCCTCCGTTGCACTGACTCAAGAAGGTTAATATCGTGTCTAAAATGTGGGGACCATGACTGTATACAGTACTCTAGATGTGGCCTAACATAAGAGTTATAGAGTTTAAGAATAACCTCCTTACTTTTGTAACTGACATTTCTCTTAATAAAACCTAGCACTCTATTTGCCCTATTTCTTGCTTCAATACACTGCTTAGAAAACCTTAATGACTTATCTATTACTACTCCTAGATCTTTCTCATCCTCTACTGAGCTCAGCCAATGCCCATCCATTTCATAGTTAAATTCTCTATTATCTTTTAATAATCTCATGAATAAGTTAAATCACTAGGATTTATTTGGGCAAACTCCACCCCCACCATTACTTAAAGTAGTTTATTCAATCTTCTACTCCTTTTTTTCCCCCAAATATTTTCCTTTGGGCCATGCTATTGTCCAGCTTGTGGGTTTGATAGTTGCAATGCTTATGTTACTACTACATACGTCAAGTTCCTTTATTGTTTATATGAATATCTCTGTGTCTTGAAAGCAAATCAGGTTCATTTTTTAATAGTTATCTGGCACTGCTAATTCTTTTGATGTTTCAAGGTATGTACTGTAAATTTGACCATAAAGTTGTACCCTTGTGTGCATTGTAGAAAGGAGAAAGGGCAGCAAAATCCATTAAAAGGTGTTTTCTTAGCTGACATTTCACTCATATCAGCTAATAAATTCCCCCTTGTTTTGATTTTTTCTCTCCTTTCTACAAACCGTTGACACTACATTATCCCATTGTGTAGATATACATTAAAGTTTATTTGACTGATTTTCTCAGGAAAAATGTTCAAGTGCTGCGAGCTTCCCTTCCTCATACAGTTTTTCATCATGTTTTATAATGACAAGCCTGTGGATTGGCTCCTCGATTACATGATCCAAACTAAGGTCTGCAACTTGGACAAGGATGTTGTAAGTGACTATCACTTATAAAACTTGACTCATTTCCTCCAATCTCTCTGCCATTAATGACTCTTCATCCTTCTTTTATATGTGTAAATATTTTTAGATCCAACCTACTGAACTAACTGTGGTATTTTCTGAAGTTGGGTTGGCAGCTATGACCATTAATGCTGTTTTTTTTTTATTCTTTATATGTCTTAGGATTCCTTTTTAAACATTCCTTTGGGAAATCTTCTTTTGAGTTGGTAATTAGCATGATCTGTTTGTATTGCATCTCCAAATTTAACTGCATAAATATTTTCCAATTGTAAGTTTGTATCTTTATGGATATAATTTACATATAATTTTTTTTAGTCTGTAAACAAGAGTTATTACGTTATAAAATGCTCGGTCTGGTTTTGTCGATTTTTATTCCTTGAAAATATTCATACTATACATGCTTTGACTTCTCTCTTTTGCCCCTTTTTTGCAGGTTTCTTATTGTCCAATTTCTGTGATTCATATACATTGCATATCCAATTAATAACTTCAAACCTTACCACAAAGGGAGCTAGGTTTAAGAAAGTTGTGCATACTCCCAGTTCCTTGGTCTTCAAGTAGTCTCCCCTTTCATTCCTGAGTTGTATCTTACACACATTTTGATCATCACAAAGGCTACCACTTTTTTTATTGACCTCTGCAAAAAATTCATAGATGGTGGAATAGGCCTTTTTGTTTTCTCCTCTTTTAATTAAATTAATGCTTGTAAATCTTTTCATTTATTATATTTTCGCTTAGCATGGTGTAAAATAGTGAAGTATCCCATTTCTGTGGGTATTGATGATATAATGAAATTGGGCATTAATGGTAATTGAGAAAGAGAAAGAAGTGCAAAATAGTGGGCAAGGGAAGGCTTGAATTTTCAGAGTGGTTATTTGTCATCCCCACCTAACTCTCAGAATAATGGAATTTCCAATAGATTTCAGTTTAGCGTTGCCAAAAATGGCAGAAACAAGAGCTCATTAAATTTATGAGCATAGAAATGAAATTTTGAAACTATCCCATACAATGCTCTCAACAAAGGACACAATTTTCTTTTAGGCACTTAGACACGTTTTTATTGTTTTAACATGTAAATATTTGTTAATTATAATATTAATCATTTGGCCGCCCTATTCGGCGAGCACGCACTTCAGGCCAGACACGAAGGCTGCACACAGGTTGTGGACGAAGTCATTCCTCATGCTGGCCCATACGCGGTTGATGTTGCTGTGTCGACCTTGCAGGGCTTGCCCTCAACAAGTGCCTACGCGGTGTAGTCGAGGGGATTGAGGTTGGGCGACTGCGGCGGCCACAATCCTCCATGCTCGACCCCAACCACTCTTGCACGATCTTGGCTATGGGGGGCGGTGCACCATCCTGCCGAAAGACGTAGTTCGCCTTCTTAGTGATCTTTTCTCACCCAGGAAAAGACTTTCTTGCCAAGGTGTTTCCCCTGTAATCGGCCGTAGTGACCCTGTAACTGGCCGCGAACCACACCGGCAGCATCTTCTCGACACTCGAGGACACCGCGCTGAGCATAATCACCGTGGGTGGGTCTTGGATACGTAGTAGACCTCGAAGATGTCCTGGTCGAAGCTTACCATCCGGTGGTTCTGCTTGTTGATGGCCGGATCAACAGTGGAGGATATTTCATTAGAGAAAATGAGAATTCATTTGCTATGATTTTTCAAGTCGTTGAGAAGGCGACGACAGCGCTCCGGACCTTGTTCTCGCATACAGTCCTTGAGCAGAGGCCTTTACACACACCCTAAGCTCTTGACCCCATGGACACCGTGGCCACGGAGATGTTCTTCGTGAACGCAGTCATTTTTAGCTTTGAAGCACTTTCAAATCCTTTCTTACAGCCAAACGGTTGACAACTTGAAGTATGAACGAGGGCGATCTTTTAGGTCTTCTCCGCGACTCTGTGGAAGTCATCCGGCTGTCGTTGAGCCGCTTGTCGCTGTCGGACTAGTTGGGGCGCGTGCAGGAAAAGTAGAAATTTAAATTTGTTCGATGTTACCTTTTCTATCACACACGTAAACTTCTAGAAAGATAAAAAAAAAAATGTGTGGCAGAACTTTTGAAAAATCCGCTATTGCAGTGTTTTTTGTTGTGCACTCATTTTTACCTTTTTTATTTTCCCCTTTACCCATTTTTTATTCTATGTTCTTTCCTATTTCTGTTGACAGGGAAACTTTTCCGAACGATTGAAATTCCCGAATTCGTCACTTTCATTATAATTTTCAGCAATAACCAGCCATGTGATTGGCTTTTAAATCTCTTTATTGGCAGTAAAGTTTGTGCCCTGGACCACAACTTGGTATGTCTTAGTGATGCTTATTTTGGGGGGGCCTTCTGTCTTGCATGAATAGAGTCGATACTGATATGCTTTTGCATGTAGCATGATTTCTGTCAATCCAGTTATTGCTTTTTCTTTGCTTTGCTTGCTACTGGATTATCACTTAAGTTGTTAAATAAATAAATACATTATCTATTTGATTGGTCTTATATAACTATTTTTATTATCTTATCCTAAACCAAAATTTTGCTTTTAATTATTCAATTTAATTAATTTCAGATAATGAATTTTTATCTAATTGAACATGTTAAAAAATTATTTATAAGGTATTGGAACTTGCTTATATTTATGGATGGAATTTATTCAGGTTCTTTAGATGTAGAATATGATGTTTATTGCGATTTTGAAGTGTGGAAGAATGTTTAGAAGAGTTATGAATATTACAATATTTTTATTCTTTAATCTGCAAGATTTCTCACATTTCCAATAAATTAAGATGTAACAAAAAGAGTACTGGACTATGGTCTGATGGTTCCTTTGAGGATTGTTGCATAATATAATGGCAACCATATAATGATAAATGAATGAGCAAATTGTGTGTATTTTATGTTTGAATTGCAAGGACCATACAAGAGCTACTTTGTTGTAAAGTCTGGTCTGGTAGCCTTACTGTTATATGATGAAATACATTCATGGTAGTGTCGCTGAATGTACAGAAGTTAAAAGAATTGTGACCGAAGTTCTGAAGCAAGGAAAATGTTTAAGACACCAGCAAAAATTATGATTATTAGAGACAAAGACATTGAACAACATCAAAGGCCTCACAAATTGACTCAAAGGCTGCATGATAAATAACCCAATACTTGATGGTTTTATTCAAGTCATCCATAGGTAATATTTTTGCACTACCTGATTTAGTTGAGATCCAAAAACAGCTAATCTCTGTTTTTATTTTCCTCTGTTGATAGCCTTGTTATATTTAACCCTATGTCAACATAGGGACTAGAGGGAATTTTGAATTACCCTGAGTGAAATGAAATCAGTTTATGATTATAATGCATGATATACTATTGAAAGAAGAGAAAATCATTAGATTAACACTAATATAGAATTTAGAAGCAAAGCAATGCAGGAAAGCTAAATACCAACTATGCCAAAACTGAGTTTTTAAAGCTATAATTTTGAGTTAAATTGAATAGATGACTTATTTTATATGTAGCCCAGTATCCTTGTGTTCTTTCAATATATTTAAGCATTGATTTAAAATCTATAGTGCTCATCTAATGGTGAAGTTCATGTGGGAGAAAACTAAGTGAAACTTATAAAATGATTTTCTGTTATTTGAATGTCACACTATTTATAATAAAGCCTTTTGCAATTTTAGAAATATTTGATCAACTTTTCTAAAATAAAATTTGAATAATCTTTTTTTAATAAAGCAGTGTTATTTTGCTTCATTTATGTTCATTCCACATTAAGTTTGTGTATCTGCACATTGCACCTTTTAAAATAAATTCATTGTTTTCTTTAGTTGTGTCCATTTCACAAATGATATTTCACATTCAATAAAAGATGCATGAAAATTTAAACTATTTTTATCATTAATGAAGCTAATCTTTGGCAGAAAACATGTAGAAAGGCTAAAGATACAGTTTGGATTCACTATAGACCTTCCTTGTTTCAACATATTGGTACACATTCGTCACTTCGAGGAAAAGTTCAAAAACTCAAGGTGAGATATTAATGAGATTAGTAATTAAAACTTAATGACTTTACACTTATTTCAAAGCATTGTCTTGAAAATTTCTCTTTCTTGATAAAATGAGCAGAGAAGCTTGCGTTACCATGATAGAAAATGCCCTCGCAGATGGGTAGCCTGTGTAGACTGCTGCTGCTGCTGCATGGACTCCAGGGCCCATTGCTGAGGCCTGAGGCTTTATATATTCCAATAATTTCGTCAATGTCTACATACACCACACTAATCTCAGATCTCTCTTTACACCTTGAACCACGCTAATAGCTTGGTAGGGTAAGTTAGGATTTCTCGATTCTGTTTGACTTAGTTTGGATACAACTTTTCCCAGCTGGTCGGCATAATATGTCAACACTTATGTTTTCATTATGCTATGTTACATCCTTCAATTTTTATTTCAGATTCCTTGATTTTTGGATGACCCACAGTAATATCTTTTGAAATAAAGTAGCCCATCTTGACATATTTTGGAGAAAACGAAGGATAATTATACACATTAAGCACACCTGGCATATATATTTAAAAGTTAACCATAATTATAATACACAATTGATGTACATAATGAATTATTTTCCCCATTGCCCATATGGGGGCCATTTTAGGGATTATTTCAAAAATCCTATCATGCATGAATCTGTCAATTTCTTAATAGTAGCAGGTTGGATTGACTCTGCTGCAGCTTTGATGGTTGCCCATAAGACTCCTTAATACTAATTTGACTTCCATCGGCATAAACATCTTGTTTAATGATGGACTAGTCCTTAGAAAACTAGTCCTTAGAAGTGACAATGGTATGTCATCTAGCCAGGAATCCAAGAGCTTCAAGAGATTGCAGTAGGCACCTTGACTGGGCCAACAAGTATGTATCCAATTATACTTGCCCACAACATGAATCTTCCTCCCAGCTCCCCGTAAGGGGCGCGGCGATTTGCCATCCTGGTCGCCGTGCTGACGGGATCCAGCGCCCCGTCCGGCCCCAGCTTAGCCTCTCTTCCTTCCTTCAGATAGCCTGTATTTCTCCCCTACTTCGTCGCTTTTCATACAACCTCTCCCACAACTTTCTCTGGTCAGCCTCTAATTTCACAGGGTAGATGCTGACCTTCTTCTCAGCCAACCGTCCCGGATCAGGGCTGAGGGGGGAGGGGACAAAGTTTCCTAAACCCAGAGCTCCGGTTCGGGATGGTTGCTTTTTAACAACCTGCTTCATCCCACCAATACCTTCCTCACCTTCCCTTTCCATCTCACTTCACATTCTATTTTTTTACGCCGGGTCCATGGTGGAGCCGCCATGCCGAGGGACTGCCAGGCCACCAGGCGGGAGGGGTAGTCCTGAATGGCGGGACCTGGCTCTGCCAGGCCTGTACGCACCCCTTGAAGGGTGGGCTCCTGCAAGGAGTGATGAGCTATTGCTTCCCGTATAAAATATAGGGTCACCATGCCCAATGATGAACAAGTAAAAAAATCAACTCTCAACTTCCCATGTTCCATCGATGGAGTCGCCCTCGGGCAGTTCCACCGAAAAAAATGGAGGTCTCCCCCTTCCCTGCGCAAGCGCAGGGGAACCTCCAAATTTCTCAGACCGGAGACCGGAGAGGAGGCTTACTCCTCTCCTTCGTCTACGGGTGTAGGGGACTCCCTCTCACCCCCTTCTCCCCGTAAGGGGCGCGGTGATTTGCCATCCTGGCCGCCGTGCCCCCGTAAGGGGCGCGGCGATTTGCCATCCTGGCCGCCGTGCTGACGGGATCCAGCGCTCCGTCCGGCCCCAGCTTAGCCTCTCTTCCTTCCTTCAGATAGCCCGATTTCTCCCCTACCTCGTTGCTTTTCATACAACCTCTCCCACAACTTTCTCTGGTCAGCCTCTAATTTCACAGGGTAGAATGCTGACCTTCTTCTCAAGCCAACCACCCCGGATGGGGGCTGAGGGGGGAGGGGACATTGTTCCCTAACCCCTCAGCTCCGGTTCGGGATGGGTTTTTTTTTTAACAACCTGCTTCATCCCCACCCATACCTTCCTCACATCCCTTTTCCTCTCCTCTTCACATTCTATCCGTTTTACGCCGTGTCTAAGGTGGAGCCGCCATGCCGAAGGACTGCCAAGCCACCAGGCGGGAGGGGTGGTCCCAAATGGCGGCGCCGGGCCTGTAAGCACCTCTTGCAGTGCGGGCTACTGCAAGAGGTGGTGAGCGATTGCGTCCCGTAAAACAAAGAGGGTCACCATGCCCAATGATGAAAAAAAAAAAACATCTCCCCTTAATTCCCCCTAAAACAACGGAGCCGCCCTCGTGCAGCTCCACAGAAAAGATGGAGGTCCCCCCCCCCCCTGTGCTTGCGCAGGGGACCCTCCATACCTCTTTAACCGGAGAGGTGGCTTACTCCTCTCCTACGCCTACGGGTGTAGGGGACTCCCCCTCACCCCCTTCTCTGGAGGTGCTTTCGGGCACCTCCCTATCTCCAGCGGCAGTCCCTCCTTTGCTTTCTAAGGGGACTGCCAAGAAAGCCAGCAGGCAGCCCATTGCCGACCGCCCCTCGTACAAGCGGCTCGGTAGGGCAAACCCCCTTAGGGGGGAGAGGGAAGCCAGGCCCCTTCGGTCGCTTCCCTCAAAAGACCTGCTGGCAAAAATATTAAACCTTGCCGGGGTCAAGGCCTGTGCCTCCCCACTAAAGATTTATGACGCTGCCAAGGGGACCTGCGATGTCCTGGGAGGGGATGGCCAACTGGAGGCCCATCCTGTGATAGACATGGTCCTTGAGGAAAACCAGCCTCAGAAGGTAGGGCCTTCCATGGGGGTAAATCCGGGCTCGGCGCCAAGCACCGAACCCGAATCCGCCCCTATGCAAGGTCCTCATCAAACGGCTGTGGATTCTCAGGCAGTACAAGGAGGGGAGGGATCTCCTCCTGATGATGCCCCTGCGACCACCAGGACCTTCTCCATTTCGGAGAAGGACCTGGCTGAGGCCGGTCCATCTGGCCTGGGGGCTTGTACCGGCGGGGGTGAGAAGCGGGTTCATTCCCCGCCCTCCTCTCCAAAAAAGAAAAGGACGAAAAAGACCAAAAAGACGAAGAAGACTCGTGGCTCCTCTCAATCCGCGGGGGCTACGGGGACGGATGGGTCTGCTGCCCCTTTGGCAAGCGACCAAGCCAAGATCGGCACATCCGGGCCCTCTGCTTCCCCGGGTACGGAGCTCCTGACGATGACAAAGACCAAAAGTGCACAGGGCGGAGCCTCGATGACATCGGGGCCCCTGATTCAGAGGTTACCTGGCGTTTTCGAGCCCGCTGGCTTCAAACGCTTCCTCGTTATTCGCTCCACTGATGGCAGCATGTTGTCCAAGGGCAACATGATCCATCAGAGGAGAGGATTAGCTAGTGCAATTGGTAGAGAGCCGAAGGTAACCCGTTTCTCGGACGGGAGCCTTCTGGCGAATGCGGCGAATCCCGCCGAGGCGGCTAAGATAAGTGCTCTTCGGGCACTTCATGGCCCCCCGGTGAGTGTGACGCCGCACTCTACCATGAACTTTGTGAAAGGAGTAGTTTATGCGAGGGAACTCGTTAAATACTCCATTGAGGACATCACCCTAGAGCTGGCCGACCATGGAGCGGTCAAGGTCGAACGTGTGATGAGAAAACAGGGAGGGGCCTCGAGACCTACCCCTACACTCTTCGTCACGTTCGACTGTGACAAGCTCCCTGAGTCGGTGCGTGCCGGTTGGTACCGTTACCGCGTGAAGGCATTCGTGCCACTGCCGCGGCGGTGCTATTACTGTCACCGCTTCGGCCATACGAATCGCTCATGTAGACGTGCAAAGTCGGGGTCACCCGAAGTATGTGTAAATTGCTCCAAGGTCGCACACGATAAGTCCAAATCTTGTGTGGCCAAGTGTGTCAATTGCGGAGAGCCGCACCCTGCTTCTTTGAAGCAATGTGGTGCATATCTCCTTGAGAAAGAAATCCTGGCCGTTCAGGCCCAGGATCGACTCTCATTCCGCGAGGCAAAGGACTTGGTCCTGGCGCGCCCGGCTCTGCCTGGGACGTCATATGCCTCAATAGTTAGAAAGGCACCCTCTGCTCCTGGCCCATCCAGGCCAACGAGCACGGTTGTTTCCGCGCCCATTCGGAGCCCTTCTGCGGGCTCTACCCAACCTGGGCGCTCCCCTGGTAAAGCTGGCGGCAAAAAGGGTTCATACCCAGCCCCAGCTAAAACCAGGGCTTCCCCCTCTTCCCCCAGCGTGACCGTTTCCCGTAAAGCGAAACGGCCACGCGCATCCACCGAGTCGTTAGACTCACAGGAGGCAACACCCCTGAAGATGGGCGCTAGGCCATCTTCCGGGGTTCCTAAAGCTGTTCCCCGAAAGGAGGACAGCAACAAAGGAGCTTCGGCCCCTTCGCTCACGCCCCGAGGTGGAGCGAGTGGCTCGGAGACGGTGGTTCCTCGAAAAGAGGGCCCCCCACCTCCGAAGCCGCAACGCCCGCCTAAGGTTTCGAGGCGGAGGGAGGAAAAGACTCGCATGGCGAGCCCAACCTTCCCCAATAAGTCCTCGAAGGCGATAGCGCCTTCAGCTCTTTGTCCTGCCAACAGCGCCCGGGGTTCTGCCCCCGGGAAGCGTACGGCCATTCCCGTGAGGGTCTTCAATTCGAGGAGGGCCCCCGCGTCTCCTCCGAGCTAGGCCTGGAGGGCATATTCCTTCAATGGAATTGCCGTGGACTCCGGGCCAACTGGGAGGAGCTGCGGAGGCTCGTCTCGTCCCGTTCCCCGTTAGCTATTTTTTTGCAGGAGACCATGCTAGGCGCGTGCCCGCTGCCTGCCCTCCCGGGGTATAAGGGTCTTGCGACCCCACCACCGCGGGATGGCCGGGCTGGGGGATGCGCGGTTTACACCCGGCATGATGTCTCCGTTCTTCCTTTCTCTTTAGATACCTCCTTTCAGGCAGTGGCTGTTCAGCTGCACCTGGATAGGAGGTATACTATCATTTCTGCCTACATTCTACCGTCAGCTGACTTCGACGCGGGGGACTTCCGCCGCGTCGTGGCACGGTTGCCGAGGCCCTATCTCTTGCTTGGAGATCTGAACGGCAGGCATCCTCTCTGGGGAGATTACTCCATAAATCCCAGGGGACAAGTCCTGGCCGATCTGATCGAAGAGCTTGAGATGGGCGTCCTAAACGTGGATGAGTTTACGCATCACTGTCCGAGAACCGCTTCATTTTCTTGCCTTGACCTATCTTTGTGCTCTTTGGATGCACAGCCTGATTTAGATTGGGGGGTGGTCGATGACCTCCATGGTAGTGATCACTTTCTCATTCAAATATCATTTTCAGGGCAACTGGTGCCTGAGAGACCACCTCGGTGGTGCTTGGCGCGGGCGCGGTGGCCTGCATTTCAGGAAATGACTGAATTCTCTATCTCAGTCGAGGAGTTTAGGTCGGTAGATGAGGCCGTTGAGTTCTTCTCCGGCAACCTCATCGCCGTGGGCCTGACTACAATTCCTAGGACGTCTGGCTGTTTTTCACGCCGACCACTCCCATTGTGGTCGGCCGAGTGTGAGACGGCCCTCAAACAGAAGCGTTATGCCTACATGCGCTATAAGCGCCGCCCGAACGATTTCACTGTCGCTGAATTTCGTCGGGCTAGGGCTAGGTTCCGGTATATTTCGAAGCACGCCCGCCGCTCTTCTTGGCGGGCATACGTGTCTTCACTTAACGGGAAGACCCCTTTAGCTGAGGTGTGGAAGCGAGTCAAAAGGATTCGGGGCAAGTTCTCGCAGGACCCCCCTCCCGTTCTCCAGGAGAATGGGACCGCAATCTCGGACCCCGCGTCCGTGGCGGAATCCTTAGCGACCGCTTTCTCCGCATTCTCTAACCGCGATGCTGCTTCGCCAGCATTCAATGCACGTCGTGATGTCGCGGAAGGCCGCCGGCTGGACTTTACCTCCAGAGGCGGAGAACCCTTCAACGACAAGTTTACTGTGAGTGAGTTGCGTTCCGCTCTCGCTTCGTGCGCGGACACCGCCCATGGTCCGGACGATGTCCCGTACGCCATGCTTCGACACCTGGGTGAGCGAGGCATGGCCTTTCTGTTAGATCTGTTCAACAGGATCTAGGTGGAAGGTCTTCTCCCAGACTCCTGGCGAATCGCTACTGTGCTCGCCTTTCGCAAGCCGGGGAGAGATCACTCTACTCCGACCGGTTTCCGCCCAATCTCTCTAACCTCTTGCGTGTGCAAGTTGATGGAGAAATTGGTAAATGTTAGATTAGCCCATTTCCTGGACAGCGGAGGCCATCTGTCTTCTGCACAGTGCGGCTTCCGTAAGTTACACTCCACGTCGGATGCTCTGCTCCGACTAGAAAATGCCGTCTGCGAGGCTTTCCTTCGTAGACAGCACTACGCCACGGTGTTTTTTGATCTGGAGAAGGCCTATGATACCGCATGGCGATACGGTATCATGGAGACTCTCCACACGATGGGGGCGAGGGGACGCCTCCCAATGTTTATATCTGAATTTTTGCGAGATCGTCGATTCCGCGTACGGGTGGGGGGAGCCCTCTCTGCCCCAAAGGAGCAGGAAGAGGGTGTCCCGCAGGGAAGTGTCCTCAGTGGCACACTCTTTGCCCTGAGCATCAACGGCATCACCTCGGTTCTGCCAGAAGATGTTCTCGCTACGCTCTACGTGGACGACCTTTCGATCTCTTTTGGCGCGGCCCAGATGCCAACTCTGGAGCGTCGACTCCAACAGGCATTGAACCGCGTCTCTCGCTATGCCGAAGCGCACAGGTTTCGGTTTTCTTTGGCCAAGACTAAGGTGGTGCACTTCTGCCGCCATCCACGGCTTCACCCTGACCCAGATTTGTTTCTTAATGGGGAACGCCTGGATGTGGTTGAGTCGCACCGTTTCCTTGGTCTTGTATTCGACCGACGCCTCACCTGGGAGGCTCATATTCGCAGCCTTAGGGTCTCTTGTACCCGCGCCATGGACATTCTCCGTTCCGTGACGTTCAGCGCTTGGGGCGCTGATAGGGCGACCGCCTTACTTTTTTATCGATCCTTTGTTCGCTCGAAGCTCGACTACGGATGCGAGTTTTATGCATCCGCAGCCGAGCGTTTATTGCGGAAGGTGGATTCAATCCACCACACCGGCCTTCGCCTTGCGACCGGTGCCTTCCGCACTTCCCCCATTGAGAGCCTGTTGGTCGATGCTGGGGAGATGCCACTCGCTCTGCGCCGCGTGCAGTGCATCACTCGCCTGTATGCGCGAGCCCGGCGCCTCCCTCAGTCGCCAACAGCTCTCACTGCATCCGCAGCTGATCTCGATGGTGCCTATGCCGCCGAGAGACGCCAGTCATACCCTAAGCCCTTTGGGTTTAGGGCCAGGAAACTCCTTCGAGAGGTAGATATAGCTCTCGGGCCGGTGGCGCCCCTGGTTCTGCCCAGGACGCCACCCTGGAGGGTACCACATTTGGCTATTTGTCGCCACGCCTCTGCTCCCAAAGCTTGTACTGCGCCGGGAGTATTGCGTTCGACCTTTTTAGAGCACACATCGTGTCACGCTGGTACCGTGCCAGTGTATACGGATGGCTCCAAGTCCCAAGAGGGGGTCGGCTTCCACGCCGTATCCCCTCTGTTTGAAGTCAGCGGGGCTCTACCAGGCGCTGCGTCTGTCTTCACGGCCGAGCTGGTGGCAATACACCACTCGGTACGGGAGATTACGCGACGTGCTCGGTTCGGAGACCGGATTGTGATCTATAGTGACTCACAAAGCGCCCTGAGTGCTCTCGGGGCATTGGAATCTCCGCATCCCCTGGTTCGCGATATCCGTGACGCCACGGTTTTGGCGAGCCGGGCAGATGTCGAGATTATCTTCTGCTGGGTTCCTGGACATGTAGGAATTGCGGGGAATGAGGGCGCCAAAGAGTCCGCGAGGACTCTGCGACCGGACCAGCGTTTCGCTCTTCCTCACACCGACTACATGGCAGGAATACGGGCAGCTCTTCGGACTGCTTGGCAAAGAAGATGGGAGACGGTCGAGGGGAACTTAAAGTTGCGTGCCATTGCGCCGCGACTGTTCCCATGGACCTATCCCCCAATGCCGCGGCGGCTTCAGGTTGCTTTCTGTCGTCTCCGAATCGGACACACTCGTGTGACGCATCGCTATCTGATGGAGCGCTCGCCTGCGCCCTATTGCAACGACTGCGTCGTCCCCCAGACTGTTCGGCACATTCTTGTCGAATGTCCCAGTCTGGGTGATCTTCGCGCACGATACCTGTCCCAGTACCGGGATGGGCGGGGTCGCTACCGCCTGTCCCTTGTGCTCGGGACAGATTCGTGCACACTGACTTGTGGACTTGTTGACTTCTTGGGGGAGGCCGGCCTTCTCCCTATTATTTAAGCAAGGTTTGTTTGTTTTGTTTTTTGTTGTTGTTTTTTTGCATTTTTTGTTGTTTTTTTTTTTTTCTTTAGTTGCACGCTCCTGCGCCGGGGGGACCTCTCCCCGACGCACCAGCTTGCTTCCTTTCCCCCTTTTGGGGTGGTGTTGTTTGTTTTTTCTCTCTTTAATTTCATTTTAAAGTAGCCTAGAACTAGGCCAGTTTTAATACGGCGACTAATGCCCAAGTAGGCAGTCGCCAGATGAGCTCTTAAAAAAAAAAAAAAAAAAAAAAATTGGTAAATGTTAGATTAGCCTATTTCCTGGACAGCGGAGGCCATCTGTCTTCTGCACAGTGCGGCTTCCGTAAGTTTCACTCCACGTCGGATGCTCTGCTCCGACTGGAAAATGCCGTCTGCGAGGCTTTCCTTCGTAGACAGCACTACGCCACGGTGTTTTTAATCTGGAGAAGGCCTATGATACCGCATGGCGATACGGTATCATGGAGACTCTCCACACGATGGGGGCGAGGGGACGCCTCCCAATGTTTATATCTGAATTTTTGCGAGATCGTCGATTCCGCGTACGGGTGGGGGGAGCCCTCTCTGCCCCAAGGGAGCAGAAAGAGGGTGTCCCGCAGGGAAGTGTCCTCAGTGGCACACTCTTTGCCCTGAGCATCAACGGCATCACCTCGGTGCTGCCAGAAGATGTTCTCGCTACGCTCTACGTGGACGACCTTTCGATCTCTTTTGGCGCGGCCCAGATGCCAACTCTGGAGCGTCGACTCCAACAGGCATTGAACCGCGTCTCTCGCTATGCCGAAGCGCACAGGTTTCGGTTTTCTTTGGCCAAGACTAAGGTGGTGCACTTCTGCCGCCATCCACGGCTTCACCCCGACCCAGATTTGTTTCTTAATGGGGTGCGCCTGGATGTGGTTGAGTCGCACCGTTTCCTTGGTCTTGTATTCGACCGACGCCTCACCTGGGAGGCTCATATTCGCAGCCTTAGGGTCTCTTGTACCCGCGCCATGGACATTCTCCGTTCCGTGACGTTCAGCGCTTGGGGCGCTGATAGGGCTACCGCCTTACTTTTTTATCGATCCTTTGTTCGCTTGAAGCTCGACTACGGATGCGAGTTTTATGCATCCGCAGCCGAGCGTTTATTGCGGAAGGTGGATTCAATCCACCACACCGGCCTTCGCCTTGCGATCGGTGCCTTCCGCACTTCCCCCATTGAGAGCCTGTTGGTCGATGCTGGGGAGATGCCACTTGCTCTGCGCCGCGTGCAGTGCATCACTCGCTTGTACGCGCGAGTCCGGCGCCTCCCTCAGTCGCCAACAGCTCTCACTGCATCCGCAGCTGATCTCGATGGTGCCTATGCCGCCGAGAGACGCCAGTCATACCCTAAGCCCTTTGGGTTTAGGGCCAGGAAACTCCTTCGAGAGGTAGATATAGCTCTCGGGCCGGTGGCGCCCCTGGTTCTGCCCAGGACGCCACCCTGGAGGGTACCACATTTGGCTATTTGTCGCCACGCCTCTGCTCCCAAAGCTTGTACTGCGCCGGGAGTATTGCGTTCGACCTTTTTGGAGCACACATCGTGTCACGCTGGTACCGTGCCAGTGTATACGGATGGCTCCAAGTCCCAAGAGGGGGTCGGCTTCCAAGCCGTATCCTCTCTGTTTGAAGTCAGCGGGGCTCTACCAGGCGCTGCGTCTGTCTTCACGGCCGAGCTGGTGGCAATACACCACTTGGTACGGGAGATTACGCGACGTGCCCGGTTCGGAGACCGGATTGTGATCTATAGCGACTCACAAAGCGCCCTGAGTGCTCTCGGGGCATTGGAATCTCCGCATCCCCTGGTTCGCGATATCCGTGATTGCACGGTTTTGGCGAGCCGGGCAGATTTCGAGATTATCTTCTGCTGGGTTCCTGGACATGTAGGAATTGCGGGGAATGAGCGCGCCAAAGAGTCCGCGAGGACTCTGCAACCGGACCAGTGTTTCGCTCTTCCTCACACCGACTACATGGCAGGAATACGGGCAGCTCTTCCGACTGCTCCCCGTAAGGGGCGCGGCGATTTGCCATCCTGGCCGCCGTGCTGACGGGATCCAGCGCTCCGTCCGGCCCCAGCTTAGCCTCTCTTCCTTCCTTCAGATAGCCCGATTTCTCCCCTACCTCGTCGCTTTTCATACAACCTCTCCCACAACTTTCTCTGGTCAGCCTCTAATTTCACAGGGTAGAATGCTGACCTTCTTCTCAAGCCAACCACCCCGGATCGGGGCTGAGGGGGGGAGGGGACATTGTTCCCTAACCCCTCAGCTCCGGTTCGGGATGGGTTTTTTTTAACAACCTGCTTCATCCCCACCCACATCTTCCTCACATCCCTTTTCCTCTCCTCTTCACAACCTATATTTTTTACGCCGTGTCCAAGGTGGAGCCGCCATGCCGAAGGACTGCCAGGCCACCAGGCGGGAGGGGTGGTCCCGAATGGCGGCGCCTGGCTCTGCCGGGCTTGTAAGCACCTCTCGCAGTGCGGGCAACTGCGAGAGGTGATGAGCTATTGCGTCCCGTAATCAAAAGAGGGTCACCATGCCCATGTATGAAAAAAAACAAAAACCCCAACCCCCAACTTCCCCAAAAACATCTACGGAGCCGCCCTCGGGCAGCTCCACCGAGAAAATGGAGGTCCCCCCCCTTGTGCTTGCGCAAGGGACCCTCCATAATTCTTTAACCGGAGAGGAGGCTTACTCCTCTCCTACGCCTACGGGTGTAGGGGACTCCCCCTCACCCCCTTCTCTGGAGGTGCTTTCGGGCACCTCCCTATCTCCAGCGGCAGTCCCTCCTTTGCTTTCTAAGGGGACTGCCAAGAAAGCCAGCAGGCAGCCCATTGCCGACCGCCCCTCGTGCAAGCGGCTCGGTAGGGCAAACCCCCTTAGGGGGGAGAGGGAAGCCAGGCCCCTTCGGTCGCTTCCCTCAAAAGACCTGCTGGCAAGAATTTTGAACCTTGCTGGGGTCAAGGCCTGTGCCTCCCCACACCACCTGACTAGTGACAATACTGCCAAGGGGACCTGCGATGTCCTGGGAGGGGATGGCCAACTGGAGGCCCCTCCTGTGATAGACATGGTCCTTGAGGAGACCCAGCCCCAGACGGTAGGGCCTTCCATGGGGGGGAATTCGGGCTCGGCGCCAAGCACCGAACCCGAATCCGCCCCTATGCAAGGTCCTCCTCAAATGGCTGAGGGCTCCGAGGCAGTAGAAGGAGGGGAGGGATCTCCTCCGACAGGTGCCCCTACGACAACCAGGACCTTCTCCATTTCGGAGAGGGACCTGGCTGAGGCTGGTCCATCTGGCCTGGGGACTTCTGCCGGCGGAGGTGAAAAGCGGGTTCATTCCCCGCCCTCCTCTCCTAAAAAGAAAAAGACTAAAAAGACTCAAAAGACGAAGAAGACTCGGGGCTCCTCTCCATCCGCGGGGGCTGCGGGGACGGATGGGTCTGCTGCCACTTTGGTAGGCGACCAAGCCAAGATCGGCACATCCGGCCCCTCTACCCCCTCGTGTGCGGAGCCCATGACTACGACTAAGACCAAGAATGCACAGTGCGGAGCCTCGATGACATCGGGGCCCCTGATTCAGAGGTTACCTGGCGTTTTCGAGCCCGCTGGCTTCAAACGCTTCCTCGTTATTCGCTCCACTGATGGCACCATGTTGTCCAAGGGCAACATGATCCATCAGAGGAGAGGATTAGCTAGTGCAATTGGTAGAGAGCCGAAGGTAACCCGTTTCTCGGACGGGAGCCTTCTGGCGAATGCGGCGAATCCCGCCGAGGCGGCCAAGATAAGTGCTCTTCGGACACTTCATGGCACCCCGGTGAGTGTGACGCCGCACTCTACCATGAACTTTGTGAAAGGAGTAGTTTATGCGAGGGAACTCGTTGACTACTCCATTGAGGACATCACCCTAGAGCTGGCCGACCATGGGGCGGTCAAGGTCGAACGTGTGATGAGAAAACAGGGAGGGGCCTCGAGACCCACCCCTACACTCTTCGTCACGTTCGACTGTGACAAGCTCCCTGAGTCGGTGCGTGCCGGTTGGTACCGCTACCGCGTGAAGGCATTCGTGCCACTGCCGCGGCGGTGCTATTACTGCCACCGCTTCGGCCATACGAATCGATCATGTAGACGTGCAAAATCGGGGTCACCCGAAGTCTGTGTAAATTGCTCCAAGGTCGCACACGATAAGTCCAAATCGTGTGTGGCCAAGTGTGTCAATTGCGGAGAGCCGCACCCTGCTTCTTCGAAGCAATGTGGTGCATATCTCCTTGAGAAATAAATCCTGGCCGTTCAGGCCCAGGATCGACTCTCATTCCGCGAGGCAAAGGACTTGGTCCTGGCGCGCCCGGCTCTGCCTGGGACGTCATATGCCTCAATAGTTAGAAAGGCACCCTCTGCTCCTGGCCCATCCAGGCCAACGAGCACGGTTGTTTCCGCGCCCATTCGGAGCCCTTCTGTGGGCTCTACCCAACCTGGGCGCTCCCCTGGTAAAGCTGGCGGCAAAAGGGGTTCATACCCTGCCCCGGCTAAAACCAGGGCTCCCCCCTCTTCCCCCAGCGTGACCGTTTCGCGTAAAGCGAAACGGCCACGCGCCTCCACCGAGTCGTTAGACTCACAGGAGGCAACACCCCTGAAGATGGTCGCTAGGCCATCTTCCGGGGTTCCTAAAGCTGTTCCCCGAAAGGAGGACAGCAACAAAGGAGCTTCGGCCCCTTTGCCCACGCCCCGAGGTGGAGCGAGTGGCTCGGAGACGGTGGTTCCTCGAAAAGAGGGCCCCCCGCCTCCGAAGCCGCAACGCCCGCCTAAAGTTTCGAGGCGGAGGGAGGAAAAGACTCGCATGGCGAGCCCAACCTCCCCCAATAAGTCCTCGAAGGCGACAGCGCCTTCAGCGCTTTGTCCGGCCAACAGCGCCCGGGGTTCTGCCCCCGGGAAGCGTACGGCCATTCCCGTGAGGGTCTTCAATTCGAGGAGGGCCCCCGCGTCTCCTCCGAGCTAGGCCTGGAGGGCATATTCCTTCAATGGAATTGCCGTGGACTCCGGGCCAACTGGGAGGAGCTGCGGAGGCTCGCCTCATCCCGTTCCCCGTTAGCTATTTTTTTGCAGGAGACCATGCTAGGCGCGTGCCCCCTGCCTGCCCTCCCGGGGTATAAGGGTCTTGCGACCCAACCACCGCGGGACGGCCGGGCTGGGGGATGCGCGGTTTACACCCGGCATGATGTCTCCGTTCTTCCTTTCTCTTTAGATACCTCCTTTCAGGCAGTGGCTGTGCAGCTGCACCTGGATAGGAGGTATACTATCATTTCTGCGTACATTCCACCGTCAGCTGACTTCGACGCGGGGGACTTTCGCCGCGTCGTGGCACGGTTGCCGAGGCCCTATCTCTTGCTTGGAGATCTGAACGGCAGGCATCCTCTCTGGGGAGATTACACCATAAATCCCAGGGGACAAGTCCTTGCCGATCTGATCGAAGAGCTTGAGATGGGTGTCCTAAACGTGGATGAGTTTACGCATCACTGTCCGAGAACCGCTTCATTTTCTTGCCTTGACCTATCTTTGTGCTCTTCGGATGCACAGCCTGATTTTGATTGGGGGGTGGTCGATGACCTCCATGGTAGTGATCACTTTCCCATTCAAATATCATTTTCAGGGCAACTGCCGCCTGAGAGACCACCTCGGTGGTGCTTGGCGCGGGCGCGGTGGCCTGCATTTCAGGAAATGACTGAATTCTCTATCTCAGTCAAGGAGTTTAGGTCGGTAGATGAGGCCGTCGAGTTCTTCTCCGGCAACCTCATCGCCGTGGGCCTGACTACTATTCCTAGGACGTCTGGCCGTTTTGCACGCCGACCACTCCCATGGTGGTCGGCCGAGTGTGAGACGGCCCTCAAACAGAAGCGTTATGCCTACATGCGCTATAAGCGCCGCCCGAACGATTTCACCGTCGCTGAATTTCGTCGGGCTAGGGCTAGGTTCCGGTATATTTCGAAGCACGCCCGCCGCTCTTCTTGGCGGGCATACGTGTCTTCACTTAACGGGAAGACCCCTTTAGCTGAGGTGTGGAAGCGAGTCAAAAGGATTCGGGGCAAGTTCTCGCAGGACCCCCCTCCCGTTCTCCAGGAGAATGGGACCGCAATCTCGGACCCCGCGTCCGTGGCGGAATCCTTAGCGACCGCTTTTTCCGCATTCTCTAGCCGTGATGCTGCTCCGCCAGCATTCAATGCACGTCGTGATGTCGCGGAAGGCCGCCGGCTGGACTTTACCTCCAGAGGCGGAGAACCCTTCAACGACAAGTTTACTGTGAGTGAGTTGCGTTCCGCTCTCGCTTCGTGCGCGGACACCGCCCATGGTCCGGACGATGTCCCGTACGCCATGCTTCGACACCTGGGTGAGCGAGGCATGGCCTTTCTATTAGATTTGTTCAACAGGATCTGGGTGGAAGGTCTCCTCCCAGACTCCTGGCGAATCGCTACTGTGCTCGCCTTTCGCAAGCCGGGGAGAGATCACTCTACTCCGACCGGTTTCCGCCCAATCTCTCTAACCTCTTGCGTGTGCAAATTGATGGAGAAATTGGTAAATGTTAGATTAGCCTATTTCCTGGACAGCGGAGGCCATCTGTCTTCTGCACAGTGCGGCTTCCGTAAGTTCCACTCCACGTCGGATGCTCTGCTCCGACTGGAAAATGCCGTCTGCGAGGCTTTCCTTCGTAGACAGCACTACGCCACGGTGTTTTTTGATCTGGAGAAAGCCTATGATACCGCATGGCGATACGGTATCATGGAGACTCTCCACACGATGGGGGCGAGGGGACGCCTCCCAATGTTTATATCTGAATTTTTGCGAGATCGTCGATTCCGCGTACGGGTGGGGGGAGCCCTCTCCGGCCCAAAGGAGCAGGAAGAGGGTGTCCCGCAGGGAAGTGTCCTCAGTGTCACACTCTTTGCCCTGAGCATCAACGGCATCACCTCGGTGCTGCCGGAAGATGTTCTCGCTACGCTCTACGTGGACGACCTTTCGATCTCTTTTGGCGCGGCCCAGATGCCAACTCTGGAGCGCCGACTCCAACAGGCATTGAACCGCGTCTCTCGCTATGCCGAAGCGCACAGGTTTCGGTTTTCTTTGGCCAAGACTAAGGTGGTGCACTTCTGCCGCCATCCACGGCTTCACCCCGACCCAGATTTGTTTCTTAATGGGGTGCGCCTGGATGTGGTTGAGTCGCACCGTTTCCTTGGTCTTGTATTCGACCGACGCCTCACCTGGGAGGCTCACATTCGCAGCCTTAGGGTCTCTTGTACCCGCGCCATGGACATTCTCCGTTCCGTGACGTTCAGCGCTTGGGGCGCTGATAGGGCTACCGCCTTACTTTTTTATCGATCCTTTGTTCGCTCGAAGCTCGACTACGGATGCGAGTTTTATGCATCCGCAGCCGAGCGTTTATTGCGGAAGGTGGATTCGATCCACCACACCGGCCTTCGCCTTGCGACCGGTGCCTTCCGCACTTCCCCCATTGAGAGCCTGTTGGTCGATGCTGGGGAGATGCCACTCGCTCTGCGCTGCGTGCAGTGCATCACTCGCCTGTACGCGCGAGCCCGGCGCCTCCCCCAGTCGCCGACAGCTCTCACTGCATCCGCAGCTGATCTCGATGGTGCCTATGCCGCCGAGAGACGCCAGTCATACCCTAAGCCCTTTGGGTTTAGGGCCAGGAAACTCCTTCGAGAGGTAGATATAGCTCTCGGGCCGCTGGCGCCCCTGGTTCTGCCCAGGACGCCACCCTGGAGGGTACCACATTTGGCTATTTGTCGCCACGCCTCTGCTCCCAAAGCTTGTACTGCGCCGGGAGTATTGCGTTCGATCTTTTTGGAGCACACATCGTGTCACGCTGGTACCGTGCCAGTGTATACGGATGGCTCCAAGTCCCAAGAGGGGGTCGGCTTCCACGCCGTATCCCCTCTGTTTGAAGTCAGCGGGGCTCTACCAGGCGCTGCGTCTGTCTTCACGGCCGAGCTGGTGGCAATACACCACTCGGTACGGGAGATTACGCGACGTGCCCGGTTCGGAGACCGGATTGTGATTTATAGCGACTCACAAAGCGCCCTGAGTGCTCTCGGGGCATTGGAATCTCCGCATCCCCTGGTTCGCGAAATCCGTGACGCCACGGTTTTGGCGAGCCGGGCAGATGTCGAGATTATCTTCTGCTGGGTTCCTGGACATGTAGGAATTGCGGGGAATGAGCGCGCCGATGAGGGCGCCAAAGAGTCCGCGAGGACTCTGCGACCGGACCAGCGTTTCGCTCTTCCTCACACCGACTACATGGCAGGAATACGGGCAGCTCTTCGGACTGCTTGGCAAAGAAGATGGGAGACGGTCGAGGGGAACTTAAAGTTGCGTGCCATTGCGCCGCGACTGTTCCCATGGACCTATCCCCCAATGCCGCGGCGGCTTCAGGTTGCTTTCTGTCGTCTTCGAATCGGACACACTCGTGTGACGCATCGTTACTTGGTGGAGCGCTCGCATGTGCCCTATTGCAACGACTGCGTCGTCCCCCAGACTGTTCGGCATATTCTTGTCGAATGTCCCAGTCTGGGTGATCTTCGCGCACGATACCTGTCTCGGTACCGGGATGGGCGGGGTCGCTACCGCCTGTCCCTTGTACTCGGGACGAGTGCGTGCACCATGACTGGTGGACTTATTGACTTTTTGGGGGAGGCCGGCCTTCTCCCCTTTATTTAAGGTTCCTTTTTTTGTTATTGTTTTGTTTTAGATTGCACTCTCCTGCACCGGGGTGAGGGGGACCTCCCCCCGCTGCCGGAGATTGCTTCGATTGTTAAGTTTTTCAAATTTATATTGATTGTTAAGTTTTCATATTTTAACTTTAAAGTAGCCTAATTCTAGGCTGTCGTGTTTTTCGGCGACTTATGCCCAAGTGGAGCGCTCGCCTGCGCCCTATTGCAACGACTGCGTCGTCCCCCAGACTGTTCGGCACATTCTTGTTGAATGTCCCAGTCTGGGTGATCTTCGCGCACGATACCTGTCCCAGTACCGGGATGGGCGGGGTCGCTACCGCCTGTCCCTTGTGCTCGGGACAGATTCGTGCACATTGACTTGTTGACTTCTTGGGGGAGGCCGGCCTTCTCCCTATTATTTAAGCAAGGTTTGTTTGTTTTTTTGTTTTGTTTTGTTGTTTTTTTGCATTTGTTTTTTTTTTTTTTTGTTTTTTTGTTTGTTTTTTTTCTTTAGTTGCACGCTCCTGCGCCGGGGGGACCTCTCCCCGACGCACCAGCTTGCTTCCTTTCCCCCTTTTGGGGTGTTGTTTTTTTTTTCTCTTTTTAATTTTATTTTAAAGTAGCCTAGAACTAAGCCAGTTTTAATACGGCGACTAATGCCCAAGTAGGCAGTCGCCAGATGAGCTCTTAAAAAAAAAAAAAAAAATCATTTTCTTGCCTCGACCTATCTTTTTGCTCTTTGGATGCACAGCCCTATTTTAATTGGGGGGAGGTCGATGACCTTCCCCTCGATAAACTGCCGCCTGAGAGCCCACCTCGATGGTGCTTGGCGTGGGCGCTGTGGCCCGCATTTCAGGAAATGACTGAATTCTCTATCTCAGTCGAGGAGTTTAGGTCGGTAGATGATGCCGTTGAATTCTCCGGCAACCACATCGCCGCGGGCATGACTACTATTCCCAGAACGTCTGGCAGTTTAGCACGCCGACCACTCCCATTGTGGTCGGCCGAGTGTGAGACGGCCCTCAAACAGAAGCGTTATGCCTACATGCGCTATAAGCGCCGCCCGAACGATTTCACTGTCGCTGAATTTCGTCGGGCTAGGGCTAGGTTCCGGTATATTTCGAAGCATGCCCGCCGCTCTTCTTGGCGGGCATACGTGTCTTCACTTAACGGGAAGACCCCTTTAGCTGAGGTGTGGAAGCGAGTCAAAAGGATTCGGGGCAAGTTCTCGCAGGACCCCCCTCCCGTTCTCCAGGAGAATGGGACCGCAATCTCGGACCCCGCGTCCGTGGCGGAGTCCTTATCGACCGCTTTTTCCGCATTCTCTAGCCGTGATGCGGCTCCGCCAGCATTCAATGCACGTCGTGATGTCGCGGAAGGCCGCCGGCTGCTCTTCACCTCCAGAAGCGGAGAACCCTTCAAAGACAAGTTTACTTTGAGTGAGTTGCGCTCCGCTCTCGCTTCGTGCGCGGACACCGCCCATGTTCCGGACGATGTCCCGTACCTCATGCTTCGACACCTGGGTGAGCGAAGCATGGCCTTTCTGTTAGATTTGTTCAACAGGATCTGGGTCAGGGTCTTCTCCCCGACTCCTGGCGAATCGCTACTGTGCTCGCCTTTCGCCAACCTGGGAGAGATCACTCTACTCCGACCGGCTTCTGACCAATCTCTCTAACCTCTTGCGTGTGCAAGTTAAGGGAGAAATTGGTAAATGTTCGATTAGCCTTTTATCTGGACAGCGGAGGCCATCTGTGTTCTGCACAGTGCGGCTTCCGCAAGCTGCACTCCACATCGGATGCTCTGCTCCGACTGGAAAATGCCGTCTGCGAGGCTTTCCTTCGTAGACAGCACTACGCCACGGTCTTTTTCGATCTGGAGAAGGCCTATGATACCGCATGGCGATACGGTATCATGGAGACTCTCCACACGATGGGGGCGAGGGGACGCCTCCCAATGTTTATATCCGAATTTTTGCGAGATCGTCGATTCCGCGTACGGGTGGGGGAAGCCCTCTCCAGCCCAAAGGAGCAGGAAGAGGGTGTCCCGCAGAGAAGTGTCCTCAGTGCCACACTCTTTGCCCTGAGCATCAACGGCATCACCTCGGTGCTGCCGGAAGATGTTCTCGCTACGCTCTACGTGGACGTCCTTTCGATCTTTTTTGGCGCGGCCCAGATGCCAACTCTGGAGCGTCGACTCCAACAGGCATTGAACCGCGTCTCTCGCTATGCCGAAGCGCACAGGTTTCGGTTTTCTTTGGCCAAGACTAAGGTGGTGCACTTCTGCCGCCATCCACGGCTTCACCCCGACCCAGATTTGTTTCTTAATGGTGTGCGCCTGGATGTGGTTGAGTCGCACCGTTTCCTTGGTCTTGTATTCGACCGGCGCCTCACCTGGGAGGCTCATATTCGCAGCCTTAGGGTCTCTTGTACCCGCGCCATGGATATTCTCCGTTCCGTGACGTTCAGCCCTGATAGGGCTACTCCTACTTTTTTATCGATCCTTTGTTCTTTTCAATCTCGACTACGGATGCGAGTTTTATGCATCCGCAGCCGAGCGTTTATTGCGGAAGGTGGATTCGATCCACCACACCGGCCTTCGCCTTGCGACCGGCGCCTTCCGCACTTCCCCGATTGAAAGCCTTCTTGTCGATGCTAGGGAGATGCCACTCGCTCTACGCCGTCCGTGTATAGTGCATTATTCGGCTGTACGCGCGAGCTTTCTTTCTTTTTCATTTTGTTATTTTAATGTACCCTGTGGTAAGTACAGCGACTTATGCCCAAGTAGGCAGTCGCCACATGGGCTCATAAAAAAAAAAATCCTCTTCCTCTATACAACCACTTTTTTTCTCAGACCCTCCTTTGCCCATTTTTTATTTTCTCCTCTAGTTTTAAGGACCGGACCAGCGACCTCATGCCATATTAGAAGAGACTTTGGAACCTCTATAAGCAAGGACCTTTAACTCTAGCCTTTTGCAACAGCCTAGGATCTGTGGGGTCCGGGGCATTGGGGCATGATTAATGGAATTATCGATTTTGTTCCAATAACCCTTTCCCAGAGCTTAATGGATCGACCCCTTGATGCTGCCATTCTCGGGTGCATCAGGCTGCACTTCTTATGGTGGGTGGGCTTTATTGCTTTGTTCACTGCGAGGCCAACTAAAACTCTCGGGTTCATCTCTGGGTCACACAGTTATCACTGCCTCTAAATTGTACCTCTTTTTCCTTGACTCTCTTATGCTCTCAAACAGTCTCTCATATTCTTTACTCTCTCACTAATCACACTTATTCACTCATTTTCTCCCTTCCTGCGGTCTTCCGCGTATATTTTCATCTACATAGGAACCAATTAACCTTTTGCACAACATAATGATGTGATCACATGGGCCCATACTCATGACGCTTACAATTTTCACATCATACACATCCATTAGCATATTTTTTCTCACTAGGAGAAGATAAATTATACATTCACATCTTATGCTCATCCTTGTGCTGAAAAAATATCTTTGCCATACACAAGTCTCTGCACATCAACCGACCATGTACTCTCCATTTTCACTCGTTAGGTATACCAAGCACTCCAGGAAACTATTCCTCCATTCACATTTCCTAAGGTCGTTATTATCCAATCCTCATTTTCCCATTTCATCCAGCATTCGTCCCAATTGATTCCAGAACCTCCCCTTCCCACCCTTGCATATACCATTGCAGAGCCCACCCACTACGACCCCACACAGTTTCACATCTGTATGAAACTGTGTTCCTTGACGATCGCCCTTTCTCCGAGATCCGTTGCCTTCTACGACACACGCCAGAAGACAGTATGGGTCTTGCCCATCAACATGTCAAGGTGTTTCTTTCCTTTCGCCACAATCTCTCTCTTCATACCTTGTACCGACCCTTGTTTTGGAACTTCTGTTAAACGTAGGTTTCAACTATGAGATGGACCAAGAAGACAGCTAGCTTAATGTCCAAGAACTGGAAGAGAGACATTTCTGAACGGAAAAATATCTCAGATGATTCATTACTATTTTGATTTTCAGGACAAACAATTTGGGAAAGTCCAATTGCACTTCCCTCACTTAAATCCCAAGGCTAAAGTCAAGACAAACATCAAGACTTATAAGACTTTCACCCTCGAAAGAGCGTATAAAGGAGACACTTACTTCTGGGGGCTTCTCCCCCAAGCTGGAGATAGCTTGCTATTCCACTTTGAGTCCCCGCTGGTTCTGAAGGGGTAAGTTAAGTTGAGATAGTTTAAGTAATGACGCTTCTGGAAATTTTTGAATGTCGAGTCTACTTTTTTCATCATTTAAAATTTTCATTTACAGATTTTTGTTTCGTAGCGGAAATGTAGAGCATCCATCTGACAGACTCTATAACACAACTGTTGAAGTTCTACCCACAATACCCGTGAAGGCCAGTATGCCTTTAAAAAAAACGAAAGACGACTATTATATTATAGGTTCGTTGGTTATTCGAGATGTTTGCTTGAAAACCTTTGTAATCCAGAACAACCAAAATGCAAAAAATGCCAACTGTTGACACAGTGTTTTTCTTCAATTTAGAGTGGAGTAGCAGCGAGACGGTATTCCAAGGAAAGGTAGTAAGGAGAGATATGTAAAGAAAGTGAGGGAAAATGTGTCGACGATATATAGCAACATCCTACTGCAGGTATTAGGGCTGGAAGGACACAGAATCCTCCAGATGTCGACCGCAGCAAGGTTTCTCCATATTACCCCTGCGGTTCATAAAAGGATAGCTAAGGAAAAGAATGATGGGAGGCAGTAGAAGGAGAAGAGGGTGGGAAGAATGGAGGCAAGTAAAATACTGAACCTCAACCAGAGCCACAAGGTAGGGGTGTCACACACTCACTTCCGGCCCCGACCATGAATGAATGGACAAAATTTGGTCGGAGACTATCCTGCGAAATTAGCCGCCGCCAAGAAAATAGGTGAGAAAGGCTTGTAAAGAAAGTGGCTAAAGGGGGTAAAATGGAAATACATAGAAGGAATAATGCCCAGGCAGGCAACCTAGTTTGATAGTGCTGCTTCTTTGGGTACCAGATGTAACTTAGTCTTTAGTGAATCAAGGAAGAATTCATTTGCTTACAAAGAGCATAAGTAACAAAAAAGCTTATGTTGAGGTTATTCCCTCGTCTGTTCCTTAGTGCAAATTATGGTACTCTTTTTTACTTTCCGAGATCTTCTTCGATTTTGTTCTTTGGATCTTTCCTCGAACGTAGTCATTTGCACTCTTTTTCACCACCTTGATTTCCAGCATTTTCCATATTTTTTCTCCATCCCTGAGTAGTGCCATGTAAAAAAACCCGCAAAGTTTCCCATTTACGTTAGGTGGCTCTAATTGAAATTAACGCTTCTAACTGAAATTTTTTAAAATAGCAACCAAAAAAAGAGGTAATGATCGATCCTGCCTTCCTTTTACATTAACTTCGTTTTGCAGGTAGTTTCGATGATATGGGACTTGCTGAGGGTGATATCGGCCCCTCATTTGGAAAAATTAGAAAATTAAGACTATCCATTCATTCTGAAAGTGATAACTGGGCTATTCTCAGTGAAGTAAGTAACTCTTAATTATTATCATTTTTTTTAAGAGAAGTAAATAACATTATGTTTTTGTCAAGCAAAAGACTAGAGTTAATGTATCTATTGGGGTAGAGTAGATTTGATTAAGGCTTCTAGATGTTGCTTGAATTTTTGGTAATAATGGTTTGGTATGTTTTTAGTTAGCGTCTTTCTTCGGATTTTATATTGTTAACCATTTATTCCATTTTAAAGTCTAAAAATGCTTGGCTAATGGGGTCCACTGTGTACCCCATTACCCAAGCTTTATACTTCAAAGGAAAATACCCTAAGCCCTTTGGGTTTAGGCCCAGGAAACTCCTTCGAGATGTAGATATAGCTCTCGGGCCGGTGGCGCCCCTGGTTCTGCCCAGGACGCCAGCCTGGAGGGTACCACATTTGGCTATTTGTCGCCACGCCTCTGCTCCCAAAGCTTGTACTGCGCCGAGAGGATTGCGTTCGACCTTTTTGGAGCACACCTTGTGTCACGCTGGTACCGTGCCAGTATATACGGATGGCTCCAAGTCCCAAGAGGGGGTCGGCTTCTACGCCGTATCCCCTCTGTTTGAAGTCAGCGGGGCTCCGCCAGGCGCTGCGTCTGTCTTCACGGTCGAGCTGGTGGCAATACACCACTTGGTACCGGAGATTACGCGACGTGCCCGGTTCGGAGACCGGATTGTGATCTATAGCTACTCACAAAGCGCCCTGAGTGCTCTCAGGGCATTGGAATCTCCGCATCCCCTGGTTCGCGATATCCGTGACGCCACGGTTTTGGCGAGCCGGGCAGATGTCGAGATTATCTTCTGCTGGGTTCCTGGACATGTAGGAATTGCGGGGAATGAGCGCGCCGATGAGGGCGCCAAAGAGTCCGCGAGGACTCTGCGACCGGACCAGCGTTTCGCTCTTCCTCACACTGACTACATGGCAGGAATACGGGCAGCTCTTCCGACTGCTTGGCAAAGAAGATGGGAGACGGTCGAAGGGAACTTAAAGTTGCGTGCCATTGCGCCGCGACTGTTCCCATGGACCTATCCCCCAATGCCGCGGCGGCTTCAGGTTGCTTTCTGTCGTCTCCGAATCGGACACACTCGTGTGACGCATCGCTATTTGATGGAGCGCTCGCCTGCGCCCAATTGCAACGACTGCGTCGTCCCCCAGACTGTTCGGCCCATTCTTGTCGAATGTCCCAGTCTGGGTGATCTTCGCGCACGCTACCTGTCCCGGCACCGGGATGGGCGGGGTTGCTACCGCCTGTCCTTTGTACTCGGGACGAGTTCTTGCACATTGACTGGTGGACTAGTTGACTTTTTGGGGGAAGCCGGCCTTCTCCCTTTCATTTAACTAAGTTTTGTTGTTGTTATTGTTATCACTTCCTAATTGTTATTTCTTTTTATTGTTGTTTTCTGTTCAATTTTTTTAAAGTAGCCTAGAACTAGGCTGTTTGTTTACGGCGACTTATGTGACTTAAAAAAAAAAATCAACATGGAATTGCGCAGAATGAGGGCGCCAAAGAGTCGCCCTTCCTCACACCGATTACTTGGCAGGAATCGTAGTTGCTTGGCAATGAAGATAAGAGACGGCCGAGGGGAACATAAAGTGGCGTGCTATTGCACCACGACTGTTCCCATGGACCTACCCCCTTAATGCCGCGAC
Source organism: Ceratothoa steindachneri (assembly GCA_963969495.1). Classification (NCBI taxonomy): domain Eukaryota; kingdom Metazoa; phylum Arthropoda; class Malacostraca; order Isopoda; family Cymothoidae; genus Ceratothoa; species Ceratothoa steindachneri. The sequence goes on along the minus strand of OZ018321.1, from coordinate 4,425,579 downwards.
TGCTTCAGGTTGCTTTTTTCTCCGAATTGGTCACACTCGCGGGACACACTGCCATCAAATGGAGAGCTCGCCGGTACTTCATTGTGATGACTGCGTTGTCCCCCAGACTGTTAGGCACATTCTTGTTGAATGTCCCAGTCTGGGTGATCTTCGTGCATGTTACCCGTCTCGGTACTGAGACGAGTGGGGTCGTTACTGCTTCTGCTCCCGACAGCATCGTGCACGCACACGTTTGGACGCATGAACTTTGAGAAGGAGGCTGGCTTCCTCCATTTTATTTTACTCTGTTATTGCTGGGGGAGATGGGTCCCCCCATCCCGACGCCAGAGTGTGCCCACTCTTCTTCCTTTTGTATTATTGTTTTTTGTTTTGCTTTTTACTGTAGTCAAGTAATAGGCTAAAAATCTACTCCTGTGACTAATGCTCTTGGTGGCTGTCGCCGTAAGGGGCGCGGCGATTTGCCATCCTGGCCGCCGTGCTGACGGGATCCAGCGCCCCGTCCGGCCCCAGCTTAGCCTCTCTTCCTTCCTTCAGATAGCCCGATTTCTCCCCTACCTCGTTGCTTTTCATACAACCTCTCCCACAACTTTCTCTGGTCAGCCTCTAATTTCACAGGGTAGATGCTGACCTTCTTCTCAAGCCAGCCACCCCGGATCGGGGCTGAGGGGGGAGGGGGGAGGGGACATTGTTCCCTAACCCCTGAGCTCCGGTTCGGGATGGGGTTTTTTTAACAACCTGCTTCATCCCCACCCATACCTTCCTCACATCCTCTTTCCTCTCCTCTTCACATTCTATCAATTTTACGCCGTGTCCAAGGGAGAGCCGCCATGCCGATGGACTGCCAGGCCACCAGGCGGGAGGGGTGGTCCCGAATGGCGGCGCCTGGCTCTGCCGGGCTTGTCAGCACCTCTCGCAGTGCGGGCAACTGCGAGAGGTGATGAGCTATTGCGTCCCGTATTAAAAAGAGGGTCACCATGCCCATGTATGTAAAACAAATAAAAAACCAACCCACAACTTTCCCTGAAACAGCGACGGAGCCGCCCTCGGGCAGCTCCGTTAAAAAAATTGGAGGTCTCTTCCCCCTGTGCTTGCGCAGGGGACCCTCCATATCTCTTCAACCGGAGAGGAGGCTTACTCCTCTCCTACGCCTACGGGTGAAGGGGACTCCCCCTCACCCCCTTCTTTGGAGGTACTTTCGGGCACCTCCCTTTTACCAGCGGCAGTCCCCTCTTTTCTTTCCAAGGGCACTGCCAGCAAAGCCAGCAGGCAGCCCTTAGCCAGCCGCTCCACATCGAAGCGGCTCGGTAGGGCAAACCCCCTTAGGGGGGAGAGGGAAGCCAGGCCCCTTCGGTCGCTTCCCTCAAAAGACCTGCTGGCAAGGATATTAAACCTTGGCGGGGTTAAGGCTTGTGCCTTCCCACAAATGACTCTTGACGCTGCCAACGGGACCTGCGATGTCCTGGGAGGGAATGGCGAACTGGAGGCCCCTCCTGTGATAGACATGGTCCTTGAGGAGACCCAGCCTCAGAGGTTATGGCCTTCCATGGGGGGGAATCCGGGCTCGGCGCCAAGCACCGAACCCGACTCCGCCCCTATGCAAGGTCCCCCTCAAACGGCTGAGGGCTCCGAGGCAATACAATGAGAGGAGGGATCTCCTCCGACAGGTGCCCCCACGACTACCAGGAACTTCTCCATTTCGGAGAGGGACCTGGCTGAGGCCGGCCCATCTGGCCGGCCTTGAGATTGAAATCCTGGCCGTTCAGGCCCAGGATCGACTCTCATTCCGCGAGGCAAAGGACTTGGTCCTGGCGCGCCCGGCTCTGCCTGGGACGTCATATGCCTCAATAGTTAGAAAGGCACCCTCTGCTCCTGGCCAATCCAGGCCAACGAGCACGGTTGTTTCCGCGCCCATTCGGAGCCCTTCTGCGGGCTCTACTACACCCGTGCGCTCCCCTGGTAAAGCTGGCGGCAAAAAGGGTTCATACCCAGCCCCGGCTAAAACCAGGGCTCCCCCCTCTTCCCCCAGCGTGACCGTTTCCCGCAAGACGAAACGGCCACGCGCCTCCACCGAGTCGTTAGACTCACAGGAGGCAACACCCCTGAAGATGGTCGCTAGGCCATCTTCGGGGGTTCCTAAAGCTGTCCCCCGAAAGGAGGACAGCAACAAAGGAGCTTCGGCTCCTTCCCCCACGCCCCGAGGTGGAGCGAGTGGCTCGGAGACGGTGGTTCCTCGAAAAGATGGCCCCCCGCCTCCGACGCCGCAACGCCCTCCTAAGGTTTCGAGGCGGAGGGAGGAAAAGACTCGCATGGCGAGCCCCACCTCCCCCAATAAGTCCTCGAAGGCGACAGCGCCCTCAGCGCTTTGTCCGGCCAACAACGCCCGGGGTTCTGCCCCCGGGAAGCGTACGGCCATTCCCGTGAGGGTCTTCAGTTCGAGGAGGGCCCCCGCGTCTCCTCCGAGCTAGGCCTGGAGGGCATATTCCTTCAATGGAATTGCCGTGGACTCCGGGTTATTTGGGAGGAGCTGCGGAGGCTCGTCTCGTCCCGTTCCCCGTTAGCTATTTTTTTGCAGAAGACCATGCTAGGCGCGTGCCCCCTGCCCGCCCTCCCGGGGTATAAGGGTCTTGCGACCCCACCTCCGCGGGATGGCCGGGCTGGGGGATGCGCGGTTTACACCCGGCATGATGTCTCCGTTCTTCCTTTCTCTTTAGATACCTCCTTTCAGGCAGTGGCTGTGCAGCTGCACCTGGATAGGAGGTATACTATCATTTCTGCGTACATTCCACCCTCAGCTGACTTCGACGCGGGGGACTTCCGCCGCGTCGTGGCATGGTTGCCGAGGCCCTATCTCTTGCTTGGAGATCTGAACGGCAGGCATCCTCTCTGGAGAGATTACTCCATAAATCCCAGGGGACAAGTCCGTCCGATCTGATCGAAGAGCTTGAGATGGGTGTCCTAAACGTGAATGAGTTTACGCATCACTGTCCGAGAACCGCTTCATTTTCTTGCCTTGACCTATCTTTGTGCTCTTCGGATGCACAGCCTGATTTTGATTGGGGGGTGGTCGATGACATCCATGGTAGTGATCACTTTCCCATTCAAATATCATTTTCAGGGCAACTGCCGCCTGAGAGACCACCTCGGTGGTGCTTGGCGCGGGCGCGGTGGCCTGCATTTCAGGAAATGACTGAATTCTCTATCTCAGTCGAGGAGTTTAGGTCGGTAGATGAGGCCGTTGAGTTCTTCTCCGGCAACCTCATCGCCGTGGGCCTGACTACTATTCCTATGACGTCTGGCCGTTTTGCACGCCGACCACTCCCATGGTAGTGGCCGAGTATGAGACGGCCCTCAAACAGAAGCGTTATACCTACATGCGCTATAAGCGCCGCCCGAACGATTTCACTGTCGCTGAATTTCGTCGGGCTAGGTTCCGGTATATTTCGAAGCACGCCCGCCGCTCTTCTTGGCGGACATACGTTTCTTCACTTAACGGGAAGACCCCTTTAGCTGAGTTGTGGAAGCGAGTCAAAAGGATTGGGGCAAGTTTCCCTCAGGACCCCCCTCCCGTTCTCCAGGAGAATGGGACCGCAATCTCGGACCCCGCGTCCGTGGCGGAATCCTTAGCGACCGCTTTTTCCGCATTCTCTAGCTGGGATGCTGCTCCGCCAGCATTCAATGCACGTCGTGATGTCGCGGAAGGCCGCCGGCTGGACTTTACCTCCAGAGGCGGAGAACCCTTCAACGACAAGTTTACTGTGAGTGAGTTGCATTCCGCTCTCGCTTCGTGCGCGGACACCGCCCATGGTCCGGACGATGTCCCGTACGCTATGCTTCGACACCTGGGTGAGCGAGGCATGGCCTTTCTGTTAGATTTGTTCAACAGGATCTGGGTTGAAGGTCTTCTCCCAGACTCCTGGCGAATCGCTACTGTGCTCGCCTTTCGCAAACCTGGGAGAGATCACTCTACTCCGACCGGTTTCCGCCCAATTTCTCTAACCTCTTGCGTGTACAAGTTGATGTAGAAATTGGTAAATGTTAGATTAGCCTATTTCCTGGACAGCGGAGGCCATCTGTCTTCCGCACAGTGCGGCTTTCGCAAGTTCCACTTCACATCGGATGCTCTGCTCCGACTGGAAAATGCCGTCTGCGAGGCTTTCCTTCGTAGACAGCACTACGCCACGGTCTTTTTCGATCTGGAGAAGGCCTATGATACCGCATGGCGATACGGTATCATGGAGACTCTCCACACGATGGGGGCGAGGGGACGCCTCCCAATGTTTATATCCGAATTTTTGCGAGATCGTCGATTCCGCGTACGGGTGGGGGAAGCCCTCTCCAGCCCAAAGGAGCAGGAAGAGGGTGTCCCGCAGAGAAGTGTCCTCAGTGCCACACTCTTTGCCCTGAGCATCAACGGCATCACCTCGGTGCTGCCGGAAGATGTTCTCGCTACGCTCTACGTGGACGTCCTTTCGATCTCTTTTGGCGCGGCCCAGATGCCAACTCTGGAGCGTCGACTCCAACAGGCATTGAACCGCGTCTCTCGCTATGCCGAAGCGCACAGGTTTCGGTTTTCTTTGGCCAAGACTAAGGTGGTGCACTTCTGCCGCCATCCACGGCTTCACCCCGACCCAGATTTGTTTCTTAATGGGGTGCGCCTGGATGTGGTTGAGTCGCACCGTTTCCTTGGTCTTGTATTCGACCGACGCCTCACCTGGGAGGCTCATATTCGCAGCCTTAGGGTCTCTTGTACCCGCGCCATGGACATTTTCCGTTCCGTGTCGTTCAGCGCTTGGGGCGGTGATAGTGCTACTGCCCTACTTTTTTATCGATTCTTTGTTCGTTCAAAGCTCGACTACGGATGCGAGTTTTATGCATCCGCAGCCGAGCGTTTATTGCGGAAGGTGGATTCGATCCACCACACCGGCCTTCGCCTTGCGACCGGTGCCTTCCGCACTTCCCCCATTGAGAGCCTGTTGGTCGATGCTGGGGAGATGCCACTCGCTCTGCGCCGCGTGCAGTGCATCACTCGCCTGTACGCGCGAGCCCGGCGCCTCCCTCAGTCGCCAACAGCTCTCACTGCATTCGCAGCTGATCTCGATGGTGCCTATGCCGCCGAGAGACGCTAGTCATACCCTAAGCCCTTTGAGTTTAGGGCCAGGAAACTCCTTCGAGAGGTAGATATAGCTCTCGGGCCGGTGGCGCGCCTGGTTCTGCCCAGGACGCCACCCTGGAGGGTACCACATTTGGCTATTTGTCGCCACGCCTCTGCTCCCAAAGCTTGTACTGCGCCGGGAGTATTGCGTTCGACCTTTTTGGAGCACACATCGTGTCACGCTGGAACCGTGCTAGTGTATACGGATGGCTCCAAGTCCCAAGAGGGGGTCGGCTTCCACGCCGTATCCCCTCTGTTTGAAGTCAGCGGGGCTCCGCCAGGCGCTGCGTCTGTCTTCACGGCCGAGCTGGTGGCAATACACCACTCGGTACGGGAGATTACGCGACGTGCCCGGTTCGGAGACCGGATTGTGATCTATAGTGACTCACAAAGGGCCCTGAGTGCTCTCGGGGCATTGGAATCTCCGCATCCCCTGGTTCGCGATATCCGTGACGCCACGGTTTTGGCGAGCCGGGCAGATGTCGAGATTATCTTCTGCTGGGTTCCTGGACATGTAGGAATTGCGGGGAATGAGCGCGCCAAAGAGTCCGCCAGGACTCTGCCACTGGACCACCGTTTCGCGCCTTCCTCACACCGACTACATGGCAAGAATACGGGCATCTCTTCGGACTGCTTGGCAAAGAAGATGGGAGACGGTCGAAGGGAACTTAAAGTTGCGTGCCATTGCGCCGCGACTGTTACCATAGACCTATCCCCCAATGCCGCGGCGGCTTCAGGTTGCTTTCTGTCGTCCTCGAATTGGACACTCTCGTGTGACGCATTGCTATTTGATGGAGCGCTCGCCTGCGCTTTATTGCAACGACTGCGTCTTCCCCCAGACTGTTCGGCACATTCTTGTCGAATGTCCCAGTCTGGGTGATCTTCGCGCACGATACCTGTCCCAGTACCGGGATGGGCGGGGTCGCTACCGCCTGTGCCTTGTGCTCGGGACAGATTCGTGCACATTGACTTGTGGACTTGTTGATTTCTTGGGGGAGGCTGGCCTTCTTCCTATTATTTAAGCAAGGTTTGTTTGTTTTTTGCCTTTTTTTTTTCTCCTTTAGGGTCACGCTCCTGCGCCGGGGGGACCTCTCCCCGACGCACCAGCTTGCTTCCTTTCCCCCTTTTGGGGTGTTGTTTTTTTTTCTCTTTGATTTTTTTTTTAAATTAGCTTAGAACTAGACCAGTTTTAATACGGCGACTAATGCCCAAGTAGGCAGTCGCCAGATGAGCTCTTAAAAAAAAAATAAAATAAAAATTAGCGGCTGTCGCCAGATGGGTGTCATAAAAAAAAATCTTGCTCCGGTTTGCTTTCGCATTTCGACTCCATATCAGATGTTCTGCTTTAGCTGACATATATTATTTGCGAAGCATCTCTACCTAAACCCGTCATCATGGTAGGGAATAAGGTATGACTCCCAATATTCGTGTTGAGTTCCTGCAAGTTCGTTCATTACGATTAGGGGGAGCGCTCTCCTATCCAATAGAGCAGAAAGAGGGCTTCCTGCAGGTAGGTGTCCTCAGTGTTATGCTCTATGTAGACGACCTTTCTATCTCTTGGTTCGCCTCAGATGCCAACTCTGGAGTGTCGACTCCAACAGGCTGTGAACCGCATCTGACTATCCCCGGCCTCACCCCACCCTGGACTTGTTCCTAAATGGGATTCGCCTAGATATGGTATAGTCGAACCATTCCCTTGGCCTTCTTTTTGAACGGCACCTCACCTTACCTTAGGGTCCCTTGTACTGAGGTACCTCTTGTACCTCAGTACTTAAGGTGTTAATAGGGCTACAACTTTACTTTTTTTCTGATACTTTGGTTGTACCAAAGTAGCGTCACTTTTACGCATTCACAGCCCAGCGTGAATTGCGGAAGATGGAGTTGATTTATCATACCTGTCTTCCTTAGGAATGCCTAGGACGCCTGAACATTTGTCGCCACGCGTATGCTCCCAAAGCTTCCCTTTGAGCATACCCCTCGTCATTGTACACAGATGACTCCAAATCCGAAAATGTGGTGTCTTTCACGCCGTCTGCCCTTTGTTAGAAGCTAGAGAGGTTTTACCGGGAGCTCCGTCTTCAATGCCGAGCTATTTGCAATACCTCGCTCGGTACGGAAGATTCCGCTGCGTGCCTGGTTCGGAGACCGTATTGTGATTTATAATAACTCACAAAGCGCCGTAAGAGCCCTCGAGGCATTGGAATATCAGTACCCCTGTTTTGCAGTATCGGCGACGACATAGCTGCCGCGAGAATGTCGAGATTTTCTTCTGCTAAGTTCTTAGACATATCTGAATTGGGTGAATTTAGTATGTCAAACAGCATGTAAGGACTGGGAGACCGCACCAGCGTTTCGGTCTTCCTCACAGACTACATGGCAAGCATAAGGTCAACCTTTCGGGCTACATGGCAAAGAAGATGGGAGACGGGACAGGTAGGTCGCTACCGCTTGTCCCTTGTAATCGAGATGGGTTTATAGGTTGCTGCACTCCTCACTGGAGTATAGGGTATTTTGGAGGAAGCAGGCCCTTTTCCATTGTATTTTGTTTTTTAGTGCATGCTTTGTTTCCTGACCATCCTCCCCCCCACCGCTTAGCATGCCTATGTAGTTCTTTTTTTCTTTTGTTTTTTTTATTAAAATTAAAATAGCCTACCATATAATTTTTTTGCACTATTTCCCTGCAGGCAGTTGCCAGAAGTGCCCTAAAAATAGTGTCAAGGGAGAGAAAAGGTGTGATCGGGCGGTTTATTAATAAATTTTATTCTGCTACGGTCTTGTGTAAGAGAAAACTTAAGATATTGAAATTTGCTACAATTAGTGTGTTATAGTTGCATATGCTTCCCGTAATGAAAAAATTAAATAAAAATGGAGGTTCATACAAATTTGATTTTTTAATAGATAATGGTTATATATTAAAGGAAATCTGTATTGTAATTTGCGTACTGGTAAAAAAATAGGGGGGTTCGGCCGCGCAAAGTCGAATGGTGTCAAATAAAAGTCTCATTTTAGCCATGGCTGACAATGATATATAATATGGGCTTCGCGCTCTATAGCGCTTTAAATTATAACCAAGGCATGAGAAGTCTTGGCGTTTCCCAAGACCAAGTCTATACAGTATGCACTTTTGTGTGATCTACGGAGAGGAGTGGAAACGCGTCTTCGCATAATGAATGAGATTTAGCCTCGTGATATTAGTAAATATGTCTACTTTTCAGGGGCTGACATCTGTTGTAGCGTCCTATGTTTGGAATCCCACATTAATCCCTGTCCCCACTGAGTTAGGCATCGTACGGCGCGCATCGCTGGTAAAAACGATAGGAACACACACTACTGTTTGTTGTCACCATCCTAAAGATGATTTCTTTCTCTTTGTTACAGATCTTCATAATGCCATTGAACAGTTGACGATAGTAAGTGTTCATTTTCTCAACAACGCGAACCGCAAGGAAATCTTTAGCAAGAACTTGTTTCGTCTGGCCTCTGTCAGCACAGAAAGCAAACGTGCGCCTTACGTTGCTCTGCGTTGTCTCGCTCTTGGTTTAGCAGACGCATTGTTGTTAACCACTTGTTTATGTTCTTTGAAGTCTATTTTCTAGAATGGTGTGATTGGCCGTTGATTCCATTTGTTTACGAAACGAGAACTCCTTGCCTTTAGAATACGAGGCGCGTTCAAAACGTTCCCGGAAAATGAGAAAAGTAAAATTATATAGAATAGAAAGTTTATTTTTCTATATTTTGCTACATCTAACTCAAAACACGTGTCTAACATGTTTTCATTATCTATTCCCTTATGTGTGGAAAGCAGTCTTGGTAATTAAACCAGGTTTTCACCTCTTTAATTGATGGAAACTGAATCCCATTGATCCTTATTCTTTAAAATGGAAAACAAGAAAATATCATTGAGTCAAATCAGGACTTTTAAGTCTCACAGGTTTGACCACATCTGTTTTTATAAATGAGCTGAAAAGCATTGTAATGATGAAAGAGAACTTTGGCATAAAGCTTCCCTCGGCTCTTTTTATAGATAATTTCGTATATTTTTTTTATTTTTTACACACCTTCGTAACGTGTTGCCTTAATTGCTCTCTGACCTCCAAGAAATTTTATCAACAACCTACCTTCTGCATCCCCCCAAACAGTTGACATCACTTTCCTTGTCTATCTTTCTGACTTTACTAAGACAGGGCCACGTGAGCCTCTCTGTAGCTATTGCTTTTACTGTACACTAACATTGATACACCTGTGTTTCATCACCAGTAACAATTCAGCAGGATTAGTATCCCATCTGTTTAAATTCTGATAAGAAATTGGCCCTGGTTATGAGTAAGGATATAAATACTGGTATTTGCAAAACAAACTATTGAATACTACTAGTATTAACATGCCAATACCGTTATTTGAAAATCTATTAAAATTTATTTTTATTTCTATTTTCTGCAAGATCCCTGTATTTATTTGCCTTGGAAAAATATATAAATAGGAAGTCAATATATTTTTATAGGCATCAGCATTTTAGTCAAGTATGTAATGCTGACTAGTGTGACTCATAGTAACAAGTCACTTGACAATTGAATTAAAATTTTAAAGTTTCATAAAAATTCATAATGAATTTTTATGATTAAATTTGCTTAAATCTGTTCATTTTGACGCCAGCTCGTAAGCTATAATGGCATTTTTGAAATGTTTATAGTGCAAAATCTGGCAAAGGAGTTCTAGATTCGAAAAACATTAAATTTTGGTATAATAACTATTTTTTCTTTGCTGCCTTTCTATTTTGATAATTTAAATTGCCATTGCATTTCTTTTAATTACATTTAGTATAAGTAATTTTCATGCAATACAGGTTTTAGTAAACAAGCGGTATCAATGTCGGTATTAGTAAAGACTCTGTATTAATACCTCTTGAAATTATTCCTATTGTTACACCTCTAGTTATGAGTTGATCTTCATGCATCAGTTTTAGTATCCATCAAGTAGAAAGGTCGCTCAAGTCAAGGTGATCCTTCAAGATTGTATCAACTGATCCCACTGATGAGTTTTGTTTCGTGCTTTGATTTCTACAGTATAGCAACGATATTCTTCCACAAGTGCTCACACAGGATCAATGTTCCCTTAGTTGATGCACATTTAAGGATCTTTAAGATTTCTCCTCATTGAGAAGGGATTTCGTCCCTCATAAATTATCATTTTCTTGCAGGCAGTGTCCCCCCTTACATTCATTATACTATCAATAATATCTGAGGAAGTTGGGGGGGGGGGATTTATCTGTTTAACAAAACTGTATAATGACTCTAACCTCCAATTTCTGATAATGTCTGTTGGCTTTTGCGGTGTATTGTTTGAAATTAAGTAAATACTACATTTTTAGTATTACAACCTAATAACAGTGTGCGTAATCTTTTACATGAGAAGGGGACATTTTCTGGGAACGTTTTCGACGCTTTTCATACCACCCACTTTTCCATTAATGATGGGGCCATTTAGTTCTGGCCATATTGAATAAGCCTTAACTCTCATTGAGAAAGCCTCATCCTTCCATCTTTTGGGATTTTCTTCTTAAGTGTGGGCAGAACATAGGAGGGGCTTTAGTTAATTAGAAAAAAATGGGCTAAAGTGAATTAATACTCCTGGGCTTTTCTAACCCTTTTTAATAATGTTGGGAGATGGTCTTCCGAATTGTATGTACGTGTATAGTTATTTGCTAGAAATTTTGTAGTCTGAAAAATTAGGAAAAACTTATGCATGTTGGGACGTTTTACTAAAAATAGTTTTAGTTGACTCTTAAATAGAGTGGATTTTGGAAATATTACCCTTTTCAAAGTTTAATCATATTCCTTTTGCACAAATTTAAAAATCAGTATGTGCCATAATATTTTTTTTTTTTACATTTTTGAAAGTATAGGAAAATGAATAAAATTGCTTAATTTTCAATACTCTGCTCTAGTGAGTTAGGAAATAAGCTATCTTCTTTCCACAACACCTTTTCTAAATTAGCTACAAGGTTTTCACCAGAATTTGAATCTTCATTTACATTTTCATTTTTTTAATTGTTTCTGTGGTTGTAGGGTATAATGGCGGATGCCAATGCCCGTATCTTTATAAAAAAATAAAATGGGTTAAAATACTTAAGTAAGTCTGGTAAAAGACTTTAAGAATCTTTCCAAGTAGAGAATAACCAATGGGTTTTGCCTAGCTAAATGAAAACACTTCCTGCAATTAGCGAAATTAAGCCACATTTGATATGGTTAATCTTTGAATTGGTTCTTCCATTTTGGTCGCCCATGCAGCGATGGTTAAAAGACGTGGTTCTGAATTTACGTTAAATTGTAGGTCTCCATCCAGATATATAATATGCGTCAGGTGTGAATCGGTAAAAAATGCACACTAAAAATACCCATATTCATTTTATTCAGTGTTTGTTTTTTGTAATACTCCTTATGATATAATTGTTCGGTAACGATGAAGTATTTATTGTCTCCTCTTTGCAAACCATTTCCAGTCATCAAAGTTTATAAACCTGATACATAAAATGAAAGCTCGGTGCCCAAATAAATGCCCAGTGAGCTGGTAATGAAGATATGAAGTTTGCAACGAGAGTGAGTCATACCCACGGAGAAATATGATTGTGCAGGATTTAACCCTTCGGGGAATTATTCATTTAAAAAAATGGAAATACCAATTATTTTTTTTTTAAGAAATTTCAGTGAAATAGAAATTAAAATCTGTTTTATATAGTCTGGTAGAAAGTTGGAGCCATAGTGTGTGGAGAAGGTCAGTGCTGGAAAGAAAAAAGAAGAGGAGCCAAGATAGAAAGTTAGTGATTCAAAGTTTTAAAAGTTAGGCATTCATCGCCAAATAGGACAAAAGTAGTCTTTGTTATTAGTACAAATCTGTTAGTGGACACAATCAAATGTACTCCCATAGCCGCAGTATTTTGAGTTTCCTACAGCAGTCCTTTTTTTTGCATCGTTTTCACCACATTTTTCATTTTTGGGGTTTATCTTTTTAGTCCATTCTTTCATAATGGATAGACCCTATTTTGTGTGAAAGAGGGCGTTAACTTTCAAGAAAACTGATTTCATTGAAGGAAAAAGTGTTGTCAAAATTCTATTGGTCCAGCATCACTCAACAAACTAAATGCTAAATTATGTTTGTGCATCAATGAGAAGACGCGAAGGTTAAAAGGTAGAGGGAATACTTGAGAGAAGAGAGGAAATCAGTGCAAGCATGGAGAGAAAGCAAATATGGAACAAATTTAATGAAGTACTACGTAGTGCAAGGGCTGTGTGTAGGCGTACCAGAACTGGAAAAAAGCAAACTGGTAATGGTGGAAAGCGATGTGAAGCATGTAATGGAAAGCAAACACGGGGTATAGTGCAGATGAGGATGTCAAAGATATTCGGTTGAATGCATACAAGAAGATGAAATAGTGTTTGGACAAAAGATGAATGAGGATCCCGATGGGAACATGAAGTTATTATGGGTGGAAGTAAGAAAGGTGAGGAACCAGGAGAAGAAGAGCTGTGTGAACATCAAAGATAATAATGATACGTGTACTTGTGAGCAATGAAAGATTTCATAAGAACATAAGAAAAGAAGGAGACTGCAAAAGACCATTCCTCGCCTACACTTGGCAGCTCCTGTTCCAGTCAACTTGCATTTCTAAACTAATGCCAGATCTAAATTTATGGTACGCATGCTGAAAATTTTTATTTTTTTGCTAACGAAACGAATTGCGTTTTTTTTAAGTCTGGAATATTTAAGTAAGAGGCTTACTAAATTGTACCAATTAAAGAGGGCAATAATTTCTTAGATGTCTTGGGACTACTTGGAATAGGGAAAACTCAAAAAGGGAATTACTACTCTACTGTCTTTATCATTCGAATTATCCACATTCTTTGTTCGTTAACCATACAGTCTCTTAGCTCTCCCTTTTCCTAGTGGTTATGCCCTGAGAGACGTCGACAAGCGCCACGTTCAGCCCAAGTATCCCTCTATCCTCTCAACCTTCCCGTTATTCTCCTCAAGTTGGTGAAAAAACACCTTTCGGACAGGCTCCCACCCCCCCTCTTAAGGTTGGCCTGGCTGCCTAGATTGTCTCTGTTTTTGAAGGATCATCCCACGTCATCATCTATTAATTCTGCTGCCCGTGAGATTTCCTGAGTCGTTTCAGGTCGATCCACGTGATGGTGAACATCATTCACGAAAATTCTCAGGTGATTCTTCCCTAATGGGATGAATTATACATAATACTATCTAATATTAACCCATCCGTGATATGTATGCAGGAGAATAAACCGGGAAACCATCCGTTTCCCTTCAAGTCACCGGCCCGCCAAGGGTACTTCCCGCCAACTTTCTTAATTTTAGGGGATTTTAATGCATGAACCTCCGTTTGGCTTCAAGGGCTCCTCTGCCTTCCGTGCGGAATGCATCGATCCTCCTTGTCTGCAACGACTTCGTTTTCGCGCTAGTGTTCATTGCCCCTTCCACTAATGACCACTGACACCTTCAAAGGCCATTGGCCCCATTCTTCTCTGCTGACAGTCTTTCAGATTTTCTTTACTGTTCTTCCTCCGTAGAATATCTCCAGTAAGAATCAGAAACCATGTTACCAGTAGGCAACTTCTTTAAACCGGTTTTTGGAAGCGTGGTTTCTGTACCCATTACCTCCCCCCTCCCCTTTGATCCTCACTTAACAAGATGATCACTTTCTGGTGGGCGGATGATAGATACCCTACGGTGCCACCACTGCGACGCGCCTAAGACTATTAAGAATCTCTTGGTGGATTGTGCGAGATTTACAGCATTTCGTGGGGCCTGTAAATGAACCCCATGACGACCCTCTTAGTTACATTTTATCTAAAGAACATTTTAATTCTGAATCTTTTTAATTTTTTTTAACTCTTACACAGTTGTTAGCCCATTTGTAGCCCAATACATTTGAGACCACGCAGTCTTAAAGTTTGTAGAGATTGTAACAGCGGCTAAAATGGTTTTAATAATTCTGTTGGGTACACCCTCCCATCTATACACATACACGTTGGAGTGCCTGGTTGGGATCCTGCTCAGCATGCCCAGTCTCTTTGCCATTCACTGATCTCCTTCCACATCAGAATGAGACTCATAATGCACAAACTCGACCTCTCACCAAACTTCACCACATTAAACTACTCCTCTGCTACTTGGCCTCATCATTCCACTGCTCTTCCCATAAAAGAGAGAGGTCTAGTTCACTTCCACCTGCATCATACCATCCTAACCCACGCACACCATATGTCCAGCAATCTCCCTCCCACAGATAGCCCCTTCCATATCAGACTCACAGAACTCTGGGTGCTCAGTGAGTAACCCCTGTATTCCATACCCATCGTCTCTTTTTACCCTGACTCGCCACTTGTGTCTAATCCTGGCCGAAAGAACGTGGTTCTACCTAAAGAGTCTATTCTCCTACCTCTCTATCACTTGTCTTGGATTGTGTGGATTGTGTTCCACAATCCACACTGTATTTCTTTTTCCTACCTCTCGATAATCATCTTTGCAGAGTGGGACGCTCTTGCCCCAATCGGTGGTCACCCCTTCTCCCATTAAAATTTTTTAAATATTTTTGCTGGGTTGTGACGTTAATTTCCAGAATTTAAAGATTTACTGATTAATGTTGATATTGGGAAAGGATGATTTTCTTAAGTTATTTTGGTTGTTTCTCATTACTAAGGTCGTGGCGTGACTTGGTGGTTAGTTTAAAACTAATGTACAGTATTTTATTTCAAGATTATAAATATAACTGCCAAAAAATTGTTAATCCTGATTTTAAATGCTTATACTACCTAGGTTAAGCTCGTAATTTGTTGTTGGTCTTGTGGTAATTGTTTTATTAACCCTTGTATTTTGAGATTTGGTATAACTAATATTAAAAAAAGGTTAAAAACATTTTTTTAGTTTGTTTACTCTCACCAAAAATGAATTTAGTCATACATTCATTCTTCATCCAGGATCTTTTGTTCTTGCCTGTTTCGGGAGATATTAGAATTTCTTTTCCTGAGGATGTCCAACATGATAGCTCTTTCAGACGTTTCTATCTCTGACCTCTTTAACATACACCAGTTTCATTCACTCTCTCTGAACTTATACAATAGCATTTCTTCGCGTAGCAGAGAAATAGGAATTACCACTACTGTGGTGTTGGCAAACATCGTACAAACCACTGAATGTGACTACTCATGGGTGAAATAGACATGAATGCTTGGTTGCGAATTCACTTCTTTGTATAATAATCACTTTGCCTCGATATTCCATCGCATCGTGGCCAGTTCAGAGACCCGGTCATGATAGATGGCCACTCGGGGCATTGGAATTTCTGCACCACCTAGTTCGCAGTATCTGTGATGCCACGACTGCTGCGAGTCGATAGAATGTTGGGTGTGTCTTTTACTGGATTCTTGGACTTGTTGTTTTGTGGAAGATTAATAGAATAACGTCCACAGGTTCTTCCCTGAAAAAGAACTCACCTTGGCTGCCCAACGCCCCTCTCCCCAGGTCCCCACCGTGTTTGGTGGGCCCGAGGGAGAGAGGTTGGCGGGGTGACGTGAGGGATAGGAAAAGAAGAAACCTGGGTGAAAATAGAAATTGACCTTCTTTCAAGCAGGGGGATAGAAGACAAATATTCCATTAGTTGGACCTACTGATTAATGTGGAATCCAAACCACGGTCCCTAATTTTTTCTATTTCTCATTTGTCTAATATATCCACTCATTCTCAACAACTTCTCTGTAGTTTGCGGAAGAACTGCCAATCTCTGTCACTCTGTTATTCGTATTCTCTCTTTGCTCTTTCTACCCCGTAAGGGGCGCGGCGATTTGCCATCTTGGCCGCCGTGCTGACGGGACTCAGCACCCCGTCCGGCCCCAGCTTAGCCTCTCTTCCTTTCTTCAAAACACTTGTTTGCTCTCTTTTCACACAACCTCTCCCACAACTTTCTCTGGTCAGCCTCTAATTTCACAGGGTAGAGGCTGACCTTCCTTTCAGCCAACCGTCCCGCTGAGGGGGTGGGGGACAATGTTCCCTAACCCCTGAGCTCCGGTCTGGGGTGGCTGGTTTTTAACTACCTGCTTCATCCCCACCCATACCCTCCTCACATCCCTTTTCCTCTCCTCTTCACAATCTATTAATTTTTACGCCGTGTCTAAGGTGGAGCCGCCATGCCGATGGACTGCCAGGCCACCAGGCGGGAGGGGTGGTCTTAAATGGCGGCGCCTGGCTCTGCCGGGCTTGTAAGCACCTATCGCAGTGCGGGCTACTGCGAGAGGTGTGCGCGATTGCATCCCGTGTTTAAAAAAGGGTCACCATGCCCAATGATGATAAAAAAACAAAACAAACCCAACCCTCAACTTCCCCTGTTCCATCGACGGAGCCGCCCTCGGGCAGCTCCAGCAAAAAAATGGAGGTCCCCTTCCCCTGTGCTTGCACAGGGGACCCTCCATATTTCTCTAACCGGAGAGGAGGCTTACTCCTCTCCTTAGCATACGGGTGCAGGGGACTCCCCCTCACCCCCTTGTCTGGAGGTGCTTTCGGGCACCTCCCTTTTCCCAGCGGCAGTCCCCTCTTTTCTTTCCAAGGGGACTGCCAAGAAAGCCAGCAGGCAGCCCTTAGCCAGCCGCTCCCCATCAAAGCGGCTCGGTAGTGCAAACCCCCTTAGGGGGGAGAGGGAAGCCAGGCCCCTTCGGTCGCTTCCCTCAAAAGACCTGCTGGCAAGAATTTTAAACCTTGCTGGGGTCAAGGCCTGTTCCTCCCCACACAAGACTGGCGACACTGCCAAGGGAACCTGTGATGTCCTGGGAGGGGATGGCCAACTGGAGGCCCCTCCTGTGATAAACATGGTCTTTGAGGAGACCCAGCCTCAGACGGTAGGGCCTTCCATGGGGGGGAATTCGGGCTCGGCGCCAAGCACCGAACCCGAATCCGCCCCTATGCAAGGTCCTCCTCAAATGGCTGAGGGCTCCGAGGCAGTAAAAGGAGGGGAGGGATCTCCTCCGACAGGTGCCCCTACGACAAGCAGGACCTTCTCCATTTCGGAGAGGGACCTGGCTGAGGCCGGTCCATCTGGCCTGGGGGCTTCTGCCGGCGGAGGTGAAAAGCGGGTTCATTCCCCGCCCTCCTCTCCAAAAAAGAAAAAGACTCGGGGCTCCTCTCCATCCGCGGGGGCTGCGGGGACGGATGGGTCTGCTGCCACTTTGGTAGGCGACCAAGCCAAGATCGGCACATCCGGCCCCTCTAGCCCCTCGTGTGCGGAGCCCCTGACCAAGACTAACACCAAAAGTGCACAGGGTGGAGCCTCGATGACATCGGGGCCCCTGATTCAGAGGTTACCTGGCGTTTTCGAGCCCGCTGGATTCAAACGCTTCCTCGTTATTCGCTCCACTGATGGCACCATGTTGTCCAAGGGCAACATGATCCATCAGAGGAGAGGATTAGCTAGTGCAATTGGTAGAGAGCTGAAGGTGACCCGTTTCTCGGACGGCAGCCTTCTGGCGAATGCGGCGAACCCCGCCGAGGCGGCCAAGATAAGTGCTCTTCGGACACTTCATGGCACCCCGGTGAGTGTGACGCCGCACTCTACCATGAACTTTGTGAAAGGAGTAGTTTATGCGAGGGAATTCGTTGACTACTCCATTGAGGACATCACCCTAGAGCTGGCCGACCATGGGGCGGTCAAGGTCGAACGTGTGATGAGAAAACAGGGAGGGGCTTCGAGACCCACCCCTACACTCTTCGTCACGTTCGACAGTGACAAGCTCCCTGACTCGGTGCGTGCCGGTTGGTACCGCTACCGCGTGAAGGCATTCGTGCCACTGCCGCGGCGGTGCTATTACTGTCACCGCTTCGGCCATACGAATCGCTCATGTAGACGTGCAAAGTCGGGGTCACCCGAAGTCTGTGTAAATTGCTCCAAGGTCGCACACGATAAGTCCAAATCGTGTGTGGCCAAGTGTGTCAATTGCGGAGAGCCGCACCCTGCTTCTTCGAAGCAATGTGGTGCATATCTCCTGGAGAAAGAAATCCTGGCCGTTCAGGCCCAGGATAGACTCTCATTCCGCGAGGCTAAGGACTTGGTCATGGCGCGCCCAGCTCTGCCTGGGACGTCATATGCCTCAGTAGTTCGAAAGGCACCCTCTGCTCCTGGCCCATCCAGGCCAACGAGCACGGTTGTTTCCGCGCCCATTCGGAGCCCTTCTGCGGGCTCTACCCAACCCGGGCGCTCCCCTGGTAGAGCTGGCGGCAAAAAGGGTTCACACCCAGCCCCGGCTAAAACCAGGGCTCCCCCCTCTTCCCCCAGCGTGACCGTTTCCCGTAAGGCGAAACGGCCACGCGCCTCCACAGAGTCGTTAGACTCACAGGAGGCAACTCCCCTGAAGATGGTCGCTAGGCCATCTTCGGGGGTTCCTAAAGCTGTACCCCGAAAGGAGGACAGCAACAAAGGAGCTTCGGCTCCTTCGCCCACGCCTATTTGTGGGCTGAGTGGCTCGGAGACGGTGGTTCCTCGAAAAGAGGGCCCCCCGCCTCCGAAGCCGCAGCGCCCGCCTAAGGTTTCGAGGCGGAGGGAGGTAAAGACTCGCATGGCGAGGTCAACCTCCCCCAATAAGTCCTCGAAGGCGACAGTGCCCTCAGCGCTTTGTCCGGCCAACAGCGCCCGGGAAGCGTACGGCCATTCCCGTGAGTGTCTTCAATTCGAGGAGGGCCCCCGCGTCTCCTCCGAGCTAGGCCTGGAGGGCATATTCCTTCAATGGAATTGCCGTGGACTCCGGGCCAACTGGGAGGAGCTGCGGAGGCTCGCCTCGTCCCGTTCCCCGTTAGCTATTTTTTTGCAGGAGACCATGCTAGGCGCGTGCCCCCTGCCTGCCCTCCCGGGGTATAAGGGTCTTGCGACCCCACCACCTCAGGATGGCCGTGCTGGGGGATGCGCGGTTTACACCCGGCATGATGTCTCCGTTCTTCCTTTCTCTTTAGATACCTCCTTTCAGGCAGTGGCTGTGCAGCTGCACCTGGATAGGAGGTATACTATCATTTCTGCGTACATTCCACCGTCAGCTGACTTCGACGCGGGGGACTTCCGCCGCGTCGTGGCACGGTTGCCGAGGCCCTATCTCTTGCTTGGAGATCTGAACGGCAGGCATCCTCTCTGGGGAGATTACTCCATAAATCCCAGGGGACAAGTCCTTGCCGATCTGATCGAAGAGCTTGAGATGGGTGTCCTAAACGTGGATGAGTTTACGCATCACTGTCCGAGAACCGCTTCATTTTCTTGCCTTGACCTATCTTTGTGCTCTTCGGATGCACAGCCTGATTTTGATTGGGGGGTGGTCGATGACCTCCATGGTAGTGATCACTTTCCCATTCAAATATCATTTTCAGGGCAACTGCCGCCTGAGAGACCACCTCGGTGGTGCTTGGCGCGGGCGCGGTGGCCTGCATTTCAGGAAATGACTGAATTCTCTATCTCAGTCGAGGAGTTTAGGTCGGTAGATGAGGCCGTTGAGTTCTTCTCCGGCAACCTCATCGCCGTGGGCCTGACTACTATTCCTAGGACGTCTGGCCGTTTTGCACGCCGACCACTCCCATGGTGGTCGGCCGAGTGTGAGACGGCCCTCAAACAGAAGCGTTATGCCTACATGCGCTATAAGCGACGCCCGAACGATTTCACTGTCGCTGAATTTCGTCGGGCTAGGGCTAGGTTCCGGTATATTTCGAAGAACGCCCGCCGCTCTTCTTGGCGGGCATACGTGTCTTCACTTAACGGGAAGACCCCTTTAGCTGAGGTGTGGAAGCGAGTCAAAAGGATTCGGGGCAAGTTCTCGCAGGACCCCCCTCCCGTTCTCCAGGGGAATCGGACCGCAATCTCGGACCCCGCGTCCGTGGCGGAATCCTTAGCGACCGCTTTCTCCGCATTCTCTAACCGCGATGCTGCTCCGCCAGCATTCAATGCACGTCGTGATGTCGCGGAAGGCCGCCGGCTGGACTTTACCTCCAGAGGCGGAGAACCCTTCAACGACATGTTTACTGTGAGTGAGTTGCGTTCCGCTCTCGCTTCGTGCGCGGACACCGCCCAGGGTTCGCACGATGTCCCGTACGCCATGCTTCGACACCTGGGTGAGCGAGGCATGGCCTTTCTGTTAGATCTGTTCAACAGGATCTGGGTGGAAGGTCTTCTCCCAGACTCCTGGCGAATCGCTACTGTGCTCGCCTTTCGCAAGCCGGGGAGAGATCACTCTACTCCGACCGGTTTCCGCCCAATCTCTCTAACCTCTTGCGTGTGCAAGCTGATCGAGAAATTGGTAAATGTTAGATTAGCCTATTTCCTGGACAGCGGAGGCCATCTGTCTTCTGCACAGTGCGGCTTCCGTAAGTTTCACTCCACGTCGGATGCTCTGCTCCGACTGGAAAATGCCGTCTGCGAGGCTTTCCTTCGTAGACAGCACTACGCCACGGTGTTTTTTGATCTGGAGAAGGCCTATGATACCGCATGGCGATACGGTATCATGGAGACTCTCCACACGATGGGGGCGAGGGGACGCCTCCCAATGTTTATATCTGAATTTTTGCGAGATCGTCGATTTCGCGTACGGGTGGGGGGAGCCCTCTCTGCCCCAAAGGAGCAGGAAGAGGGTGTCCCGCAGGGAAGTGTCCTCAGTGTCACACTCTTTGCCCTGAGCATCAACGGCATCACCTCGGTTCTGCCAGAAGATTTTCTCGCTACGCTCTACGTGGACGACCTTTCGATCTCTTTTGGCGCGGCCCAGATGCCAACTCTGGAGCGTCGACTCCAACAGGCATTGAACCGCGTCTCTCGCTATGCCGAAGCGCACAGGTTTCGGTTTTCTTTGGCCAAGACTAAGGTGGTGCACTTCTGCCGCCATCCACGGCTTCACCCCGACCCAGATTTGTTTCTTAATGGGGTGCGCCTGGATGTGGTTGAGTCGCACCGTTTCCTTGGTCTTGTATTCGACCGACGCCTCACCTGGGAGGCTCATATTCGCAGCCTTAGGGTCTCTTGTACCCGCGCCATGGACATTCTCCGTTCCGTGACGTTCAGCGCTTGGGGTGCTGATAGGGCTACCGCCTTACTTTTTTATCGATCCTTTGTTCGCTCGAAGCTCGACTACGGATGCGAGTTTTATGCATCCGCAGCCGAGCGTTTATTGCGGAAGGTGGATTCAATCCACCACACCGGCCTTCGCCTTGCGACCGGTGCCTTCCGCACTTCCCCCATTGAGAGCCTGTTGGTCGATGCTGGGGAGATGCCACTCGCTCTGCGCCGCGTGCAGTGCATCACTCGCCTGTACGCGCGAGCCCGGCCCCCTCCCTCAGTCGCCAACAGCTCTCACTGCATCCGCAGCTGATCTCGATGGTGCCTATGCCGCCGAGAGACGCCAGTCATACCATAAGCCCTTTGGGTTTAGGGCCAGGAAACTCCTTCGAGAGGTAGATATAGCTCTCGGGCCGGTGGCGCCCCTGGTTCTGCCCAGGACGCCACCCTGGACGGTACCACATTTGGCTATTTGTCGCCACGCCTCTGCTCCCAAAGCTTGTACTGCGCCGGGAGTATTGCGTTCGACCTTTTTGGAGCACACATCGTGTCACGCTGGTACCGTGCCAGTGTATACGGATGGCTCCAAGTCCCAAGAGGGGGTCGGCTTCCACGCCGTATCCCCTCTGTTTGAAGTCAGCGGGGCTCTACCAGGCGCTGCGTCTGTCTTCACGGCCGAGCTGGTGGCAATACACCACTCGGTACGGGAGATTACGCGACGTGCCCGGTTCGGAGACCGGATTGTGATTTATAGCGACTCACAAAGCGCCCTGAGTGCTCTCGGGGCATTGGAATCTCTGCATCCCCTGGTTCGCGAACCCGTGACGCCACGGTTTTGGCGAGCCGGGCAGATGTCGAGATTATCTTCTGCTGGGTTCCTGGACATGTAGGAATTGCGGGGAATGAGCGCGCCAAAGATTCCGCGAGGACTCTGCGACCGGACCAGCGTTTCGCTCTTCCTCACACCGACTACATGGCAGGAATACGGGCAGCTCTTCGGACTGCTTGGCAAAGAAGATGGGAGACGGTCGAAGGGAACTTAAAGTTGCGTGCCATTGCGCGGCGACTGTTCCCATGGACCTATCCCCCAATGCCGCGGCGGCTTCAGGTTGCTTTCTGTCGTCTCCGAATCGGACACACTCGTGTGACGCATCGCTATCTGATGGCGCGCTCCCCTGCGCCCTATTGCAACGAGTGCGTCGTCCCCCAGACTGTTCGGCACATTCTTGTCGAATGTCCCAGTCTGGGTGATCTTCGCGCACGATACCTGTCCCAGTACCGGGATGGGCGGGGTCGCTACCGCCTGTCCCTTGTGCTCGGGACAGATTCGTGCACACTGACTTGTGGACTTGTTGACTTCTTGGGGGAGGCCGGCCTTCTCCCTATTATTTAAGCAAGGTTTGTTTGTTTTGTTTTTTGTTGTTTTTTTGCATTTTTTGTTTTTTGTTTGTTTGTTTTTCTTTAGTTGCACGCTCCTGCGCCGGGGGTACCTCTCCCCGACGCACCTGCTTGCTTCCTTTCCCCCTTTTGGGGTGTTTTTTTTTTTTTCTCTTTAATTTCATTTTAAAGTAGCCTAGAACTAGGCCAGTTTTAATACAGCGACTAATGCCCAAGTAGGCAGTCGCCATATGAGCTCTTAAAAAAAAAAAAAAAAAAAAATTGCTCTTTCTAATTAACTTCACGGGTGGTCCGTTCAATCTCTGTTATTTGTTTTCATTTATTCACGTGCATTCTTGTGTATTCTGTAGCATTCATGCTATTGTTTCTGTGTTTGAACTTAGCCTGAATTATTTGCTTGTTTTAGTGTTTATTTGCTTGTAGTGAGTGTTTGTTTTTTGGGGGTATTTCCTCATGTAATCACTTGGGGGTTTCCTCCTTGTGATTGTTCACTTTAGTATTTCAATTGTTCACTCTAGTTTTTTATTATTATTTTCCACTGTTCCATTTACTTGTTCTTGTTCAGGAGTCTTGTCAGATATGATTTTCTTCATTGTGATAATTGTAGTAGCGGTGAGGTTTTTGCCGTGATTGGGTTCATTTAATCCTGTTTCAATTATTTTGATTATTTTCGTTACTTTAGAGGTTTTTTCAAGCGCCGTGGTGATCGAGTTATGTTGTTTATAGGGTGTGAAAAAAGTAGAAGATGGGGAGATGAGGGGCAGGAAAAAGAGGTGAAAATTAATGGATAGATTTCCCTTTAGGGTCTATACTCCTCCCCCCCCCCACCACACACACACTAGAAACAGGAGGAATCTCCAATCAGTCTGGTAATTTTCTGTCTTCAGTTCCAATGAAATTTTGTTGTTTACTTATCTCACTTGTCCTTGGATTTGCCAACTTTATCAGGCGCTCGGCTCTTCATGTCCGTGGACATGTAGTGATTGCGGGAAATGAGGAGGCAACGCTCCCTTAAACTTTAATGTGATTACTGCTTGGTCCTTCAGCCTATCCGGCACATTCTTGTGGAATGTCCCAGTCTCGGGGGATCGTTACGTGCGTTACCTGTCCCCGTATCGGGGCAAGCGGGGTCACTGCCGCTTGATTTCTACTCGGGATAGATGCGTGCACACCAAATTGTGGCATTTTTTTTAGTTTGGGGAGGAGGCGGGCCTCCTCCATAGTATCTAGTTGAGTGAGTGTCGGCCGCATTTTTGGGCCCCGGAAGGAGCCACCCTTTCTCTGACACCTGATGATGCGTTTCCTCTTTCTTTTCTGTCTGAGATTTTACTTAGTTTTGTGCGGATATTGATTTTTATTTTTGTTCCTTTTTAGTTTCACATAGCATAAAAATATGCTCACTTGCTACATTAATTTAGCATTTCGGCGGCTATGTCTTGCTGCTATTCACCATTATAGAACCTTTAATTTAAAAGAAAAACCACTTCGGCTCCTACTTTTTTTAACAGTACGGTATTAACTAATGTCCACCCCCAAGTTGGTTATCATAACAACTTATATTAATGAGGTTATGGATAGGAGGAGCTTGAGAATTTACAAACTGTTTAAAAAGTCATCTTTAACAGCAATACTGTCTTAGACGATCTCGAAATACTAGATTTTTCCGTTTTTTTAAAACCATGATTGAGTAATTGATTTCAACATCGATCATTTGATCGATCAAGATAGAATGTCAGAATAGAAGCAACCTTAATATTTTTGTTTAAAAAAAAAGAAGATAAGGCCAACAATGCGATCTCTCAAAATCCCAACCTGCTTTCCAATTTTCAGATCATCTAAATTTTGGAGATTATTGATTTTGAGTAATTGCAAAGCCGAGGTTTTATCCTATCATCGTCACTGTTTTGTTAATCTACAAGTAATTTTGGAATATCCCAGAGGGATTTGATGATTACCAATTATGTTCTATTTCTTTTACTAAACCAGTTGCATAGATTTGTCGATAACTTTACAAATTCTCTTGAAATTTGGATGGCAGATAAATGGGAATTTATCATTCAATTACTACCCAACTAATGCTGTATTGATCACCTAAAACATATTTTTGGTAAAGAAAAAGTTTTCGTTCGAAGCATATCCCACAACAGCTGAAGATGAAACACGAAAGAACATTAAGTGTACACTGACTTTCCTAACATCTGAAAAAGAATATATTTTCTAAATTAACATTAAAAATAACTTCAAAGGTTGCCTCCAAAACTCTTAACAAAATGAAAAATATTGACGATTTAGATACAGGTAACTAAAATAATTTGGTAATTATGTAACATTATCACGTCGAGTAGCATTCGCAACTCGACGATTTGCTATTACTGAAAAATATTCAGTATAGATACTTCCATTATTTGAATTAAACCTTATTTTATAATTTGTGTGCAATGTAGTATTTACTTCTGTGATTTTTATGATAAAATGTTTTGGGGAAGAGGGTGATGTTTTATTTTTAAAAAAATTTAAATGTTTTGATTTTTTTTAATGATATTGCTTTAAGTGGCTAATTTTGTTTGACTAGTGCTTCAGTGCCTTAAATATTAGCCTTAAAATTTTAAAAAACGTACTTAAATATTTCGGGAAAAGTAAAACTGGATTCACTTCATTGTCGATATTTTCATTATTGCTCCACTTTTAAAGCAATAAAATTAGTGAAGTCCCTAAGTTGTTTTACCTCAGTCCTTTGCTAGTTAGTGTTGAATCTGTAGTAACATATTGACTGATCGAGAGGTGCGGGAGCAATTATGCATGCGCTAGAGCTCCTGGGCTCTTCCTGTTTCTCCGATAAGACCTAATTACCCCGCGACAACGCCCTCTTTGACTGTCATCCCTTCTACACCTCTCCAACACATATAAAGTAATTTCCCCTACTTACTACCGAAACCCATCTAAGTCATCGGGGCCTGCAAGCTCATTTGAACCCAGACGTTCCCGTAAGGTGCGCGGCGGTTTGCCTTGCTGGCCACCGTGCTGATGGGACTCAGCGCCCCGTCCGGCCTCAGCTTAGCCTCTTCTTTCAGACATCTGTTTCTCCCCTACTTCCTCACTTCCCCTACAACAACCTCTCCTACAACTTTCTCTTGTCAGCCACTATTTTCACAGAGTAGATGCTGACCTTCTTTTCAGCCAACTATCCCGGATCGGGGCTGAGGGGGTAGGGGACAATGTTCCCTATCCCCTGAGCTCCGGTTTGGAATTGTGTCTTTTTTAACAACCTACTTCATCCCTACCCATACCTTCCTCACATCCCCTTTACTTCTCACTTCACACTCTTATCAGTTTTACGCCGTGCTCAAAGTGGAGCCGCCATACCGAAAGGCTGCCAGGTCACCAGGCGGGAGGAGTGGCCTAAAATGGTGGCACCTGGCTCTGCAATCCCAATACGCACCCCTCGCAGAGCGGGCCACTGCGAGGGGTGGTTAGGGTTTGCTTCTCGCAGAAAGAATAGGGTCCCCATGCCCGATGATGAAAATCTAAGAAAAAACCCTCTTTCCATTTCACCCTCACGATCGACGGAGCCGCCTTCGGGCAGCTCTACTGAAAATGTGGAGGTCCCTCCCGTCCCCCGTGTGCTCTCGCAGGGGACCCTCCAAATCTCTAACCGGAAAAGAGGCTTAGTCCTCTCCTTTGCCTACGAGTATACGGGACTACTACTCACCCCCTTGTCTGGAGGTGCCCTCGGGTGCCTCCCTATTGAAGCGGCTCGGTAGGGCACACCCCCTTAGGAGAAAGAGGCAGAGACTTGCTGGCTCGTATTATAACCTTAGCGGGGTCAAGGCCTGTGCCTCTCCATACTCGACTCGTGACACCGCTGCCAATCAATGGGACCTGTGATGTCTGTGGGGGAGGGGGGGGGCATAGACATTGTCTTTGAGGCAACCCAGCCTCAGACGATAGGGCCTTCCATGGGGGGGCATAGACATGGACCTTGAGGCAATCCATCCTCAGACGGTAGGGCCTTCCGTGTGGTGCGAATCGGGGCTTTGCGCCAAGCACCGAACCCCCGTAAGGGGCGCGGCAATTTGCCATCCTGGCCGCCGTGCTGACGGGACTCAGCACCCCGTCCGACCCCAGTTTAGCCTCTTCTCCTTCCTTCAGAACACTTGTTTCCTCGCTTTTCATACAACCTCTCCCACACCATTTTCTGGTCAGTCTTTAATTTCACAGGGTAGATGCTGACCTTCTTCTCAAGCTGAAGGGGAAGGGGACAACGTTCCCAAACCCCTGAGCTCCAGTTTGGGATGGGGGTTTTTTAACAACCTGCCCCGTAAGGGGCGCGGCGATTTGCCATCCTGGCCGCCGTGCTGACGGGATCCAGCGCCCCGTCCGGCCCCAGCTTAGCCTCTCTTCCTTCCTTCAGATAGCCTGTATTCCTATCCTACCTCGTCGCTTTTCATACAACCTCTCCCACAACTTTCTCTGGTCAGCCTCTAATTTCACAGGGTAGAAGCTGACCTTCTTCTCAGCCAATCGTCCCGGATCGGGGCTGAGGGGGGAGGGGACAATGTCCCCTAACCCCTGAGCTCCGGTCTGGGGTAGTTGGCTTTAAACAACCTGCTTCATCCCCACCCATACCTTCCTCACATCCCTTTTCCTCTCGTCTTCAAAATCTATCCGTTTTACGCCGTGTTCAAGGTGGAGCCGCCATGCCGAAGGACTGCCAGGCCACCAGGCGGGAGGGGTGGTCCCAAATGGCGGCGCCTGGCTCTGCCGGGCCTGTAAGCACCTCTTGCAGTGCGGGCTACTGCAAGAGGTGGTGAGCGATTGCGTCCCGTAAAACAAAGAGGGTCACCATGCCCAATGATGAAACAAAAAAACATCTCCCCTTAATTCCCCCTATAACAACAACGGAGCCGCCCTCGTGCAGCTCCACAGAAAAGATGGAGGTCCCCCCCCCCTGTGCTTGCACAGGGGACCCTCCATACCTCTTTAACCGGAGAGGAGGCTTACTCCTCGCCTACGGGTGTAGGGGACTCCCCCTCACCCCCTTCTCTGGAGGTGCTTTCGGGCACCTCCCTATCTCCAGCGGCAGTCCCTCCTATGCTTTCTAAGGGGACTGTCAAGAAAGCCAGCAGGCAGCCCATTGCCGACCGCCCCTCGTACAAGCGGCTCGGTAGGGCAAACCCCCTTAGGGGGGAGAGGGAAGCCAGGCCCCTTCGGTCGCTTCCCTCAAAAGACCTGCTGGCAAAAATATTAAACCTTGCCGGGGTCAAGGCCTGTGCCTCCCCACTAAAGACTTATGACGCTGCCAAGGGGACCTGCGATGTCCTGGGAGGGGATGGCTAACTGGAGGCCCCTCCTGTGATAGACATGGTCCTTGAGGAGACCCGGCCCCAGACGGTAGGGCCTTCCATGGGGGGGAATCCGGGCTTGGCGCCAAGCACCGAACCCGAATCCGCCCCTATGCAAGGTCCTCATCAAACGGCTGTGGATTCTCAGGCAGGACAAGGAGGGGAGGGATCTCCTCCGAATGAATCCCCTGCGCCCACCGGGACCTTCTCCATTTCAGAGAAGGACCTGGCTGAGGCCGGTCCATCTGGCCTGGGGGCTTCTACCGGCGGGGGTGAGAAGCGGGTTCATTCCCCGACCTCCTCTCCTAAAAAGAAGAAAAAGACAAGAAAGACGAAAAAGACTCGGGGCTCCTCTCCATCCGCGGGGGCTGCGGGGACGGATGGGTTGGCTGCCACTTTGGTAGGCGACCAAGCCAAGATCGGCAAATCCGGCCCCTCTACCCCCTCGTGTGCGGAGCTCCTGACTAAGACGAAGAATGCACAGGGCGGAGCCTCGATGACATCGGGGCCCCTCATTCAGAGGTTACCTGGCGTTTTCGAGCCCGCTGGCTTCAAACGCTTCCTCGTCATTTGCTCCACTGATGGCACCATGTTGTCTAAGGGCAACATGATCCATCAGAGGAGAGGATTAGCTAGTGCCTTCTCCCTATTATTTAAGCAAGGTTTGTTTGTTGTTTTTTTTTGTTTTTTTGCATTTGTTTTGTTTTTTGTTTGTATTTTTTTTCTTTAGTTGCACGCTCCTGCGCCGGGGGGACCTCTCCCCGACGCACCAGCTTGCTTCCTTTCCCCCTTTTGGGGTGTTTTTTTTTTTTTTTTTCTCTCTTTAATTTCATTTTAAAGTAGCCTAGAACTAGGCCAGTTTTAATACGGCGACTAATGCCCAAGTAGGCAGTCGCCAGATGAGCTCTTAAAAAAAAAAAAAAAAAAAAAAAAAAAAAAAAAAAAAAAAAAAAAAAAAAAAAAATTAACAACCTGTTTCATCCCCACCCATACCTTCCTCACATCCCTTTTTCTCTCCTCTTCACAATCTATCTTTTTACGCCGTGTTCAAGGTTGAGCCGCCATGCCGATGGACTGCCAGGCCAGCAGGCGGGAGGGGTGGTCCTGAATGGTGGCGCCTGGCTCTGCCAGGCCTGTAAGCACCTCTTGCAGTGCGGGCAACTGCGAGAGATGATGAGCGGTTGCATCCCGTAATAAAAAAAGGGTCACCATGCCCAATGATGAGTCTAACCAAAAACACCCTTTAACTCCCCCTGTACAAACGACGGACCCGCTCTCGGGCAGCTCCACAGAAAAAATGGAGGTTCCCCCCCCGAGCTTGCGCAGGGGACCCTCCATATTTATTCAACCGGAGAAGAGGCTTACTCCTCTCCTACGCCTACGGGTGAAGGGGAAAACCCCTCACCCCCTTCTCTGGAGGTGGTGAGGGGCACCTCCCTTCTTCCAGCGGCAGTCCCCTCTGTTCTTTCCAAGGGGACTGCCAAGAAAGCCAGCAGGCAGCCCATTGCCGACCGCCCCTCGTGTAAGCTGCTCGGAAAGGACGGATGGGTCTGCTGTCACTTTGGCAAGCGACCAGGCTAAGATCGGCACATCCGGCCCCTCTACCCCCCCGGGTGCGGAGCACCTGACTATGACAAAGACGAAATGTTCACAAGGCGGAGCCTCGATGACATCGGAGCCCCTAATTCAGAGGTTACCTGGCGTTTTCGAGCCCGCTGGCTTCAAACGCTTCCTCGTTATTCCCTCCACTGATGGCACCGTGTTGGCCAAGTGCAAAATGATCCATCAGAGGAGAGGATTAGCTAGTGCAATTGGTAGAGAGCCGAAGGTGACCCGTTTCTCGGACGGGAGCCTTCTGGCGAATCCCGCCGAGGCCGACAAGATAAGTGCTCTTCGGACACTTCATGGCACCCCGGTGAGTGTGACGCCGCACTCTACCATGAACTTTGTGAAAGTAGTTTATGCGAGGGAACTCGTTGACTACTCCATTGAGGACATCACATTAGAGCTAGCCGACCATGGGGCGGTAAAGTTCGAACGTGTGATGAGAAAACAGGGAGGGGCCTCGAGACCCACCCCTACACTCTTCGTCACGTTCGACTGTGACAAGTTTCCTGTCCTGAGTCGGTGCGTGCCGGTTGGTACCGCTACCGGGTGAAGGCATTAGTGCCACTGCCGCGGCGGTGCTATTACTGTCACCGCTTCGGCCATACGAATCGTTTTTGTAGACGTGCAAAGTCGGGGTCACCCGAGATGGCTCCAAGGCTACACACGATAAGTCCAAATCTGCGTCTGTCTTCACGGCCGAGCTGGTGGCAATACACCACTCGGTACGGGAGATTACGCGACGTGCCCGGTTCAAAGACCGGATTGTGATCTATAGCGACTCACAAAGCGCCCTGAGTGCTCTCGGGGCATTGTAATCTCCGCATTCCCTGGTTCGCGAAATCCGTGACGCCACGGTTTTGGCGAGCCGGGCAGATGTCGAGATAATCTTTTGCTGGGTTCCTGGACATGTAGGAATTGCGGGGAATGAGCGCGCCAAAGAGTCCGCGAGGACTCTGCGACTGGACCAGCGTTTCGCTCTTCCTCACACCGACTACATGGCAGGAATACGGGCATCTCTTCGGACTGCTTGGCAAAGAAGATGGGAGACGGTCGAAGGGAACTTAAAGTTGCGTGCCATTGCGCTGTGACTGTTTCCATGGACCTATCCCCCAATGCCACGACGACTTCAGGTTGCTTTCTGTCGTCTCCGAATCGGACACACTCGTGTGACGCCTCGCTATTTGTTGGAGCGCTCGCCTGCGCCCTATTGCGACGACTGCGTCGTCCCCCAGACTTTTTGGCACATGATTGTTGAATGTCCCAGTCTGGGTGATCTTGGCGCACTTTACCTGTCCCGGTACCGGCGGTGTCGCTACCGCCTGTCTCTTGTACTCGGGTCGAGTGCGTGCACCATGACTGGTGGACTTGTTGACTTTTGTGGGAGGCCGGCCTTCTCCTTTGTATTTAGCTTGTTTTTTGTTATTGTTGTTTGTTTGTTTTTTTTGTAGGTCGAAGCTTCTTCGCCGGGAGGAGGGGGACCTCGCCCGACGCTCGCGCTTGCTCCTTGATTTTTATCCCCATTTTATTGTTGTTTCTGTTAAAATTTTTATTTTAAAGCAGCCTAGAACTGGGCTGTTTGTTTGCGGCGACTTATGCCCAAGTGGGCATTCGCCAGATAGTCCCTTGAAAAAAAAAAAAATCTTTTAGCTCTGTGAACCTGTCTGTTTGTTGCCCTGATTGCTTCACCTAATTTCGAAGGTCAATTCTTGACGATCTACATGGAAGTGACCACTTTCCTATTGTCTTGTCGGCCCTTCAAGTTAGCCCTCATACAACCATGCCCCTTAAATGGGACTTAGGTCATGCAGATTGGGAAGGTTTCTAAGAGGCGTCCTTCACAAGTGCTTCCTTGGCGACCTTCAATGGAGTGGAGGCGGCAGTAGAATACTTTACATCGATTATCTACAATGCAGCAACACAGACCATCCCGCGGAGGCGACCCGTGGCTCAACCGTGCCCTGGTGGACCTCGACGTGTACAACAGCTATCAAAAATTACAACTTAGCCCATGCCCGATTCCGAAAGAACCCAACTTTGTGCAATAAGGATGATCGAAACCGAGCTCGTGCGCTTCGCCAAAGAACCCTTCGTCAGGCGCGCCGAAATTCATGGTGCCGTTACGTTTCATCAATTTCCTCTATGACACCAACTGCTAAGATCTGGAAGAGGATTAATAAGATCAGGGGCCGTTATGCTGATCATCCTACTCCCACACTCAACTAAAACGGTTTCTCGGAGAATGACGGCCTAGCGGTCAGCAATGCTTTTGCTGACCATTTCCGCGCCGTCAACAGTGTTAGCCGTTACGATAAGGCTTTTCAATCCTACAAATCAAAGGAAGAGTCTCATTCTCTCAACTTCACAACAAAATCTAACCCTCCATATAACGCTCTATTCAGCATCCATGAGCTGCGTAGTGCTTTGTTCCTTTGCAGATCTACTTCCCCTGTCCTTGGCGAGATACATTTCGATATGATTCGGCACCTACATCTACACTCTACTCTCTTATTCCTTTATTTGTACAACCTTATATGGGTGAAGAGTTTTTACCCCTCATCATGGCGCATTAGGATCATCCTTTCCTTTGTCAAACCGGGCAGGGACGGGTTGGACGCAGATCACTACCGCCCTATAGCTCTCACCAGCTGTTTGAGTAAGTTGCTAGAAAAAATGGTGTTGGAGCGCCTAAACTGGTCCTAGAAACCAATCACCTTCTCTTTACATTTCAATGTGGCTTCCGCAAAGGTCATACATAGTACACTTGACCTCTACCAGTACGTTTGGAGGGATCGGTCCGGAAAGCTTTCTCATTAAAGCACTGAGTCCTGGCCATATTTTTCGATATCGAGAAAGCCTACGACACACATGGAGATACGGCATCTTGAAGCAGCTATACGTCTGGGGGATGAGAAGCCCTTTACCGTCACTTATTCAAAGTTTTTTAGCATCTCGATCCTTCAATGTACGTGTTGGAGACGCATACTGTGAGCTGCAACCCCAAGAGGAGGGAGTTCCTCATGGCAGTGTTTAAGTGTCTTATGCTTTATAATTGCCATAAATGATATTATTTCGTCTCTCCCAGAGGGTGTATCGGCAACTCTGTTTGTCGATGATTTAGCATTATACTGTTCCTCACCTCGCCTTCCATCAGCAGCGCGTCGGCTACAACTGGCGGTCGATTTTGTATCTAAAGGACCACAACTTAAGATATTCCGCTTTTCCACGAACAAAACCAAAGCAAAGTATTTCCACCGGGGCAGAGGAGTTCTTGTTTCGCCAGATATCTCCCTACAAGGCGAAGATATAGAGTTTGTCTCCGAGTTTCGGTTTCTTGGCATAACTCTCGATCCACAGTTATCCTGGTTACCACACCTACGCAGACTTCGAACGGGCTGTCTGCGGGCTCTAGACATTTTGAAAGTCCTCTCACACACTTCGTGGGGCAGCGACTTACAAACATTGTGGACATTATACAAAGCCCTCATCCAATCCAAATTGGATTATGGCTGTCAAATTTACTCATCGGCCTTCCCTTCAGCCCTTAAAATGCTGAACTCCATTCGACCCCGTAAGGGGCGCGGCAATTTGCCACTCTGGCCGCCGTGCTGACGGGATCCAGCGCTCCGTCTGGCCCCAGCTTAGCCTCTCTTCCTTCCTTCAAAACACTTGTTTCCTCTCTTTTCACACAACCTCTCCCACAACTTTCTCTGGTCAGCCTCTAATTTCACAGGGTAGATGCTGACCTTCCTTTCAGCCAACCGTCCCGCATCGGGGCTGAGGGGGTGGGGGACAATGTTCCCTAACCCCTGAGCTCCGGTCTGGGGTGGCTGGTTTTTAACTACCTGCTTCATCCCCACCCATACCTTCCTCACATCCCTTTTCCTCTCCTCTTCACAATCTATTAATTTTTACGCCGTGTCCAAGGTGGAGCCGCCATGCCGATGGACTGCCAGGCCACCAGGCGGGAGGGGTGGTCCCAAATGGCGGCGCCTGGCTCTGCCGGGCTTGTAAGCACCTCTCGCAGTGCGGGCTACTGCGAGAGGTGTGCGCGATTGCATCCCGTGTTTAAAAAAGGGTCACCATGCCCAATGATGATAAAAAAAAAACAAACCCAACCCTCAACTTCCCCTGTTCCATCGACGGAGCCGCCCTCGGGCAGCTCCAGCAAAAAAATGGAGGTTCCCCCCCCTGTGCTTGCACAGGGGACCCTCCATATTTCTCTAACCGGAGAGGAGGCTTACTCCTCTCCTTCGCCTACGGGTGCAGGGGACTCCCCCTCACCCCCTTCTCTGGAGGTGCTTTCGGGCACCTCCCTTTTCCCAGCGGCAGTCCCCTCTTTTCTTTCCAAGGGGACTGCCAAGAAAGCCAGCAGGCAGCCCTTAGCCAGCCGCTCCCCATCAAAGCGGCTCGGTAGGGCAAACCCCCTTAGGGGGGAGAGGGAAGCCAGGCCCCTTCGGTCGCATCCCTCAAAAGACCTGCTGGCAAGAATTTTAAACCTTGCTGGGGTCAAGGCCTGTCGCTCCCCACACAAGACTGGCGACACTGCCAAGGGGACCTGCGATGTCCTTGGAAGGGATGGCCAACTGGAGGCCCCTCCTGTGATAAACATGGTCCTTGAGGAGACCCAGCCTCAGACGGTAGGGCCTTCCATGGGGGGGAATTCGGGCTCGGCGCCAAGCACCGAACCCGAATCCGCCCCTATGCAAGGTCCTCCTCAAATGGCTGAGGGCTCCGAGGCAGTAAAAGGAGGGGAGGGATATCCTCCGACAGGTGCCCCCACGACAACTAGGACCTTCTCCATTTCGGAGAGGGACCTGGCTGAGGCCGGTCCATCTGGCCTGGGGGCTTCTGCCGGCGGAGGTGAAAAGCGGGTTCATTCCCCGCCCTCCTCTCCAAAAAAGAAAAAGACAAAGAAGACGAAAAAGACTCGGGGCTCCTCTCCATCCGCGGGGGGTGCGGGGACGGATGGGTCTGCTGCCACTTTGGTAGGCGACCAAGCCAAGATCGGCACATCCGGCCCCTCTACCCCCTCGTGTGCAGAGCCCCTGACCAAGACTAACACCAAAAGTGCACAGGGCGGAGCCTCGATGACATCGGGGCCCCTAATTCAGAGGTTACCTGGCGTTTTCGAGCCCGCTGGCTTCAAACGCTTCCTCGTTATTCCCTCCACTGATGGCACCATGTTGTCCAAGGGCAACATGATCCATCAGAGGAGAGGATTAGCTAGTGCAATTGGTAGAGAGCCGAAGGTGACCCGTTTCTCGGACGGGAGTCTTCTGGCGAATCCCGCCGAGGCGGCCAAGATAAGTGCTCTTCGGACACTTCATTGCACCCCGGTGAGTGTGACGCCGCACTCTACCATGAACTTTGTAAAAGGAGTAGTTTATGCGAGGGAACTCGTTGACTACTCCATTGAGGACATCACCCTAGAGCTGGCCGACCATGGGGCGGTCAAGGTCGAACGTGTGATGAGAAAACAGGGAGGGGCTTCGAGACCCACCCCTACACTCTTCGTCACGTTCGACTGTGACAAGCTCCCTGAGTCGGTGCGTGCCGGTTGGTACCGCTACCGCGTGAAGGCATTCGTGCCACTGCCGCGGCGGTGCTATTACTGTCACCGCTTCGGCCATACGAATCGTTTTTGTAGACGTGCAAAGTCGGGGTCCCCCGAAGTCTGTGTAAATTGCTCCAAGGTCGCACACGATAAGTCCAAATCGTGTGTGGCCAAGTGTGTCAATTGCGGAGAGCCGCACCCTGCTTCTTCGAAGCAATGTGGTGCATATCTCCTGGAGAAAGAAATCCTGGCCGTTCAGGCCCAGGATAGACTCTCATTCCGCGAGGCTAAGGACTTGGTCCTGGCGCGCCCAGCTCTGCCTGGGACGTCATATGCCTCAGTAGTTCGAAAGGCACCCTCTGCTCCTGGCCCATCCAGGCCAACGAGCACGGTTGTTTCCGCGCCCATTCGGAGCCCTTCTGCGGGCTCTACCCAACCCGGGCGCTCCCCTGGTAAAGCTGGCGGCAAAAAGGGTTCATACCCAGCCCCGGCTAAAACCAGGGCTCCCCCCTCTTCCCCCAGCGTGACCGTTTCCCGCAAGGCGAAACGGCCACGCGCCTCCACCGAGTCGTTAGACTCACAGGAGGCAACACCCCTGAAGATTGTCGCTAGGCCATCTTCAGGGGTTCCTAAAGCTGTCCCCCGAAAGGAGCTTCGGCTCCTTCGCCCACGCCCCGAGGTGGAGCGAGTGGCTCGGAGACGGTGGTTCCTCGAAAAGAGGCCCCCCCGCCTCCGAAGCCGCAGCGCCCGCCTAAGGTTTCGAGGCGGAGGGAGGAAAAGACTCGCATGGCTAGCCCAACCTCCCCCAATAAGTCCTCGAAGGCGACAGCGCCTCCAGCGCTTTGTCCGGCCAACAGCGCCCGGGGTTCTGCCCCCGGGAAGCGTACGGCCATTCCCGTGAGGGTCTTCAATTCGAGGAGGGCCCCCGCGTCTCCTCCGAGCTAGGCCTGGAGGGTATATTCCTTCAATGGAATTGCCGTGGACTCCGGGCCAACTGGGAGGAGCTGCGGAGGCTCGCCTCGTCCCGTTCCCCGTTAGCTATTTTTTTGCAGGAGACCATGCTAGGCGCGTGCCCCCTGCCTGCCCTCCCGCGGTATAAGGGTCTTGCGACCCCACCACCGCGGGATGGCCGGGCTGGGGGATGCGCGGTTTACACCCGGCATGATGTCTCCGTTCTTCCTTTCTCTTTAGATACCTCCTTTCAGGCAGTGGCTGTGCAGCTACACCTGGATAGGAGGTATACTATCATTTCTGCGTAAAATCCACCGTCAGCTGACTTCGACGCGGGGGACTTCCGCCGCGTCGTGGCACGGTTGCCGAGGCCCTATCTCTTGCTTGGAGATCTGAACGGCAGGCATCCTCTCTGGGGAGATTACTCCATAAATCCCAGGGGACAAGTCCTTGCCGATCTGATCGAAGAGCTTGAGATGGGTGTCCTAAACGTAGATGAGTTTACGCATCACTGTCCGAGAACCGCTTCATTTTCTTGCCTTGACCTATCTTTGTGCTCTTCGGATGCACAGCCTGATTTTGATTGGGGGGGTGGTCGATGACCTCCATGGTAGTGATCACTTCCCCATTCAAATATCCTTTTCAGGGCAACTGCCGCCTGAGAGACCACCTCGGTGGTGCTTGGCGCGGGCGCGGTGGCCTGCATTTCAGGAAATGACTGAATTCTCTATCTCAGTCGAGGAGTTTAGGTCGGTAGATGAGGCCGTTGAGTTCTTCTCCGGCAACCTCATCGCCGTGGGCCTGACTACTATTCCTAGGACGTCTGGCCGTTTTGCACGCCGACCACTCCCATGGTGGTCGGCCGAGTGTGAGACGGCCCTCAAACAGAAGCGTTATGCCTACATGCGCTATAAGCGCCGCCCGAACGATTTCACTGTCGCTGAATTTCGTCGGGCTAGGGCTAGGTTCCGGTATATTTCGAAGCACGCCCGCCGCTCTTCTTGGCGGGCATACGTGTCTTCACTTAACGGGAAGACCCCTTTAGCTGAGGTGTGGAAGCGAGTCAAAAGGATTCGGGGCAAGTTCTCGCAGGACCCCCCTCCCGTTCTCCAGGAGAATGGGACCGCAATCTCGGACCCCGCGTCCGTGGCGGAATCCTTAGCGACCGCTTTCTCCGCATTCTCTAGCCGTGATGCTGCTCCGCCAGCATTCAATGCACGTCGTGATGTCGCGGAAGGCCGCCGGCTGGACTTTACCTCCAGAGGCGGAGAACCCTTCAACGACAAGTTTACTGTGAGTGAGTTGCGTTCCGCTCTCGCTTCGTGCGCGGACACCGCCCATGGTCCGGACGATGTCCCGTACGCCATGCTTCGACACCTGGGTGAGCGAGGCATGGCCTTTCTGTTAGATATGTTCAACAGGATCTGGGTGGAAGGTCTTCTCCCAGACTCCTGGCGAATCGCTACTGTGCTCGCCTTTCGCAATCCGGGGAGAGATCACTCTACTCCGACCGGTTTCCGCCCAATCTCTCTAACCTCTTGCGTGTGCAAGTTGATGGAGAAATTGGTAAATGTTAGATTAGCCTATTTCCTGGACAGCGGAGGCCATCTGTCTTCTGCACAGTGCGGCTTCCGTAAGTTTCACTCCACGTCGGATGCTCTGCTCCGACTGGAAAATGCCGTCTGCGAGGCTTTCCTTCGTAGACAGCACTACGCCACGGTGTTTTTTGATCTGGAGAAGGCCTATGATACCGCATGGCGATACGGTATCATGGAGACTCTCCACACGATGGGGGCGAGGGGACGCCTCCCAATGTTTATATCTGAATTTTTGCGAGATCGTCGATTCCGCGTACGGGTGGGGGGAGCCCTCTCTGCCCCAAAGGAGCAGGAAGAGGGTGTCCCGCAGGTAAGTGTCCCCAGTGTCACACTCTGCCCTGAGCATCAACGGCATCACCTCGGTGCTGCCGGAAGATGTTCTCGCTACGCTCTACGTGGACGACCTTTCGATCTCTTTTGGCGCGGCCCAGATGCCAACTCTGGAGCGTCGACTCCAACAGGCATTGAACCGTGTCTCTCGCTATGCCGAAGCGCACAGGTTTCGGTTTTCTTTGGCCAAGACTAAGGTGGTGCACTTCTGCCGCCATCCACGGCTTCACCCCGACCCAGATTTGTTTCTTAATGGGGTGCGCCTGGATGTGGTTGAGTCGCACCGTTTCCTTGGTCTTGTATTCGACCGACGCCTCACATGGGAGGCTCATATTCGCAGCCTTAGGGTCTCTTGTACCCGCGCCATGGACATTCTCCGTTCCGTGACGTTCAGCGCTTGGGGCACTGATAGGGCTACCGCCTTACTTTTTTATCGATCCTTTGTTCGCTCGAAGCTCGACTACGGATGCGAGTTTTATGCATCCGCAGCCGAGCATTAATTGCGGAAGGTGGATTCAATCCACCACACCGGCCTTCGCCTTGCGACCGGTGCCTTCCGCACTTCCCCCATTGAGAGCCTGTTGGTCGATGCTGGGGAGATGCCACTCGCTCTGCGCCGCGTGCAGTGCATCACTCGCCTGTACGCGCGAGCCCGGCGCCTCCCTCAGTCGCCAACAGCTCTCACTGCATCCGCAGCTGATCTCGATGGTGCCTATGCCGCCGAGAGACGCCAGTCATACCCTAAGCCCTTTGGGTTTAGGGCCAGGAAACTCCTTCGAGAGGTAGATATAGCTCTCGGGCCGGTGGCGCCCCTGGTTCTGCCCAGCACGCCACCCTGGACGGTACCACATTTGGCTATTTGTCGCCACGCCTCTGCTCTCAAAGCTTGTACTGCGCCGGGAGTATTGCGTTCGACCTTTTTGGAGCACACATCGTGTCACGCTGGTACCGTGCCAGTGTATACGGATGGCTCCAAGTCCCAAGAGGGGGTCGTCTTCCACGCCGTATCCCCTCTGTTTGAAGTCAGCGGGGCTCTACCAGGCGCTGCGTCTGTCTTCACGGCCGAGCTGGTGGCAATACACCACTCGGTACGGGAGATTACGCGACGTGCCCGGTTCGGAGACCGGATTGTGATCTATAGCGACTCACAAAGCGCCCTGAGTGCTCTCGGGGCATTGGAATCTCCGCATCCCCTGGTTCGCGATATCCGTGACGCCACGGTTTTGGCGAGCCGGGCAGATGTCGAGATTATCTTCTGCTGGGTTCCTGGACATGTAGGAATTGCGGGGAATGAGGGCGCCAAAGAGTCCGCGAGGACTCTGCGACCGGACCAGCGTTTCGCTCTTCCTCACACCGACTACATGGCAGGAATACGGGCAGCTCTTCGGACTGCTTGGCAAAGAAGATGGGAGACGGTCGAAGGGAACTTAAAGTTGCGTGCCATTGCGCCGCGACTGTTCCCATGGACCTATCCCCCAATGCCGCGGCGGCTTCAGGTTGCTTTCTGTCGTCTCAGAATCGGACACACTCGTGTGACGCATCGCTATCTGATGGAGCGCTCGCCTGCGCCCTATTGCAACGACTGCGTCGTCCCCCAGACTGTTCGGCACATTCTTGTCGAATGTCCCAGTCTGGGTGATCTTCGCGCACGATACCTGTCCCAGTACCGGGATGGGCAGGGTCGCTACCGCCTGTCCCTTGTGCTTGGGACAGATTCGTGCACACTGACTTGTTGACTTCTTGGGGGAGGCCGGCCTTCTCCCTATTATTTAAGCAAGGTTTGTTTGTTTTGTTTTTTGTTGTTGTTTTTTTGCATTTTTTGTTTTTTGTTTGTTTTTTTTTCTTTAGTTGCACGCTCCTGCGCCGGGGGGACCTCTCCCCGACGCACCAGCTTGCTTCCTTTTCCCCTTTTGGGGTGTTGTTTTTTTTTCTCTCTTTAATTTCATTTTAAAGTAGCCTAGAACTAGGCCAGTTTTAATACGGCGACTAATGCCCAAGTAGGCATTCGCCAGATGAGCTCTTAAAAAAAAAAAAAAAAAAAAATGAACTCCATTCGAAACCTTGGAGTTCGCCTTCAAGTGGAGCCTTCCATACTTCTCCTGTCAGCAGCCTTTACTGCGAGAGCTGGGTACTTCCTTTGCCATACCATAGACTTCAAATCTGCATGCGATACCCTTGCCGAGTACAGCAATGTCCTGTATCAGAGACCTACAGATGACTGTATGCTGCCGAATCAACGGCGGTATATGATAAGTTGCCATCTTTACCCCGCCCCTCATCTCTCTAACCTGGGTGCTCCAAGGGTCCTTACCCTTCCATCCTCACTGACCCCTAGTTAGCGTGCTCCTCTCCCCACAGTATGTACCAGCATGTGGAACCTGGAGAAGTCTTCTATGGACCCTCGCATCATTAAGAGCCTGTCCTTAGAGCATTCGACCTCACACAAACAATGCTGCCCATTATACACGGATGGCTCTAAGTCGGACGGTGGCGTGGGCGCCGCAGCCATCTACCCAGGAAGAGAATTCCCAACTCTATCTTTGCCGCTAGCAGCATCCATTTTTACCGCTGAACTTTCAGCAATCCTTTTAGCCTTTAGACTCATCACAATTTTACATTTTAGTGATTTTGTCATTTTTCCGACTCAAGCAGTGTTTTAAAGTCAATTAAATCTTTTAATGCGTTCCATCCCCTAGTCACATAAATTTGCAACTGGCTGATCCAAAATGCGTCCCGATATAGAATTATTTTTTTTGCTGGGTCCCTGGGCATGTGGGGGTCCTGGGCAACGAGAGGGCTGATCGGCTGGCCTGCTCAGCATATTCTGTGTTTCCTGAGAACACGGCTCTGCCTTTTAGGGACTACTTTCCTTCAATAAGAAAATATATTTTTCAACTGTGGCAGAATTAATGGGATGACCGTTCCTCATCGAAACTATACAAAATTAAAAATTCTATTCACTCTAGGCCTTCGAGCCGTCATAGAATGCGATCGTTAGAGGTGGTCCTTTGCCGAGTTCGCATTGGCCACATGAGACTTACTCACAGCCATCTTGTTTCGGGTGATGTTCATATCAGCCCTTGCTGTCGTTTTTTCGGTGGGGACCAATCGGTTGCCCACCTTTTATTGGATTGCACGCATTTCACCATTCTCCGGTTGTCCTGTTTCCCGACTCTTTTAACTATCCCTCAACACACCCGTCTTCGATTCATATTGGCGGAGGAATCTTTTAACCCGTTGTTTTTTATTTTTTTTCACAAAGTGGTCTCCTCCACCTTTTATAGATGATATGCCTTGTTTTATCCTACCTGCCATATAGAATCCACTTAGATTGGCAGCAACCCACTGGTTCCTTACCTTAAACCCTTAAACCCAATGAACTGTAACGCCCCCAAAACTACGGTGACTAGTTGACCAAATACCCGCAGTAAGACATAAGTAAGAGGTGCTGTCTAGTTTATTCTTCAGTAAAACTCTTGTCACTTTCTCTTCTTCTATAAGATTTCGGCCTAGCGTCCGCCTTGAAATGATGTCAACAGAAGAATTTAGACCTGCGCTAGTGGAATGTGTGATTATTGTGAGTGAAATTGATTTTCACAGAGAAATGAGAATCTATGGTATGCATATAAAATTTTACATATAAATTGTAGCTATATGAATATCTTATAGCTATATAGGACTAGCACATTAATTCATAAATATATTATTAGTCCTCAAATTCAGAATTACATAGTAAGATATTGGCTTCCAGTATTGTTAGTAATATATACATTATCAAGCTTTATTTCCTACATTTTTGACGGGCGGGCATGCTAGTTTTGACATAATGATATACAGGTATTGCTACTATAACGAAATACATCGTTATAGGAATTCATCTAATAACTACATATTTTCGATCAATAATTGTACTAATTATTCTTGAAAAATGTTTATTCAATAATATCTTCAAGTAAATGATAACGCGCTTTAAGAATATATGTATGTGAATTCTCATGAAATTATTGCAATATATTAACCTATGTTGTTTTTATATGTCTTCCTTTATTCAACTTCGTTATATAGCCCACGTAGTGGCCAATGATCCGAACGCTTTAGTATTCGGTCGTTATTAGAGCTTAACCTGTACTACTAATACTATAATTGTAAACAACATCTGTAACTCAGAACTCACCTTTAATTAATCTCGCAAAAGCTGGTTGCTCCATGGTTGATAGGAGATGCACACCTTGTATGATAAAATCTTCAATTACCTTATCACCAACAGATTGTTTGACCTTCTTACTATTCACCACAAAACACTCCGGTAATGTCCTTACTTTAACACCGCTGCAAGAAGGACCATCCTCTAATGCTGAACATTTTATTTTTGAATCTTTTCTTTGAGCTGTCACGTAGTTATCCGCTTTTTGCACCAAAACAGGATGCTTTCTCTGTTGATAAATGTACATGATCAGATAATTATCTAATAATTATTGAAGGACATTTGTTTCACGTTGCCATATTTCACGTTAAATTCAATCAGCATATACTATAAATAAAAGTGTTGCAAATGGAAGCAGGTAGGTTCGTGCATGGTAAACCTACGCTACTTAACATTATCGTTAACCACTAGCAATTTTGCTATTTTTTAAAAATAAGAAATAGTGAAACTTGTCAATTCAATTAAGTATCATATAATTAGCTTTAATAAATTCTTACCTTCAAATAAATGCGTAGATTGGAATTAGCATTGCTCGCTGCAGAGATTTTGCCATTTGCATGATGTACATACACACTTTTTTCCGTCAGAAGATTTCACTCTAAAAAAATTACCATCTAGTAAAGGATGACTATAATTACATAATTGTTTATCTTCCTCGTATTTATTATAGTCTAATCTCTCCATTTCACATTTTCGAAAAAGCTAAAGTTGCCATGCAGCAGTTGAAATAACGCTGAGGGCTCTCACTATACAACCGAACACAACTGTGACTTTCTTTGAAATTGAATTTGAACTGATTGCAAGCAATCTTTCCTCACCGGCTCTTGCAGTTAACCGTTTGTGTCATACAATTTGCGACAAGCTAAAACATGCATTACACATTCTTAACAGCTATATAACCCTATTATCAGTAAAGTATTTAAATACATGATCTCAAATATATTTACAAATACAATTTTATATACATAAATGTATTCAAATACTGCCCACCTCTAGTGCGGCGTCACACTCAGCTGCGTATCATTAAGTGTCCGAAAGACACTAATGATTGCCGCCTCGGTGGGATATAACTCATTCACCACAAGTACCCCGCCACTACAGACGCGTCACCTTCGGCACTCTACCAATCAAACTACCTAATGCTCTCCTCTGATGTTGGCATCAGTGGAGCAAATAAAAATAAATCGTTTGAAGACAGTGTGCTGAAAAACGCCAGGTAGTCTCTCAATGAGTGGGTGGACGTAATCGAGATTCTGCTCAGCGCACTTGCGAATTTGGTCTTGGTATGTGCCCCAGATCCGAGGACGCCTCAGTGCCGGACGTGCCGATTTCGCCTACTGTTCATTTGCCGTAACGGCGTCGGACCCGTTCAGTCCCGGATCTCACTCGAAACGAAAGTAACCCTAAGACCTCTTTGTCTTACTCTTACTTCTTTTTTTCGGGAGGGGGGGGGGGTAATGATGGAGAATTAATCCGCTTCTCTTCACCGCCGTAAGGATGTCTTGGCTGTTAAAGGTGCACCAAACAGAGAAGGTCACGCCTCTCCTTGTGATTCATCGGAGACCCAAATTCAACAGAAGTGAAGTTTGCACAGGGGCAACCCCCCAGCAATCTCTAAATACATGACTGCAGGGGCCACGATACGACGAGTCCGCTTTCCCTTGCCTCCCTAAGGGGGTTAGCCCTATCGAGTTGCTTTTCACCAGGAGTGGTCGATTTTGCGCCGTCTGCCTATGCTTTGAAGTCCCCTCTGATACCAAAGGGGGTACTGCCATTACCTCCCCTACCTCTCTGGGGCCTTTTCTTTCTTCAGAGGTTGGTACAGAGAGATTCTAGCCTGCTCGTGGCGAGGTGAGTCAGCCCTAGGGCCATTAGGTGTCACATGGTGCTACGAACCAGACTTTTAATATATCGCCCCCCTTCCCTCCTATTACTTTATTTTACTGTCCTTTATTTCCAGGTCTTTTTTCTCCTATCTAGTGACCCTGACGGTAACCTGACCTCTGCTTGTTTTTGTTTTGTTTTTTCTGGAGTGATTCTGAATTGTTCTTTCATGAAGGTCGGAAGAGGCTAGGCATCTCCACCGCCTTCGTCTGCCGATGCCTAAGGAAAAACCCATCATTAGCCCCCTTTCTCCAAGAGGACACACCGTAAGGGCCGGGGCGATTTGCATTTCTTGCCGCAGTGCTGAAGGGACTCAGCGCCCCATCCGACACCAGCTTAGCCTCTTCTCATTCTTTCAGCCAGCCTGTATTTCTCCCCTACCTCCTCACTTCCTCTACAACCTCTCACACAACTTTTTCTGGTCGGCCTCTATTTTCACAGGGTAGATGCAGACTTTCTTTCAGCCAACTATCCTGGATCTGGGCTGAGGGAGGAGGGGACAATGTTCCCTATACCCCGAGCTCCGGTTTGGAATTGTGGGTTTTTAACAACCTGCTTCATCCCCACCCATAACTTCCTCACATCCCTTTTCCTTCTCGCTTCACTATGTATTTTTTTACGCCGTGCCTAAGGGGCCGCCATCCCGAATGGCTTCCAGGTCACCAGGCGGGAGGGGTGGCCTTAAATGGAGGCACCTGGCTCTGTCAGCCCCATACTCACCCCTTGCAGAGCGGGCCACTGCGACGAGTGATTAGAGTTTGCTTCCCGCAGAAAGAATAGGGTACCACATGCCCGATGATGAAAATCTAACAAAAAAC
The DNA here is from genome assembly GCA_963969495.1 of Ceratothoa steindachneri. Taxonomy (NCBI): domain Eukaryota; kingdom Metazoa; phylum Arthropoda; class Malacostraca; order Isopoda; family Cymothoidae; genus Ceratothoa; species Ceratothoa steindachneri. The sequence continues at coordinate 4,380,659 of OZ018321.1, read as the reverse complement.
ATCTTCCCCTTTCCCCCTCACGATAAACGGAGCCGCCTTCGGGCAGCTACACAGAAAAAATGGAGCCCCCACCTGTGCTCTCGCAGGGGACCCTCCAAATCTGTTTAACCAGAGAGGAGGCTTACTCCTCTCCTTCGCCTATGGGTACAAGGGACTCCCCCTCAACCCTTTACCTGAAGATGCATGCGGGCACCTCCCTCTTTCCAGCGGCAGTCCCCCCTTTTCTTTCCAAGGGGACTGCCAAGAAATCCAGCAGGCAGCCCATACCAGACCGCTCCCCATTGAAGCTGCTCGGTAGGGCAAACCACATTAGGGGGGAGAGGGAGGCCAGGCCTGATCGGTCGCTGCCCTCAAAAGACCTGCTAGGTTAGAATATTAAGCCTAGCGGAGCTCATGGCCTGTGCCGCCCCAGACTCGACTCGTGACACCGCTGCCAATGGGACCTGTGATGTCCTGGGAGGAAGAGGGGTGCAAACGGAGGGCTCTCCCGCCCCCGAGATAGACATGGTCCTTGAGGCAATCTAGACTCAGACGGTAGGGCCTTCCAAGGGGGCGAATCCAAGCTCGGCGCCAAGCACCGAACTCGAGTCCGCCCCTATAAAAGGTCCTCCTCAAACGACTCGGGTCTCGAAGGCGGTACAAGTCAGGTAGGAATCTATGGTTTCGGCTAGGGCCCGTGCGACCGCCAGGACTTTCTCCATCTCGGAGAAATACCTTGCTGAGACCGCTCCATCCGGCCTGGGGGCTTCTGCTGGAGCAGGAGAGAAGCGGGTTCATTCCCCGCCCTCCTCACCTATAAGGAAGAAAAACAAGAAAAAAAACTAAAAAGAATCGGGGCTCATCTGGATCCGCGGGGGCTGCGCGGGCCTATGGGTCTGCTGCCACTTTGGTAAGCGACCAAGCCAAGATCGGCACATCCGGCCTCTCTGCCCCCTCACCATTTGCGGAACCCCTGACTAAGACCAAAAGTGCTAGTGCGCGAGTGGAGCCTCGATTACATCGGAGCCCCTCATTCAGAGACTACCCGGCGTTTTCGAGCACGCTGGCTTCAAACGCTTCCTCGTTATTCGTTCCACTGATGGCAGCATGTTGGCTAAGGGCAACATGATCCCATAATATGAGAGCTTTATCTGCTGTAGTTGGTAGAGAGCCGAAGGTGAACCGTTTCTCGGACGGGAGCATTTTGGCAAATGCGTCGAATCCCTCCGAGGTGGCCATGATTAGTGCCCATCAGACACTTGATGGCACGCCTGTGAGTGTGACGCCGTACTCTACCATGAACTTCGTGAAAGTAGTAGTTTATGCGAAGAAACTCATGGAATACACCAGAGATGACATCACCTTATAGCTAGCCGACCATGGGCCGTTCAAGGTCGAACGTATGATGAAAAGACAGGGAGAGGCCTCGAGAGCCACCACTACACACTTCGTCATGTTCGACTGTGACAAGCTCCCTGCGTTGGTGCGTGACGGTTCGTATCGTTACCGCGTGAAGGCATTCGTGCCACGGCCGCAGGGGTTCTCTTTCTGCCACCGCTTCAGCCATACTAATCGCTCCTGTCGACGTGCATGGTCGGGGTTACCAGAAACCTGTGTATGTTGCTCCAAGGCTGCACACGATAAGTCCAAATCGTGTGTGACCAAGTGGGTCAGTTGGAGAGAGCCGCACCCCGCTTCATCGAAGCAATGTGGTGCGTATCTCCTTTAGGAGGAAATCCTGGCCGTTCATGCTCAGGATTGTCTCTCATTTCGCGAGGCTAATGACTTGGTCTTGGCGTGCGCGGCCCGACCCTAGGCGTCCTATGTCTTAATGTTGAAACAAACATCCTCAGCTCTTGGCCCCTCCAGACCTACTAATACGATCGTTTCCACGCCCATTCGGAAGCCTTCTGCGAATTTTACCCACCCAGGGCGCTTTCCTGGTAACGCTGGCGGTACAAAGTGTCGACACTCAGCCCCGGCATTAACCAGGGCTCCTCACCCCGACTTTCCCCAGCGTGACCGTTTCCCGTAAGCCGAAACGGCCACGCGCTTCCAACGAGTCGTTAGACTCACATGAGAAAATACCCCTGAAGGTAGTCGCTAGGCCATCTTCCGGTATTCTTAAAGCTGCCTCCCGTAAAGAGGACAGCAACGAAGGAGCTTCAGCTCCTTCGCCCACGCTCAAAGGTGGGCTGGGTGGCTCGGAGATGGTTTATCCTTGAAAAGGGGGCCCCGAAGCCGCCCCGCCCTCCTAAGGTTTCGAGGCGGGAGAATGTCGTACGGCCATTCCCATGAGGGTCTTCTGTTTGAAGAGAGCACCACGTCTCCTCCAAGCTAGGCCGGGAGGGCCTATTCCTTCAATAGAATTTCCGCAGACTCCGGGCCAACTGGGAGGTGCTGCGGAGGCTCGTCTCCTCCCGTACTCCATTAGTTATCTTTTTGCTGGGGACCACGCTGGGCGCATGCCCCCTGCCTACCATCCCAGGGTATAAGGGTTTTGCGACCACACTACCACGGGTTGGAGGCCGGGCGGGAGAATGTGCGATTTACACACTGAATGATGTCTCTGTTCTTCTCTTCGCTCTACACATCTCCTATCAGGCAGTAGCTGATACATTCCACCGTCAGCCGACCTCGAGGCGGGGGGATTTCCGCCGCTTCGTGGCACGGTTGCCTAGCACCTTTCTTTTGCTCGGAGATTTAAACAGGAGACTCTCCCTCTGGGGAGACTACTCTATCAATCCCTGATGTCAAGTCCTTGCTGATCTGATCGACGAGCTTGACATGCGTGACCTAAATGTGGATGAGTTTACGCATTATGCCCGAGAAGCGCTTCATTTTCCTGCCTCGATCGATCTTTGTGCTCTCCGGATGAACAGCCGGATTTTGATTGGGTGGTGGTCGATGACCTCCATGGTAGTGATCACTACCATGGTGTTTGGCGCGGTGGCAAGCATTTCAGGAAATAACTGAATTCTCTCTCTCAGTCGATGAGTTTATGTCGGTAGATGAGGCCGTCAAGTTCTCCGGTAACCTCATTCCCGCGGGCCTAACTAATATTCTAGAAGGTCTAACCGAGGGGACTCCTCCCAATCTTTATATCTAAATATTTCCGAGATCGTCGATTCCGCGTACGGATTTGGGTAGCTCTCCCGGCCCAATGGATCAGGAACAGGGTGTTCCGTAGGGAAGTGTCCTCAACGTCACACTCTTTGCCCTGAACATCAATGGCATCACCTCGGTGCTGCCGGAAGATGCTCTCGCTACGCTCTACGTGGAAGACCTTTCGATCTCTTTGGCGCGGCCCAGATGCCAACTCTGGAGCGTAGACTCCAACAGGCATTGACCCGCGTCTCTCGCTATGCCGAAGCACACAGGTTTCGGTTTTCCTTGGCCCAGACTAAGGTGGTGCACTTCTGGCGCCATCCTCTGCCCCATCCTGAACCAGACTTAATGGGGTACGCTTGGAAGTGGTTGAATCGCACCGTTTCCTTGGTCTTGTATTTGACCGGCGCCTCAGCTGAGAGGCTCATATTCGCAACCTTAGGGTCTATTGTACCCGCTATGGATATTCTCCGTTCCGTGACGTTCAGCACTTGGGGCGCTGATAGGGCTACAGCCTTACTTTTTATCCCTCCTTTGTCCGTTCGAAGCTCCATTATGGATCCATGTTTTATGCATCAGCAGCTGAGCGTGTATTGCGGAAGGTGGACACGATCTACCACACCGGCCTTCGCTTGACGACCGGTGCCTTCCGCACTTCTCCCATTGAGAGCCTATTAGTCGATGCTGGGGATATGCGACTCGCTCTTCGCCGTGCACAGTGCTTTATTCACCTGTACGCTCGAGCCCGGCGCTTCCCTCAGTCAGCGACAACTCTCACGGCATCCGCAGCTGATTTCGACGGTGTCTATGCCGCCGAGAGACGCCACTCATACCCTAAGCCCTTTGGGTTTAGGGCTAGGAAACTCCTTCGAGTGCTAGGTATAGCTCTCGGGTCTTTGGTGCCACTTGTTCTGCCCAGGACGCCATCCTGGAAGGTACCACCTTTGGCTATTTGTCGCCACGCATCTACTCTCAAACTTAAACAGCGCGCCAGGAGTATTCCGTTCTACCTTATTGGAGCACACCTCACGTCACGCTGGAATTGTGTCAGTGTATACGGATGGCTCCAAGTTCGAAGAGTGGGTCGGCTTCCACGCCGTATCCCATCTGTTTGAAGTCAGCGGAGCTCTACCAGGTGCTGCGTCTGTCTTCACGGCCGAACTGGTTGCAATACACCACTTAGTACGGGAGATTATTCGATGTGCCGGCTCAGACACTGGATTGTGATCTATAGCGACTCACAAAGCGCCCTAAATGCTCTCGGGCTATTTTAATCTCGATCCCCTCGTTCTTATTATCCATGACGCCATGGTTTTGTCGAGCCTAGTGGATGTCGAGATTATCTTTTGCTGGTTTCCTAGACATGTAGGAATTGCGGGGTATGAGCGCCCCAAAGAGTCTGCGAAGAATCGGCGACCAGGCCAGAGTTTCACTCTTCCTCACACCGATTACATGGCAGGAATACGTGCAGCTTTTCGGGCTGCTTGGCAAAAAAGATGGGAGACGGTCAAAGGGAACTTAAAGTTGCGTGCCATTGCTCCGAGTCTGTTCCCATGGACCTTTCCCCAATGCCGTGAAAGCTTCAGGTTGCTTTCTGTCGTCTTCGAATTGGACACACTTGCGGAACGCCCTGCCATTTAATGGAGTGGTTTCCAGCGCCCTACTGTGAAGACTGCGTTGTCGCCGAGACTGCTTCGCACATTCTTGTTGAATGTCATAGTCTGGGCGATCTTCGCGCACGTTATCTGTCCAGGTACCGTGATGGGTGAGGTCACTAACGCCTGTCCCTTGTATTCGGGACAAGTTGGTGCACATTGACTGGTGTACTTGTAGCCTTCTCCTTTTTATTTAAGTAGGTGGGTTTTTTCTTGTTTTTTTCTCTGTATGTCGCACGTCCCTGCGCCAGGAGAGGCGGACCTCCCTTCAACGCTCGAACCTGATTTCTGTTGTTGTTTTTTCTTTTTGTTGATTTTTTAAAGTAGCCTAGTACTTGGCTGTGGTGGTGAGTACGGCTACTTATGCCTAAGAAGGCAGTCACCCTATGGGCTCCTAAAAAACAAAAAATCACAGAGGGCATACCCGATGTAACCGAACCGAGAGTTGCAGTATCACTGGACCCTTGTAGGCCTTCGTGGTCTGGAGTCCTGAGGAAGAATGTGAAGTTATTTCTCTTTGCAATGGCTTGCCATAATTTTAAACCTTCCCTTTCTCGTAAGCGTTCTCGTGCCAAACGTTCTTCAGCTCACCCTTCAGCTTTCCCTTGCTCATTGGAGCC